>OW240912.1:399537892-399555603 GCA_933207985.1 Pelobates cultripes | reverse complement strand
GGTGACAGAGTGAGGGAAGGGGTGACTAGTGGCAGAGTGAGGGAAGGAAGGGGTGACAGGTGACAGAGTGAGCAGATGACTGGTGACAGAGTGAGAGAGGGGGATGACTAGTGACAGAGTGAGTTAGGGGGTGACTAGTGACAGAGTAAGGGACAAAGGGGGTGACTAGTGACAGAAGGAGGGATTGAGTAGTGACAGAGGGAGGTTGTGACTAGTGACAGAGGGAGGGAGGTAATGACTAGTGACAGTCACCACCTCCCTCACTCTGTCACTAGTCACCACCTCACTCTAGTGACAATGAGGGAGGGGGTGACTAGTGACAGAGTGAGGGAGGGAAGTGGTGACTAGTGACAGAGTTAGGGAGGGAAGGGGTGACTAGTGACAAAGTGAGGAAGGGGTGACTAGTGACAGAGTGAGGGAGGGAAGGGGGTGACTAGTGACAGTCACCACCTCCTTCACTCTGTCACTAGTCACCCCCTCCCTCACTCTGTCACTGTGTCACCCCCTTCCTCACTCTGTCACTAGTCACCCTCTCTCTCACTCTGTCACTAGTCATTTCTTTCTCACTGTTCCTAGTTTTGTCCTCACTCTGTCACTAGAGTGAGGGGGTGACTAGTGACAGAGTGAGGGGGTGACTAGTGACACAGTGAGGGAGGGGGTGACTTGTGACAGAAGGAGGGAGGGAGTAGTGACAGAGGGAGGTGGTGACTAGTGACAGAGTGAGGGAGGGAAGAGTGTGACTAGTGACAGTCACCACCCCCTCCCTCACTCTGTCACTGTGTCACCCCCTTCCTCACTCTGTCACTAGTCACCCTCTCTCTCACTCTGTCACTAGTCACCCTGTCCCTCACTCTGTCACTAGAGTGAGGGGGTGACTAGTGACAGAGTAAGGGGGTGACTAGTGACAGAGTGTGACAGGTGACAGAGTGAGGGAGGGGGTGACTAGTGACAGAAGGAGGGAGGGAGTAGTGACAGAGGGAGGTGGTGACTAGTGACAGAGTGAGGGAGGTGGTGACTAGTGACAGTCACCACCTCCCTCACTTTGTCACTAGTCACCCCTTCCCTCACTCTGCCACTAGTCACCCCTTCCCTCACTCTAGTGACAGAGTGAGGGAGTGACAGAGAGAGGGAAGGGGGTGACTAGTGACAGAGTGAGAGAGGGGGTGACTAGTGACAGAGTGAGGGAGGGGGTGACTGTCACTAGTCACCCCATCCCTCTCTCTGTCACTAGTCACTCCCTCCTAACTCTGTCACTAAACACCCCCTCTGTCCTTAGTGACAGAGTGAGGGAGTGACAGAGAGAGGGAAGGGGGTGACTAGTGACAGAGTGAGAGAGGGGGTGACTAGTGACAGAGTGAGGGATGGGGTGACTAGTGACAGTCACCCCCTCTTTCACTCTGTCACCACCCTCTTCACTCTGTCACCAGTCACCCCTTCCTTCCCTCACTCTGCCACTAGTCATCCCTTCCCTCACTCTGTCACCAGTCACCCCTTCCTTCCTTCACAGTGACAGAGAGAGGGATGGGGTGACTAGTGACAGAGAGAGGGATGGGGTGACTAGTGACAGAGAGAGGGAGCGGGTGACACAGTGACAGAGTTAGGGAGGGAGTCACAGTGACAGAGTAGGGAGGGAGTGACTAGTGACAGAGAGAGGGATGGGGTGACTAGTGACAGTCACCCCCCCTCACTCTGTCACTAGTCACCCCTTCCCTCCCTCACTTTGCCACTAGTCATCTCTTCCCTCCCTCACTCTGCCACTAGTCACCCATTCCCTCACTCTGTCACTAGTCACCCCTATCTCCCTCCCTCTGTCACTAGTCACCCACTCCCTCACTCTGTCACCAGTCACACCCACTCACTGTCTCCCCCTCACTCTGCCACCACTCAACCCCTCCCTCACTCTGCCACCTGTCACAACCTCCCACACTCTTCCACCTGTCACCTTCTCCCTCACACACTCTGTCACTTGTCATATGCATTCACACTGACCCTATATACAAAAAAGCACATTTAGTCATCCAGACATGCACAAGTGCATTCACACGGACTCAAATACAAACATGCATTGATACACAGGTCTTCACAATACACACATCCAAAGGAATGCCGTATTATGAATTATATTTAACATTTATTTAATGCACATATATTTGGCCTTCAGAGGGCCTGGGATCTAATTTTGCCCGGGGGCCCCAAAGGCTCTCAGTCCGCCCCTGCTCACATGCATACACAAACAATCTCACTGACACAAGCTGATTGATACACAGCCTCATACATAAGGTTATTGACATAAAAACACAAGCTCACTCAGTAGCCGGCACACACACACACACACAAGCAAGCGCGCACACACACACACACACACACACAGCTTAATGTAGTGGTACTGGTGTCTATAGCCTGTCCCTGCAGGCTTTTCAATGTAAATACTGACTTTTAAGAGAAAAGGCAGTGTTTACATTGCTTCCTAGTGACAGACACTCAGACGGTCACTAGAGGTGCTTCCTGTGTCAGTGCGGATTGGCTGAGATCATCAAGCTTGATGATCTCAGCCGTAGAGGCAGGGCCAGGCGAGGGGAGACCAGCATGACGTGGGAAAAAAAAGTTGAGTAAAAACACACATACACACACACACACACACACATACCATGACAGACACACACCATGACACAGACAGACCGTGACACATACAGAAACACACACACACCATGACAGACAGACACACCATGACACAGACAGACACACACACCATGACAGACACACACCTTAAAAAAGACACACACACCTTGACACACACACACACCATAACACAGACAGACCTTGACACACAGACACACACACCACGACACAGAGAGACCGTGACACAGACACACACACCGTGACACAGACAGACACACATTACATGACACAGACAAACACACACACACACCATGACACACACAGACCGTGACACAGACACACATTACATGACAAACACACACACACCATGACATAGACACACATTGCATGACACAGACAGACGCACACACCATGACAGACAGTGACACACACACCATGACACAGAGACACACACAATGACACAGACAGACACACACACACACACACACCATGACAGTGACACACACACCATGACAGAGAGACACAAACAATGACACAGACACACATTGCTGACACAGACAGACACTCACACACCATGACACAGACAGACACACACACACACCATGACACAGACAGACACACACACACACCATGACCGACAGACACACACACACACACAAATGACACAGACACACACACACATACACAATTTCTACCTGTGGAGAGCTCTTCTGGCGACCGCAGAGGGAGCTCCTTTGGCGGCCGCAGGGTTTGCTGGCTGTTCTTGCGGCCGCAGGGGGAGCTGGCTGTTCTGTCTCTGCTCCCCCTCCCCAGCGCACTGCTTAATGAGACCGAGGCCAGAGTATGATGTCATATTCCGGCCCCGGTCTCATTAAGCAGTGCGCTGGGGAGGGGGAGCAGAGACAGAACAGCCAGCTCCCCCTGCGGCCGCCAAAGGAGCTCCCTCTGCGGCCGCAGGTGAGCCAGCTGGCTGCCCGGCCCCAGGTGCCGACGGCCCACCGGGAAATTTCCCGGTATCTCGGTGGGCCAGTCCGGCCCTGGCTATGGTCCTGCAGGAAAATCCAAGGATACCTGCCTCAAACCTCCTGCAGAGGAATGGAAGTGGCACTACACCGCCCACGAGCTGACCCACTGCACAACAGCACTCCGCAGACGCTGCACCTACAACTCAGGCTGATACCCCAGACCTCCAGAGTGGGCATAGGCTGACTGCTGTGAACTGTCACGGGGACTTGCACCACTCAGTAATGATACACAGCACAGTCCGACCGCACAACTAGTGGTTAATACCTCCGAACTTTCTTTTCATTTATATTTTACTTATATTGTTTTTGGTTTGCGCCCTCGGGTTTCCTTTTACTGCAAAAAGGCATGCATATCGCATAAACCAGACCCACTTACCTAGCAAACACTCCTTCTGACTGTCACAGAAGGTTAGAAAGGCTAGAGTCTTACAATATGATCTGTTCACATCCAATGCCTGAGGTGCTTATCATGTGAATTCTCAGCTTACTTAAATTGCTATGTTAGAGATATTTCAGTTGCATGCTAGCTTATACTATGAACACTAGACAGCATTTTGAAACCTTAAGGTAAACTAAGGATTAACCAGTTGCTACCAAACACATTAGTCTTCATGACACAGAACCGCAGAATGGTACAAATGCTTACGCCATGTCACAATATTATTTCTTATGTTCAACTCTGAGTGCCAATACTGTCAAGATGCTGCAAACATGGTCGTTCTCAAACAGATTGTTATCGTTTAGACATCTCTGCTTACCTTATTATGTTTTTAAAACAAAAAATGTGCACATTTTCCATGCCACTGTTTAACCTATCTATGTTTAAATATAAATGTACGCGGTTGTGGTGTATGACTATGCTTTGTACTCACCGCAAAACAAAAGAAGGAAGGTATGTAGAAGAGGATAAAAGTCTAGCTGACTACCTCAATTAATATTTTTGTTCAGTATTTACAGATGAAAATGAAGGAAAGGGACCTCAGTTAGGAAAAAGGACAAATGAGTCATTTATTACATGTGAGTTTACAGAGGAAGAGGTTCTATTTCAACTGTCAAAAGTAAAGACAAATAAGTCAATGGGACCAGATGGAATACACCCAAAGTTATTAAAAGAGCTTAGTGGTGTCCTAGGAAAACCATTAACAGATTTATTTCACCAATCATTGTTAACAGGAGTAGTCCCAGAAGATTGGAAGTTAGCGAATGTTGTGCCTATTCACAAGAAAGGTAGTAGGGAGGAGTCGGGCAACTATAGGCCCGTAAGCCTTACTTCAGTAGTTGGGAAAGTACTGGAAACCATGTACACATAGATTTCAAGATCAGAGACAACATGGGTTTACTTCAGGGAGATCATGCCAAACTAATCTTATTGATTTTTTTGACTGGGTAAGTAAAATAATAGATCAGGGTGGTGCAGTAGACATTACTTACCTAGATTTCAGTAAGGCTTTTGACACTGTTGCACATAGAAGGCTTATCAATAAATTGCAATCTTTAAGTTTGGATTCCAATATTGTTGAATGGGTAAGGCAGTGGCTGAGTGACAGGCAACAGAGTGCTGTAGTCAATGAACTATATTCGAAGCTTGGGCTTGTCACCAGTGGGGTACCTCAGGGATCTGTACTTGGACCCATTCTCTTTAATATTTTTATTAGTGATATTGCAGAAGGTCTTGATGGTAAGGTATGTCTTTTTGCTGATGATACAAAGATATGTAACATGGTTGATGTTCCAGGACGGATAAGCCAAATGGCAAATAATTTTGGTAAAATAGAAAAATGGTCAGAGTTGTGGCAACTGACATTCAATGTGGATAAGTGCAAGATAATGCATCTTGGACGTAAAAACCCAAGGGCAGAGTACAGAATATTTGATGGAGTCCTAACCTCAACATCTGAGGAAAGGGATTTAGGGGTGATTATTTCTGATGACTTAAAGGTAGGCAGACAATGTAATAGAGCAGCAGGAAATGCTAGCAGAATGCTTGGTTGTATAGGGAGAGGTATTAGCAGTAGAAAGAGGGAAGTGCTCATGCCATTGTACAGAACACTGGTGAGACCTCACTTGGAGTATTGTACACAGTACTGGAGACCGTATCTTCAGAAGGATATTGATACTTTAGAGAGGGTTCAGAGAAGGGCTACTAAACTGGTTCATGGATTGCGGGATAAAACTTACCAGGAAAGGTTAAAGGATCTTAACATGTATAGCTTGGAGGAAAGACGAGACAGGGGGGATATGATAGAAACATTTAAATATATAAAGGGAATCAACACAGTAAAGGAGGAGACTATATTTAAAAGAAGAAAAACTACCACAACAAGAGGACATAGTCTTAAATTAGTGGGGCAAAGGTTTAAAAATAATATCAGGAAGTATTACTATACTGAGAGGGTAGTGGACGCATGGAATAGCCTTTCAGCTGAAGTGGTAGAGGTTAACACAGTAAAGGAGTTTAAGCATGCGTGGGATAGGCATAAGGCTATCCTAACTATAAGATAAGGCTAGGGACTAATGAAAGTATTTAGAAAATTGGGCAGATCAGATGGGCCGAATGGTTCTTATCTGCCGTCACATTCTATGTTTCTATGTTTTACCATGCAGGTTCTCTGCCTAGGTGTTCTCTTTGACTCCAACCTCTCCTTCACCCCTCATGTTCAGTCTATCACCAAATCCTGCCACTTCCATCTCAAGATTCAGATGCAACTTCTTGACGCCAGATGCGACTAAGGTGCTGGTCCATTCTATTATCCTTTCTCGCCTTGACTACTGTAATCCGCTTCTCAGTAGTTTTACGTGCTCCCAACTTGCGCCGTTACAGTCCATAATGAATGCGGCAGCGAGGCTCACCTTCCTGTCCACCCGCACCGCCCATGCCTCACCCTTCTGTCAGTCCCTACATTGGCTTCCTGTAAGATATGGAGCTCAATTTAAAATTATGGTTCTTGCTTTCAAATCTCTACATAATGCTGCTCCCACTTATCTACCATCCCTAATACACAAGTATGTCCCGTCTAGGCCCTAAAGCTCTGCTGAAGACTTACGTCTGTCTTCTGTCCGTACTCCCACCTCTGATGCTCGCCTTCAAGATTTCTCGAGGGCTGCACCATTCCTGTGGAACTCGCTTCCCTCCTCCGTTAGATGCTCACCCAGTCTCCACTCCTTCAAAAAATCATTAAAAACCCACTTCTTCATAAAAGTGTATCAATTAAACTGTTAATAGCTCCCAACTGATTCCTCTCTTGCAACTGTCATTAGTCTTATACTACCCTTACCTTTTGTGTCACTTTACCCAACTCCCTCTAGCATGTAATCTCATTGAGTAGGGCCCTCAACCCCTCTGTTCCTGTGTGTCCAACTTGTCTGGTTACAACTACATGTTTGTTCGTCCACCCACTGTAAAGCGCTGCGGAATTTGTTGGCTCTATATAAATAATAACATAATAATAATAATAATTATATAATATTTTTTTAAGACACTTGAACACTCACACTTTTATGAGCTAAAACACTTAGCTCTAGTGGGAACAGCTTGGGTGTCCGTAAAGTCTTCCCTACCATTCTTTATGCTGTAATTTCTGTATATTACTCTACTACTCTATGTCTGTGTCTCTTTCGAGCTATTATCTAAGACCCAGCAAGAGGAATTACAACATATAGAAGGGAAGGGTCACATTTATGGACCCCCAAGCTGTTCCGACTATAGCTAAGTGTTTTATCTCATAAAAGTGTGAGTGTTCAATTGTCTTACTAAATATTATATAATTAATCCACCTGGTTTTACGGACCATTGAGTCTTTTTGAATTTGCATCATATGCCAGGCTGTGCCAGTAGAAGCCTTGCATTCAACACTTATCTTAATCAAAAAAAAGGAGAATTTTCTTTTAAATAAAATTACAGCTAACAGCTAGCAGAATTTATTTTTCCTTTGAAGTAGCAGTTCTTCCTTAAATCACTGGGGAGCTTTTCACACTTTTTGATCTCAACACAGTTTTAATAACACTTTGTACGGTATGTTTAAGAGGTTCTGCCGCACCCAGTGTCCTTAGGCAAACAAAGTAAAGGACAAAAAAATATATGTATTATTAACAGGAAAGGAAATGAATGCTTTGCCACCAAGTCGAGCCAGGACTTGCATATACAATTCAACTTTATTTGGTTACTTTAATTAACAAAGGATTAACAGGAAAATCTTTGTACTCTCTAAATAAACATCTGAATTTTGGGTTTTGCTGTTACTGATGAACCCACTGATAGCAGCAGGATGCAAAGCACATGAAGTACTATAAAAAAATAAGGACAATTTAACAAGGTCATCAATGGAAACACATGCAGGTCTTTTTGTGTAATTGCAGACCGGATTTTATTTGTTGTACACGTCAAGATTCCGCAAGGAAATGTGTCTAATTAAACATAACAATGTTTTCTGTTCATAAGCTAACTACATGCGGGAGACCCAAATTTCTACAAAAAAAACAAAACAAAAACAAAACCGTGTTTATTTGAAGAGACCAGTAGTGTGCCAAATTGCTGAATCAGTGACGGGAAATAAAAGAGTGACATTTAAATGCGGCAGTGTACCCTTTGGAGATGAAGTCCTGCTTGGCACACATTGTAGCCACTATTGCCAAAATGCTGCTTTTCTGTGTCTCAATCACCAAAATATAAAGGACAATCTCAGCATGGCCAAAACTGCATATTTATTGAGATATGTTTATATCACTGATGTTTAATTGCAAAAAGCAAAACACATAAAGAAAAATTAAATAATGTGCTAATGGTAAGTAATATTTCACTCGCTAATGACTAGAGGGCGAGTGGAAATTGTGAGCCCAGACTTACAAGCACACTGAAGAAAAAAAAAAGCTGAATTTAATTTCACCGATAGCAAGCATAAAATACATTGTGGCAGTGTCCCAGCTTGATGTTGCTATTTTAACCATATTTCATTAAAGACTAAAAAAGTTTATCTTCTCTACTGGTGGAATTCAGTCCTTTCTACCTTTGGTCTACTTGTTGAATGTTTTATGACCAGGGAATAGCCTGCTGCTAACTTCCTGTGAATCCGGTGTGTTCCATTACTGTATTCCATATAAATGTAATTTTTTTCTTTGGCAGATATTTGAGTTTTTTGTATTAATAGAAGGCCCACAGTTCAAAAAGTATAATATATTAATATTACTATTAATATTATTATAAGGTCTCAAAACGTCAAATCCTACCTTACAAGACATGACTAAAGGTTACTGGAGACTACAAGCATGGAGGGTCCAAAGGCAAATTTACCAGGAGGTTTAATTTCGACTCCACAAGGCTGAATGTTTACATGCTAATGGCAAGTAGAAATTTTGAGCTCTGATTATTATTATTATTATTATTATTATTATTATTAGGTTATCAGCATATAGCCGAGCAGTTTTAAGCTTTTATAAAGACCGATTCTAAGTTGGAGCCATCTGGTTGTACCTCCATGCTAATGTCAATGATCCACCTGTGGCTTCCACTATGTGTGTCATCTTCCATGCTGGTGTCACATGCTGTTAGCGTTTCAGTAAAACTATTCATAATAAAGTGGAAACGCAGAACAATAGCAGCAAGCAAAATCAAAGACAGGGATAATTAAATCATGCATTCAGACGTGGAAGGAGCAGTCAGAAACCAAATATCTCCACATTAATTGCAGTCACAGAGATGCTGTCACTGGGTCACTCATTGTGGCTCTGGTAGCATAGTGTGATGAACACAAATCATTCTCAAATATAAATATTTTACATCTATAGTGGCGTATATTTAGAATTTTAAAGCCGATGGCTGTTTGAGTAGCAACAATGTACACATCGCTTTCCATTCTCAATATAAACTGGTCACTCGTGGAGCTATTTACATTATACACACTTCCAACAGTGAATTATAACATTCCTGGAAGCAGGAAGTAAGAGGATCAATTCTTATTGCAGACAACCTTCTTGGAGGATAAGCACCCCTAATTCATTTTTGTACCTCTCTAGGATTGGGAGGCCAACATCAGACACAAAACAAAGGTTAACTCTGGGTTCTTTATTTGAAATCTTTCACATGGTTTGTCAAGAAAAACAATAAGTGTAGCAGGACTTAAAGGGAAGTGGAAATATAGACAAAAGGGAGAAAGCAGAACCTATAAGTGAGATCATAAGCAAATATATTGAGAGATTTAAAACGGTTTAGGAAATAAGCCCCAGATAGGTTATTAAGTATCAGGAAAACCTATAGGCGAGATTGTAGGCAGAAAGTAGTAGGAGAACCTATAAACTAGGTAATAGGAGTAGGTGAAGTCTAGAGTCCCACAAGGGGAAACCAACATCAGGAGAGCTCCACTGTATAAGAAATGAGGAAGGGAGGCCCTACCTTTAATCAATCTGAGGATAAAAAGGATATGCAAATAAAAAGTATAACTTGAAAAAAGGGAGATCTACTAAACGGTGCCCAGGGGATCAATTGTCTGGAGTACTAGCTAGCATCTAAGTTCCAGTTCCCCTAGTGTCCGACTGACAGGAAGGTAGTGTAAACGAGGTTAGGGAGAGAGAAGAGGCACAGGGTCCCCAGAGAACAAGGGACCAGGTAATCAGGTCTAAACGCAGATGAAAAGCCTCACACAAAAAATAAATAATTAAAGAAATCTCTCAATTCACCCTAAAAGTTACCTCGACACCGTGGTCTAACCACTAGTGTCTACCTGAACTAACTCTCCCTACTAAAGTTATAAATAAACACCTAAAAATCAATAACCATAGTGGTAACAAAAATAAGAAAGTGCTACCAAGTGCATAGATTAAAGAAAAAGAAAATGCTCGACGCGCGTTTCAGCGTGTTCAAAACGCCGTCGTCAGGAGCCTGGCGACTTGAGAGATTTATTTAATTATTTATTTTTTGTGGGACTCTACACATCACCTACTCCTATTACCTACATATTTTGGAGGGTTACCCCCTCATTGGAGCTCCCTATTAGGTGGTTACAGTGGTGCAGCTCATGAGTCCTTGATTTGTATCCGGACTCCTGACCTGCACTCTGTTTACTTTATTTCTCCATTTTGTGAACCTATAAACTAGATTATAGGCAGAATGAGAAGTGAGATTATAGGAACGTATAAAGAGAGATAAAATAAATAAAAAAAGTTAGGCAATATGCCCTAGGCAGGTTATTAGGTGACAGAAAAACCTATAAAATGAAATTATAGGTAAGTACAGTGAACGAAAACCTATAAGTGAGATTGTAGGTTACAGGTAAACAAAATATAATAAGACAGAACTAAACAGAATATAAAGGTTAAATAAATACGGACATTTAGAGCATCAGCCTCTTTGGTGTGAAGGCATTACTGCAGTTATTAGATAGTTGTAACAGGGTCATTCAGGATAGTTGCAAATAACAGGAAAGTTTGTATTATCCAGGTAGGTTGCGTAGATTTCGGTAGATTTGAAATAAAGTAATATGGTATTAAAGTCCAGTATGGAATTAAGCAGGTTAGTATTGAGGATCAGGTTTGTCCCCAAGCTTCTTGATAGTAAGCAGATTGGAAATAAAGCAGGTTGGTAGGAAAAATCAGGATGGGTTCAGTGCTATTCAGAGTAGAGCAGGTTTTCTCAGTAGGAGCCAGGATCAGAACATCAACTTCAATCAATGTAAAGGCCATTTGTTTAGCAGAGTGTGGCCTCTTATAGCAGATTCAGAAATCATTCTAGGCAGGTGAGAGGAACAGTGAATTAGACTAGTGGTTTGGGAGGCCACTAGTGGTTGAAAACTGGAATTGTAGAAATAAAAACAGGAAAAATGGAACATGACTTTGGTTGTCAGGAAAAATGCAGTATTTTTCCCATGTATAAGATGCCCCCTTTTTTAAAAATTTTTTTATTTTTATTTATTCTTTATTTTGGTGTGGATGAAACCACAAATTTTTAGTTGCATTGTACATGGCATAGATGAAACATAAAAAGAAATATATAAAGAGATTTCACAATAATCAGAAAACATAAAACAGATATGGGCTTTTAAACTGTAAGCATTGTAATATCTGTGTTGGTGCTATGTCCTCTACAACTTTCCTATGAAGCACTCTAGGATTGCCAAACAAGGTATTCTTAACTTAAATCAACAACAATAATTCAGACTTAGGGAGTTGTGGAGTATGCTGCTGTGTAGCGGGTGAACCCTTTATGTGCTGTGTTGAGGTATAATTGTCCCGACCAGATAGCATCAACAAAGTACCCGGCAGTAGTCCTACGGAGGTTCCTGTAGTTGTAAGGGTTGAGTGTCTTCTATTGTCCGGGGCTTAGTTGCTCATGTCGCTGCAGAGGTTTGAGCATCTCGAAACGAAGCTTCCTGATGCTCCCTGGGAAGCCCTGGCAGAGGTGGCAGCTGAAGGCCTGTCAGAAATTCTGTTGGGTCTTCTGTGACTGAGAGAACAGAGACCGTGCACCCGTGTGTGACCACCAGGGTCCAAGAGATTCCCCATTTGTACCTGATGTTGTGCTCTCTTGGGAGCTTGGTGGTGGGCATGAACCTGTGTCGGTCTAGCAGGACAAAGAAAGGTAGGTCTTCAAAGACTGTAATCTTGCAATTTTCAACCACCACACTAGGGTATTTTCTGGAGCCGGCCATTATTGCTGATTTCGTGGCTAGTGACAGCAATTATATCTCTGGGTGCATCTGCTTGGGCAGATGGTGCCTTCCTAATCCTGAATGCCAAAACTATTGGGGGAGGCCTCCCCGCTCCCCTTCACTTTCAGTGTCACTCTTTGGGTGAAGTCCAGCAAGGCCTCTGGGCCCACTGTTTCTGGAGCTCTGCGGTACCTAATATTTTTCCTGCAGTGTCTTGCCTCGAGCGATGCCACCGTGTGGGAGAGACATTGGACCTGCTGCACCAGGTAGTCCACTTGGGAGTGGGTATGTGTCAGTCGTCTGTCGCGCTCACCTTCTCTGGCCTCAATGTCCCCCAGGCAGTGTTGCGGCCCACCAATCTCTGCCTGCACTCATGTCTTCCAGACCTCTCTTAGGTCCACCAGGAGTTTTTTGATATCTCTCTTAGTGTAAGGGGAAGAGTCTGCATCAAAGTCAACCCTCAGATACACTCCGCCGGTGGCATGTGGTAGGTGAGGTCTCTCTTCTCCCATAGAGTAATCGGAGTCACTTGAATCATGCTGTCTCCGAGGCACCACTTTGAGGTGGGTCTGAGACAGCAGTCTGTTAAAGGACTGTCAGATGTCGGGGAGATTTGCACTCTCTGAGCGGAGCAGCTATTTGTGTTTTCACCCCATCTTTCTTTGGGGGGTGCCAAGTTGTCTATATATGTAATTTTCTCTGGTTATTTTGTGGTAAAAAGTATTTTTTCTAGTTTATGGAGCCAGAGCTGCACACTTGCACGTCTGTCCAAGAACTCAGCCAGCCATGCCCCCTGATGCCCCCTATTTTTTGAGCCAAAAATTAAGAAATACAGTGAGCTCTTGGCGTGGTCCAGAGTAAAGCAATGAAGCATGTGGTTACGCAAGACCTCCCAGACCCGCGCACACAATCAATCAAGTTCACAGAGACGTGCCTCCTCTGCTTCAAGTATGTTAGCAGAGGTGTACAACACAGTCTATGCCCACAGGAACCCAATAGTCAGCTCATATTGAACCCAAATTGTGCTGAGTAAGTTCCATAGGTATTTGGCTTAATAATTTGATCTCCAATTCCAGCCACATGCGACTAGCTTGTTTGTCTGTCAGGCCCCGCGCACAAGTATTTTTTGTGTGTTTTTTAACGCTTGCAGTGACATTCCGTGTAAAATCTGGAATTTACTAATAATTTACTTTGAATTCCTGTCAATTCCTACTTTGGTGACTAAGATTGTAAGTTTCCTTCCAGCTGAAGTGGTAAAGGTTAACACAGTAAAGGAGTTTAAGCATGCGTGGGATAGGCATAAGGCTATCCTAACTATAAGATAAGGCCAGGGACTAATGAAAGTATTTAGAAAATTGGGCAGACTAGATGGGCTGAATGGTTCTTATCTGCTGTCACATTCTATGTTTCTATGAAATTTTCAATCAGGCCAAGTATCATGTGTATTATAACGCCCAGCATATGGAGTTCCAGGGCAGTATGTGGTTGACTGTGGATGTAGTTGTCTTTTTCTGTGTCCTAGGTGTCTCCTATTACATCCAAACTCACAAGGGTTAATATGACAATGTTATTACCTTGTGTTCCCGATGGTTGGCTTGACTTTGTGGGAAAAGTAGTTCACAAACATTTGCAGTATCAAGTTTCATCATCTGCGTTCTGTAACTGCATCTAGACAAACAGCTGCTTGAGACCAACATGGTTTAAATACGCCGTGATTTACTCGCAGTATGTAGAAAGATATGGGTCTAGTTTGCTCTGTATTTTATTCTTGCAAGAAGCCCCATGTGTTAGACAAAGGAAGTCATAGGAGACACAGGGACAAATGGGAGACAAAAACATGAACTGATCATTTTGAAAGCTTAATTCTGATTGGCTGCTTGTTTTGTACAAATCAGAATCCAGCTTGTTAACGCACAATGGCAGCTCTCTGTCTGTGTTGCATGCAATTCACTTAGCAATGTAACACTACTCATTACATGCAACATTATATCCAGACTCCCACCATAAGTCCATATACAGCAAGCAATTAAAACTTGCGGCCCACAGTGGATATATTTGTAGCCCCGTCGGCCCTGGGGCCGCTTTGTGCTGTGGCTGCGACCAGCCGCAAGACAGAAAAGATATTTCCTGTCTGAGTCTTGTCTTTCCTCCCACGGCCGATTGCGTGCTCCTGCAGGCCAGCCACTCCCCCTTCCTCTTACTTGCAGTGCCAGAGGGGCGTCTGGCCTATTTGAGCAGAGAAGAGCAGAGCTGGAACTGGGGGACAGGCAGCTCATATTTAGGTATGGGAAGATGGGCTTTGGGGATCTTCCTGTGTAATGTGTTAAATTGGAGAGGGTGGGCATTGTATTAATTTGAGGGAGGGGACAGTGTAGTAATTTGGAGGAGGTAACGATACTGAACAATAGATTACTGTCTTTGAATGTGGCAAAAAATTTATATTTGGGGTTCAGCTTCCAGGGTATGGCTGCTTATATATCTCTTCCTCCTCCCTGAATTTTAAGTAATACTCAAACCCTGAGTAACACTGTATGCTGCTCCTTTACAGCATTTCTAGATTAGCCACTTGCAAAGTGATTTATGGGGACCCAAGCTTCTACCCTTGAGGGTTCGGTGGGAACTCTAATATTAAGTGGGGGACCTAATTTCCCCTCCTTACTTCAAGGACAGCAGATGAGGGCTACAATTACATATATAAGGGAGGGGTGGAGGGTATCTTATTAGATGTCTTTTTCTTTTTCAACTTGTTTTCTTTGGTCCCAAAAAGGCCAAAGAAAAATACCTTAAGTCCTGTCGCTGTTATTAAATAAAAAAGGAAAACTGTATTGCAAAAAAAGAATTAGATGAAAAAGAAAAGTGACACAATAAAAACAATCCATGTGAGCCCTGCAATGGCTCGGTACAGACTGAGTTTGCATGGCAGGGACTGCCCTTATAAAGGCTTTCCCACGCTATGCAATTTCAGCTAGAACGTTCTGATTGGTTCTCTTGTAAGCCAACCAATCATAGTGCACTGACATGCAAATCTTACTTATCTCAGGACTTGCTACGTACTAGTTAATTACAACACTTTAATTGTTCCTTAGTCGAACATTTCACCAAACTTTAAACTCTCATAGGAAAGAATTATGAGTCTTATACAATATCCCTCAATTACATTTAGCTCGATTGTAAAATAATAAGCAATTTTTATGGATATGTACTTGATTTCATTTTTGTGTGTCCTTGAGCAACATTTTTACAATATCATTGCTATTCCGCTCTGATTTAATGAACAGAGTACGTATACTGTGAATTTTTGTTTTTGTTTCAGACAGTACATTTTATAATAATGTTTAGTGCTTTATAAATCCTCACTGTTTCACTGTTTCTCGCTTTTCTCTTTCTTGATAATTCATGTACAAACGATACTGTTATTAACAACGTGGGCTATTATGCATTATATATAAAGGTCAACAACAACTAACTAGGGCAACAGTAATTACAGCAAGCTCTCTACCCACTTCTGTTCTATCACAAAAGGATGTGCCATCTGCACGATTAAATGATACGGTTAATCCCTTTTAAAATAAACAGCTAAGCAAACAAATATGTAATACAAACAAATACTTAACTGAATACGAATCAATTAAAGGGCAAAGTGGAAAGTTATTGCAATTAAATATGGATTGGAAAAGTGAGATAAACACAAGCTATTACAAATTCTTGTCTCTAATTGTGGCTGTTTGTTTTCTTAGAACAACTGTAATACAAAAGGGAGTATTATATAGCCAGATAGCCAGATAGAAAGCATCTTATGATGTAGACAAAACAGAGTGCAGAGATTGGTTATTGATAGGCAGCACGTGAACAGTCAGTTTTTGACTTTCGCTTGTTGAAAGCAAGAAAAATGAGCAAGCGAAAACATACTTTGACAACGGCCCGATAGTGATGGCTAGACGAGTTAGGGCATGTCCGAAAGCCTTGTGTAGTATTCCCGGCATGCTGTGGTTAGTACCTACTAAAAGTGGTGCAAGGAAGAAC
Source organism: Pelobates cultripes (assembly GCA_933207985.1). Lineage (NCBI taxonomy): Eukaryota > Metazoa > Chordata > Amphibia > Anura > Pelobatidae > Pelobates > Pelobates cultripes. Next base: position 399,539,300 of record OW240912.1, on the reverse strand, counting down.
AACCAGACAACTCCCCATGTTAATGGAATCTCCTATGATTTTCTAGTAGACACTGGGGTTACAAAATCAAGCTTGACACAAAAATGTTACCATGGCTCTGTATTTCTAATAAGCAAATTCACAGGCTGCAGAATTGGTGGCTTTTTGCTGACAAGGATGTCACTATTTACACTGACTCGTGTAATGCCTCTCGAGTCGTGTTTTATAGCTGCCTGTACAGGTTACACCACTGATTCTACCTTGGTACATAAAATAATTTTTTTTGTCTATGCTGTTGCCAAGCATGCCACTTTACATACCTCCCTCACAATTATATTCTTATACCACGCCTGACACACAAATCTATATGACTATGCTTCATACTATGCTTCCTCCACCTGAATTTTTCCTTTTACAGGCTTATGCACCTCTGGTTACAGCATGGTCAGACCCATGGCTGGACAGCCTTTGATCAGACAAAGAAAAAGTAAAAATTGCTCCTAAGAGTATGTGTGCCAGCTTTTAGACACATTGAATAGCATCTACGATGATGTGTTTCTCTCTCTGCCTTTTCCCACAGGTGAGCCAACTCATCCTTTCAAGCCAGGAGATGTGGTCCTAGTGAAGCAACTGTTCAAGTAAAAGTGTCTAGACTCTCCTTTTGGAACACCTACATCAATGGTTGCAATGACCAGAACGGTTGTCTTGACCTCTGATAGTCCAGTATGGATCAATGCCAGAAGAGAGAAGATGGCAACGAGGAGCAAAGACACTGGACCTGATACTTAAGTCCCTCCTCCCTCAAATGCACCTGGCCATTGATTATGCTATGCTCCGGCCATTGGCGGATCCAGGGGGGGGGCAACGGGGCAATTGCCCCCCCCGAGATTCCCCCCTGCTGGCTAACGCAGGGCTGGCATTGCCCAAGTGCCAGCCCTGCAATGTGCCTGCGGACCGGGGAGGAAGATCAGAGATCTCCCTCCCCGGTCCGCAGGCACCGTGCTGACAGCCGGCGGAGGGAGGGAGTGAGAGAGAGGACCCGGAGCTCAGTCTGTAGCTCCTCCGGGTCCTCCTCTCTCGAGATTTGGAGCGTTGCCGCGGTTACCACGGCAACGCTCCAAATCTCGCGAGAGTGAACTCTAGCCCGGGAGCGCGGGCTAGAGATCACTCTCCCCACTGGGACCACCAATGAATCCCCACCGGACCACCAGGCACCAAGAAATGTCCCCCCTCCACCCCAGTAAAGGTAAGAAGGGAGGGGGGACATAGAATATTTATTTTTATTAAATAAAAAATTTTTTTATTATTTAAAAGCCTCCTCCCCCCCCCATTACACACACTGCCCCCCATTAAACACACTGCCCCCCCATTACACACACTGCCCCCCATTACATACACTGCCCCCATACACACACTGCCCCCCATTACA
>OW240912.1:399411310-399537792 GCA_933207985.1 Pelobates cultripes | reverse complement strand
ACAAACACAGTCCCCCATACACACACTGCCCCACAAACACTGTCCCCTATACACACACTGCCCCCCATACACACACTGCCCCACAAACACTGTCCCCATACACACACTGCCCCCCATACACACACTGCCCCACAAACACTGCACCACAAACACTGTCCCCATACACACACTGCCCCACAAACACTGTCCCCATACACACACACTGCCCCACAAACACTGTCCCCACAAACACTGTCCCCATACCCACACTGCACCAAAAACACATACAGTGCCCCCATACATACACTGCCCCCTAACACACACACTACAACCCTGACATACACTGCCGCACTCACACACTTCACCCTTAACACACACCACTGCTCCTATACCCTATATCCCAGCAGACCCCAGATAAGTTGTCAAACTGTTCTTAAACGGTATGACTACTTATTCTGGGGTGGAATCCTGGCACTACTGACACCATAACTACTACACTGAGCTGTAGTGGTTATTGTGCCTGGATTATTTAATTAAATAATCTACAAGTGCCCCTCCCGAGATCAGGCTCTGGATCCGCCACTGGCTCCGGCATAGACACCCTAATTTTTCTTTGCAGACTGCAGCCATTAGGGTTTCCAGGGAAATAAAAATAGCCCTGACAGGCGCCCATGGCTTACTTGATGAAGAGCTTTCTCCATAACTGGTGCCTGTGCTGGAGTGGAGCATCAGCCATTTAGGCTGAAGTTTTTAACACTCTGGTGGAAAGTGGATGCAGTGGAGTCACATCATCCCAGAGTAGCGCTTCTAAAATAGTGAAAGCATAACGTTCAGAACCTATTATACCTCCTGCTACAGAGCCTCTTACTTACTGGGAACAAAAGCTCAGATGTGATCAGGGGTTAAGCTGAATGCACAACAATTGCTGTCATGCCCACTTACAAGTGTTCAGCCTGAATGAGTCTTCAGGTTATTGGCAAGATCCTCATTTCACAGAGCTCACATCTCTCACCAGATTCAGTTGACATTTCTAAATTGCAACATACCCAAGGGTCCTACATAGAGTTGAGCGGACACCTGGATGTTCGGGTCCGGCGGGTTCGGCCGAACTTTGAAAAAAAGTCCGGGTTCGGGCTCAAACTTGACCCCGAACTTGACCCCGAACCCCTTTGAAGTCAATGGGGACCCGAACTTTTGGCCACAAAAATGGCTCTAAAAAACTCCTGGAAAGGGCTAGAGGGCTGTAAAAGGAAGTAAAATGGGTGTAAGAGTAGGACAAGTGCCCTGCAAACAAATGTGGATATGGAAATCCCTTAAAAATAACATAAAATAAGCAGCCGCTTAGTAGATAACTCCCTAATTTACACGGTATTAGGGAGCTATCTACCAAAAGGATGAAAGACCTATATTGGTCACCTAAATTGGTCTTTCAGCCACATTTACTAATACTAAGTAAAGATTACTTAGTATTAGTAAATTCAGCCCCTACTCGCTATACCGCGAGTAGGGGCGTGTCTAGTAAACAGTGAGCAGCCAGTGGCTGCTCACTGTAAAAAAAAAAAAAACCTATTGCCCCCACCCCTGTGCGACAGGTGGGGGCTCTAAATAAGAATCTGGAGGGGGGGACCTACTGTCCTCCCCCTTGGCCCCCACCCATTCACGGTGTGTAGGGGCCATAAATAAAAAATGGGGGGAACTACTGTCCCCTCCCAGCCCCCACCCCTGAGCGGTGGGTGGGAGCCATAAATAAAAATTGGGGGTGGACCTAATGTTCTCCCCCCCCGCCCCCACCCCTGCGCGGCATGTGGGGGCCCTAAATAACAATAAGGGGGGACACCTAATGTCCTCCCCCCGGCCCCCACCCCTGCACGGCGGATGGGGCCCTAAATAACAATAAGGGAGGGACCTACTGTCCTCCCCCCACTCCACCCCTGAGTGGTGGGTGGGGGCCATAAATAAAAAATGGGGGGGAAACTAATGTCCTCCACCACCCCCACCCCTAAGCGGTGGGTGGGGGCCATAAATAAAAATTGGGGGGGACCTAATGTCATCCCCCCCAGCCCCCACACCTAAGGATGGGGGCCCTAAATAACAATAAGGGGAGCCTAATGTCCTCCCCCTGCCCCCCACCCCTGCGTGGTGGGTGGGGGCCCTAAATAACAATAAGGGGGGACCTAATAACCTCCCCCCCGGCCCCAACCCCTGAGCGGTGGGTGGGGGCCATAAATAAAAATCACCCCCCAGGTGACTAGGGGTCCCCAATCCCCTAGTCACCCCCCCTCCCCACAAAAACTAACCCCTACCTACACCCCTCACCCTAAAAATAATGAGGGGGACGCATTAACTAAGTACCTGTTAAAAAAAGATAAAATAAAACTTACCATTTGATGTTTTCTTTCTTCTAAAATCTTCTTTTTTCAGCCCCAAAAAAGGCCAAATCAAAATCCATAATAACCGACGCACTTAAAAAAGAGCGCAAAAAAATAAATATCCATCTTCACCCATGGAGGGCTTCGCGCAGACTGAGCGCTGCAGGGCGCGGGAAGCATTATAAAGCCTTGCCTGCCCTGCAATTAGGCTCAGAGCACTCTGATTGGTGGGTTTAAGCCATCCAATCAGAGTGCTCTGACAGGTAAATTAAGAGACTGACAGGTAAGTCTCTACATGGTTGGCTTGAAATCCACCAATCATTTGACACAGCGTGGGAAAGTTCTTTGGAATTTTCCCACGCTGTAAAATGACACAGAGCACTCTGATTGGCTGTATTTCAAGCTAACCAATCAGAGTGCTCAGTGCCATTTTACACAGCGTGGGAAAATTCAAAGAACTCCCTGCATAGCTCAGTCTGCGCGGAGCCCTCCATGGGTGAAGAAGGAATTTATTTATTTTTTTCGCTCGTTTTTTTTTTTTTTTAAGTGCATCGGTTATTCTGAATTTTTATTTGGCCTTTTTTGGGGTTGAAAAAAAGAAGATTTTAGAAGAAAGAAGACATCAAATGGAAGTTTATTTATTTTTTACAGGTATTTAGACAAGGGTCCCCCCTCATTATTTTTAGGATGAGGGGGGTATGTAGGGGTAATTTTTTTGGGTGGAGGGGGGTGACTAGGGGTTTGGGGACCACTAGTTACCTGGGGGGGGGGATTTTATTTATGATGGCTTCTAAGGGCACACGAGTCAAACGCTTGTTGATTGGCTGCCCTGTGGCCTTTCAAAACGCGTCATTAAATCGCCGAACTCCGAACTCCAACCCGAACATATAGTGATGTATCCGTGTTCAGGTCCGGAGTCCAAAAAACCTAATGTTCGGTACGAACCCGAATTTTTCAGTCCTACACTAATTTTAACATGGAAGATTAACATGCTAACTGCAATACTTACTGTTTAAACTGCTTCCAGAGATACTTCTCGATATATGCTTTCCTGTGGTCACATCCAAATGGGCACCTATAGTGGATGGGTGGGTGCTCAACCCATTAGAAACCTAGTCTGGATTCCAGTTATAACATAAACACAACACAAAATATCCCCACTAGATAAGCAAAACCACAAAACCTATTAAAAGGTATGTCCCTAGTACACTGAGAATACGTGAAGCAAATAAAGAAGAGTAGGTGTGGAAAATATATATTAAAAAAAGCAATACCACCTAGGTATCAATGAAAGGACAATGGCCAGATGAATCTATAGGGAAGAACAAACTGGAAATAGTGTAATCACATAACAAATATGTAGACACGCAACGATAAAGCTAAAAACTCACAAAGGTTCAGAAAAATTCAGGCTCATCATCCTTCCATATTGAGGTGATAAACATAAGTATTCCAATTAGCTAGAGGTCTTCTTCTACTTAAAAAGAGCAGAAAACATGCAGGTAGTGCAGATGGTAATATTCACAATAGATTTATTAAAAATGCACTTACAAGATAGAAGATACAATACAGTATCTCTCCATAATATATGGATCTCTGGATACGACTCAATCGATGGGTGAAGCTTCAGAGTGGGCACTAATTTTAGAGATGATGGAACCTCTCAAAGAGGTATATAACTTGGATAAAAACTAAATAAGAACAGGTATACACAAGGTCATTAAAGGGTGTAAATCCGACGCGTTTCATCTTCTAACAAAACCACCAGGACACCCTATAAATAGTTTCCTTTAAACTGACATTAAAACTATTGGAATATGTAGATTTTTTTTCTACAACCATATGGTCAAGCCATCCCGCCATACATTAAAGACACTAGACATATCCTCAACGATTTAGTAAGTATTCAGTGGAAACAAACATATTATGGCCACAGTGGCTGTCTCCTCTTTATATTCCAGTATCCCCCATTCTAAGGGACTGGAGTCTATTAGAGAGATTCTGATTTCTAAGAAACAATTAAATATTACACAGATTAATTTTCTGTTGAATTGCATTGATTTTGCTCTAACAAAAATTATTTTTGGTTTGATTCTTAGGTTTTTTTGCAGCTATGTGTTGTCGCCATGGGTACGGATTTCCCCCAAGTTTTGCCAATCTCTACGTGTCCCACTGGGAAGATTCATAGATGGGCGTGTGGGAAGCACTCGGTGGCAGTCTCGTCCTATAGAGACACTACATAGATGATGTTCTTATCATATGGGAGGGCTATGCAGAAGGTTTGATTTCATTTATTGAAGGGATCATTTAAAATTCATACAATTTACACTTTACATCAACAATCCATGCTACTCATATCAATTTTCTTGATTTAACTTTATACGTTGAGGATCAATATCTTAAAAGTAAAACTTTCTTTAAAAGTACTGACGGCAATACAGCCACTGACAGAACAAATTTACACCATGGTCCATGGCTGTCAAACATCCCAAAAGGCCAGATAATGTGGATGAAAAGAAATTGATCGGATATAAAAGTTTTTGAAGAACAAACTTCTATTATAAAAAAATAGATATTTGGAAAAAGGCTATGATGAAAAAAGAATAGCTAAGGATGAAGAAGAAATAAATCTTCTAGATAGACATACTTTGCTTATCGACAAAAAACAGGATTTAATTATTATGGAAATGGACCCAAAAACAATTAATTTGAATATGTTTATAACTAAATATAATTCTCAGGCCAGAAAGATTGAGAAAATTCTGAATAACTATTGGTACATACTGAAAAAAGATGACATATTATGCAGAGTCATTCCAGATTGACCCACTGTCATTTACAGAAAAGCAGACAATGTAACCCCTTACTGACCAGGCCATTTTTCAATTTTATTACCGTTAAGGACCAGGGCTCTTTTTACATTTCTGCAATGGTTGTGTTTAGATGTAATTTGCCTCTTACACATTTACTGTACCCACACATATTATATACCGTTTTTCTCGCTATTAAATGGTCATTCTGAAGATACCATTATTTTCATCATATCATATAATTTACTAGAAAAAAAAAGTTAAATATGATGAAAAGTGGAAAAATATAACACAGCTGGCCATCATGCACCCATGTCCCAATTGGAACATTTCTGAAGCCGGCCAATGTAATTCACCCCCGTCAAACCATATGTTTTTGAAAAGTAGACACCTTAGGGCATTTCACGTGGTGGCATTTCAACACTTTACATGCACTAATTCTACCACCAGTCTAAGAATTACATAGCTCTGTTGTCTGATGCACCCCCCCCTTCCTCCTTCATTCTCTTTCTGTATATATATATATATATATATATTTTTTTTTTTGTATGTATCTATTCTTACATGTTTGTTGATGAAGTTAATATATACATATTCTAACTATAGCTCTCAGTTACAGATTAGGATCTGTGAAATGGATCGTTGTTTCAAGATTCATGAGGTGGTCATATATCTTTGGGTTGTACAGAGTTTTCAACATTCCTGGACCATACATTGCATACAATTTAATTCCATTTTTCATTTTTTATCTTTCTATTTCTTTTTTATTATTTTTTATTTTATTATCACTATTGTTTTCATTTAGATTTTTTATTTTCATTATTATTTTTATTTATTTGTTTTATATGTTTATATATTTAGTCAATATCTATTTTGTTCTTTTTATTTATTCATCTTTTTATACATAGATTTTTTTCATATATATTTTTATATATTTTTTTGTTTGTGACAGAATTTAAATACATTATCATTCCGGTGATCATGGAACCTCTTTTCTGTGATAGATGTCTCCCTCAATAACCTCCATTCAGGATGTTCTACAAGCCCTGACTATGCTGCATATATTATTTAAGATCCTCCGACATTTAGCATCAAAGTGAAAGAAACCAGGAAGTGTTCATTGTGTTTCAGCGCGACACGCAGTGGACATGCGCAATAAGTTACAGCTTATTAGAGCCAAGTACCCGGATATGACGTGTGCATTCCAGCGTGACACGCACACAATGCACAGGTCGACTGCATCGATTCAAGATGAGCAGGCTATTTAAACGAAGAGCATACAAGGAGAGACCTGTTCTTATTTTGTTTTTATTCAAGTTTTATACCTATTTGAGAGGTTCATCTGGCCATTGTCCTAGCGTTGATACCAAGGTGGTATTGCTTTTTTTAAAATATATTTTCCACACCTACGCTTTTTTATTGGATTCCAGTTATACACAGAAAAAATGGGAATTGGGGGGCACAACCTGAACATGCATTTCTCAGTAGTGGTGCTGCCGTAAGAACCAAAATATATACAAAATACAGATTAACCTCCCTGGCGGTCTGATTTTGTCAGTATTTTTTGTTAAAGCGGTATATTGTTTTTACAATGTATTGTGTGTATTTTTTTACACCAGGGGCTTGTAGGGACAAGGTAAGTAATACTACAGTGTAATCCCAGTGTAATCCCTAGCATGAAAATGAACCCCGGCCATGCTCGGGATTACCGCCAGGGAGGTTAAAGGGATTCTCCAGTGCCAGGAAACACATACTAGTTTTCCTAGCACTGCAGGACCCTCTAGTGCCCCTCTCCCTCCAACCCCCATTCCAAGTTGCTGAAGGGGTTTAAACCCCTTCAGTGACTTACCGGAGTCCAGCATCGATGTCCCTCGGTGCTGGGTCAGGCTCTGTCTACTGTCCTGACATCGGCAGGTGAGACCTAATACGCAAGCGCGGCAATGGTGCTTACAGTGCTTTCCTATTGGGATTTCTGCAACGCTGGAGGTCCTCACATAGCGTGAGGACGTCCGGTGTTGTTTAAAACACTTTTCGTGTTCTATGAACACGGAAATCCCTCTAGTGGCTGTATTGTAGACAGCCACTAGAGGAGGACTTAACCCTGCAATATAAATATTGCAGTTTATGAAAACTGCAATAATTACACTTGCAGGGTTAAGGGTAGTGGGAGTTGGCACCCAGACCACTCCAATGGGCAGAAGTTGCCTGGGTGCCTGGAGTATCCTTTTAAGGAACAGCAAACACAAAAAAAAATTGTTTTACATTTTACTTAAAATCACCTATCTTAGCAAACAAATACAGTGAGGGAAAGTATTTGATCCCCTGCTTATTTTGATAGTTTGCCCACTAACAAACAAATAATTATTCTATCATTTTAATGGTAGGTGTATTTTAACAGTGAGAAACAGAAAAAAAACAGAAAAATCTAGAAAAACGCAAGTCAAAAAAGTTATAAATTGATTTGCATGTCAATGAGTTAAATAAGTATTTGATCCTCTATCAATCGGCAAGATTTCTGGCTCCCCGGTGTCTTTTATATAGGTAACGAGCTGAGAGTAGGAGCACTTTTTTAAAGGGAGTGCTCCTAACCTCAGCTCGTTACCTGTCCACAGAAGCAATCAATCAATCAATCAATCAGATTCCAAACTCTCCACCATGGCCAAGACCAAAGAGCTGTCCAAGGATGTCAGGGACAAGACTGTAGAGCTACACAAGGCTGGAATGGGCTACAAGACCATCGCTAAGCAGCTGGGTGAGAAGGTGACAACAGTTGGTGCGATTATTCGCAAATGGAAGAAACACAAAATAACATTCTCCCTCGGTCTGGTGCTCCATGCAAGATCTCACCTTGTAGAGTTTCAATGCTCATGATCAGCCCAGAACTACACAGGAGGATCGTGTTAATGATCTCAAGGCAGCTGGGATCATAGTCACCAAGAAAACAATTGGTAACACACTATGCCGTGAAGGACTGAAATCCTTCAGCGCCTGCAAGATCCCCCTGCTCAAGAAAGCACATTTACAGTCCCATCTGAAGTTTGCCACTGAACATCTGAATGATTCAGAGGAGAACTGGGTGAAAGTGTTGTGGTTAGATGAGACCAAAATCAAGCTCTTTGGCATCAACTCAACTCGCAGTGTTTGGAGGAGGAATGCTGAATATGACCCCAAGAACACCATCCCCACTGTCAAACATGGAGGTGGAAACATTATGCTTTGGGTTTTTTTTTCTGCTAAGGGTACAGGACAACTACACCGCATCAAAGGGATGATGGACAAGGCTATGTACCATCAAATCTTGGGTGAAAACCTCCTTCCCTCACCCAGGGCATTGAAAATGGGTAATGGATGGGTATTCCAGCATGACAAAGACCCAAAACACAGCCAAGGCAACAAAGGAGTGGCTCAAGAAGAAGCACATTAAGGTCCAGGATTGGCCCAGCCAGTCTCCAGATCTTAATCCCATAAAAAATCTCTGGAGGGAGCTAAAGGTTTGAGTTGCCAAACGTCAGCCTTGAACCTTAATGACTTGGAGAGGATCTACAAAGAGGAGTGGGACAAAATCCCTCCTGAGATGTGTGCAAACCTGGTGGCCAACTACAAGAAACGTCTGACCTCTGTGATTGCCAACAAGGGTTTTGCCACCAAGTACTAAGTCGAAGAACTCAAATGCTTATTTCACTCATTGACATGTATATCAATTTATAACTTTTTTGACACATGTTTTTCTGGATTTTGTTTGTTCTTCTTTCTCTCACTGTTAAATACACCCACCATTAAAATTATGGACTGGTCATTTCTTTGTCAGTGGGCAAACGTTCAAAATCAGCAGTGAATCAAATACTTTTTCCCCTCACTGTATGGGGGTTCAGTTCACGATATGGCCATATCGTGTTATGCCCAGCACATTTGGCCACAGTTCCTTAATCTGTATTTTATATTAATTTATTAAATTAATTTAAGGTAAACATGGCACTAAAATTTTGCTATAAATTAAATAGCATTCATAATAGTTGAACCCCCTTATTTATCGTTGACATTAAAAAAGTAATGATTGTTTCAACAACTGAAGGTTTGCCTAGCCTCAAAAGGTTATGACTTTTTGTACTATGTCTTATGCTCTGGTAGTTACACTAAGGGAACATGCATCATAGAAACACAATGCTTATCATATACCAGCGTAACAACATAGTTTCTACATTGCAAATTCCAATTAGAAAAATCTCAAGAATAACTTGATACAATGCTCCGATTTGCAGAAACTGGGAACTCGTCCATTACTGACGACCTTGCGAAAAGCCAAGCATTTTGTTTTGTAAGATTTCACAAAAGTTTTAGTCAGAGACTATGATCGAGGGCGGACGGAAAATGTCACCATTAAGGAATAAAATATTGTTGACTTACAAAAATGCCAGAATGCACAAATCCAGCACTTTATCCAGAAACAGTGTCTGGAACAAAAGGTAGACATTTTATCCAACCCAATTTTGCAAAAGTGATAAAATATAATCATCCCCATTCCAAAAGTGACTTGCAATTATATTAATTATTTTCTTGATGCTCATTATTGTTCTACACAGATATTTACAAGGTTTTTTTGTTAAAAGTACTATTTCTTGGAAAAATAATTAACTTTCAGAAATATAAAACATTTTATAAATGTCCTCAACTGATGTGTACACTCTAAATGTGTATGTGTCGTGTATATAAATCTTTTTAATAAAATGTCAAAATCCTCTCGTAGAGAAGTATTCCCCACTCTCTCATATAGCTCAGCACAATGTAATACTTTTAAAATAATTTAATTTTAGGAAAAATATAAAAATTTTGTAATAATTTAATATTTTTAAATATATTGATATCATATTTATATTTTAATATTTTTGAAAATTAAATTTTTTAAAAGTTTATCCAAAAATATTGAATCATTTGAAAAGCTGAATGTGATGGATTTGATGTTGCGACTTGATGGTGGCGAGATAGATACAACACGTGGGGCTATTCTATGTCACAGGTGCAAGTGAGTCCCTAGAAAAGGAAGTTTTGAGATTGGTTTGAAGTTTTTAGTATAATCCAGATCTAGAAATTGCTTTTTTTGAAGAGAACAGATAACTGCTTGCTTTATTGTTTTTGTGATGTCTTCATCACCAATAAAACCAAAGCTTTTACAAAATGACTGGATTTAGTTTTTATAATAAATGAATCCTGTGCTGGTGTTTGTCATGGATGTTGGAATTTTGGAACAGATGGATGACGCTTTGATTTAAAGGCTGCAAACTCATCACATTTTCACTGTGTGAAAGTTGACACTGTGTTTAGGCAGGTTGATTTGCATAATCTTTCAACTGTTCTACAAAGCTGGGCTTGGCCTATTTCTTGCTTTTGTGATTTCCTGTGACCGATGCTTTGGCTTCTTCTGGGTTTTAACTTTTTTTGGCGCACCTTTGTATATTCAGTAGTAGAAATGGAAGAATGCACAAATAAATTGTCATTGTGTTTTTATGAACAAAAAAAAATGGAATCAGTTGATTGATAGTTTTGACCTTGGGAATGTGTCAGGACTTGGGGCTTTATAGATCGTTATCTATTGTTTAACATACACAAGTATGAGAGAATGCCTGGAGTGAGACAAGCCTCATGGGAATAGCTCTACGGGAAGAAAATCATCCGGATCACAAAAGGGAAGTTGTCCGAAAGGATCGTTTGTGAGGCATATGATAAGAGAGCCTTGTAAAAGTAAAGTCTCTGCACAGACTGTCTGAAAGTGGCTGCATGCCCATCTACCCCTGTGCCGTATATTATTCAATATTAAACAGGAAGTACCTCAAGACGTCATACAAGCTGTTAAAGCTTGGATCCTCTAAATAATTTCCAGAATGAATACTCTGAGCAATCCTTGGTGGTGTATACATTCAGAGATATGGAATCATCAGATGAGGATATTCAGCCTATTTCAATAGTTCCAGAATCCGCTCACGTGGACTATTTAATTTCCAGAGTCTGCTGGGCCTTATGCCTGAAAGAATCTTCTACCTCTAACCTTTCTTTTCAGATGTCAGATGGTACAGAGCATCTTTTCCAGTTCCCTTAAGATTCTTAATGGAGGAATGGTTTTACAGTGAGAGAAGTTTTTAACACAAGAGAGTATCTCAGTCTTCATCCATTGGGATTTCAGACACTAATACCTGTGACTCTGTTCCCAAGTGGACAATGCAGTACTTAGACTGGCTAAATGTTCCACTCTGCCTCTAAACAATGCAGGATCTCTCTGAGACTCCATGGAGTATAGATAGGTATTGATCCTCTCTAAAGCCGATGTGGCAGCTGGCACAGGCTTTCATCTTGCTGTAAGCACTTACCTCAATCTCTAAGGATCGAAGATTGGTATGAATAATTTGGAGGCGCATATCAGAGATAATTTTCCTTTGTCTGTTGATAATTTACAATTTAAAAGTCATTAAGCCGGAAATAGTCTAAGAAGTCTACGTAGGTTGCATTATATTCAACCTACATAGCAAGAAATCTGACTTTCTCTGTGTCTACTTGCCAGGCTCGTTGGCTTGGCATGGATGCATCCTCCTAAATGAATAGATCAAGAGAACGGTAGAGGGCAGGAAAGCTTGTCTACTTCAAGACCTAAGGTTCAGGAGACAAATTAATGTCTGCTAAAGTCGCCTTGCTCTCTCCCAGCTCAGGGTATAGCTGAGAACACGGTTCAACAAAGTCCAAGGCAAGGTACAACTCTCTTTAGAAAGTGCAGTAAGACTTATCAAGTAAGTAAAGGATGTTGACTGTCATATTACCTCAGCAGAGAGCGTTTTCATCCAGGTCCTCCACCATAGGTCTGATAAGATGGCACAAGTGAGGAGGTTAACTTTCCTATAGAAATCACTTGGACAGTAATAACTATGAATAACATCCACTAGAGTTGAGGAACGTTTCTCCAAAATCGAACACGTTCAGGAAAGGGACACCCTTAACATCCAACATTTTTCTTCTGCATAGGTTGCAAGAGCCAATATCAATCATCCAGTTCCATATCGGTACCCAGTCCATGGTTATGCTCTTCAGTACCTCCCTGGGATCTCCCAAAAGAGTTCTTCCCTCTTCCATCAGGTCCAGTGCTACTTTCCTCATTCTGAAGGTTTTGGATATTGTAAAGAAGGGCTTTTCAACTGCAGCAATTAATACCCTTCTGAAGGTCATGGAAAACGTATATCCTCAGCTACCTTTACAGAGTTAGGATGCCTTTTTAACTGGTCTATTTCTAATTAGGTGATCATTCAATTTAATTCTACCAAGGAGGTCCTAAGTTCTTCAAGCCAGGGCTCATCTAGGAATTAGCCGCATCACCTCAGGGGTACATGTCTCAGCACTCTCTGATCTCTGTTTTCGTGAAAGGGCTTTGATATGGAGGTATCTAAATATCTGTTGTCTGTGTATATATGATCCTTCGGTTAACCGTTGCTCCCCGTGGAATTCTGTTTTTTTTTTTTTTAAGGGCTTTGAAATTGTCACCCCTTTTAGCCATGAGACTCAATCTGTCCACAACTGGTTAATATTAAGTTAGCTCAATCGGTGACATTAGCATCGGGCTGAAGGATATCAGGTCTTTAAGCACTATTTTGCAATATATCTGAAGCCTATTGATTATAAAGTAGAGTCAGTAATGAATCTTTCTCCTCCTGTCCTGAATACGTATCAAAAGCATAAGCTGAACAATTGCAAACAAATGGGCACATGTCTTAAGATCTATTTCTATAGATCCTTAATCTGCCTTTCTTCTGACAGTCTGTTTATCTTTACTAATAGACTAGAAAAGTCTTCAAGCCTCTATATAAGCCATCAGCAGATGGATAGTGTAATGGAGCTCCCTGTACCCTGGCTGGGTACCTCTGCCAAGGACCACTTTCTAGCTGTAACAGGAGACAAACTGCAGCACTTCTGTCCATAGTCGCCGTGGCTTGACTGGGGTCCTGCAACCACTCACTCCTGGAGCCGAATGGGGAACTCTCCCTATCCACCCCCAGTCACTGGACGACACTCAGTCCTGGGAGCGCTAGTCCTTACAAGGACTTTACTCCTTGAATCCTCCACACTGGAACAGTGATTCGTGATTAGCTCTTTCCACTCCCAGTAACCAGATGACACATAGTTTGGGAGTACAAACTGAAATACCTTTAATCTGGCCAGATGGCCTGCTTTTATACATTTCTGAACACAGACAAGCATGCCTATGACACTCCCACAGAAAACAGGTTAATCCCTCCCCTATGACTGGGAGATAATTGAGCCAGGAACTGTACAAAACTCAATTATCTCCAGGCACAAAAAACACACATTTCATAAACACCCCAAACATACCTTAAAAGTTACATAACAACCCCCTAAAAGTTACATTCCCTGATAGATTCGATCTGGGTGACCAACATATTTTAACCTGTTTCCCTTGTTTGTGGGAACTTTTCCACCAAACAGTGTCTTCCTATGTGTCGTAGAACCGAATGCAGGTGATGCTGGAAGTCCAGTGGTGTTCAGGAGTTTCTGTGTCCATTTTCAGTTCCATGAACTTGACAACCAAACACTGCTGCCTGCGATCGTGCGAACAAGACGGTCACCTCGTGGTCATCCATAGGAAATGCGGCCACCCAGATGAACACTTAGAACACTGTGGTGGAAATTGCTACAAAGTAGCAATTAGGCTTAATAAGCTCCCGGGTGGTCTCCTATTCATGCGGCTGTTCAGTTCCCGAACCATATAGCCCAAATACACAAACTGAGACTTTTACATGGCATATTATAGGGCCCATAGTCTGTGGGCAGGAGGCTGGCAAGCAGGCTCCTCCAGGAGCTTGTTGCAAACTCACGTGAAACAGGGAGTTTGTCACAGATAGTCTTGGCTATTTTCGGTCTACTAAGCCCTAGGGGTTACAGTATTTGAACGTCTGTTTGCCCTACACTAGAGCAATTCCTCTCTTTTGAGTGTCAGTGGCCAAGTTTCACTTGAACAAATAGGTAAATGGCTGCTTGGTCCTTAACCAAAAATTTACAGACTTTTTTTTTGGTACATTTGAGTTGGTCAATTTGATAATGTGTCAATATTGGGCAATCAGTTTTTCATTTCCAATGTCCTTATGAGGTGTGTGTTGTCAATTTGCATTCATATTTTGGAAGACTTGTGTATTTTTTCCTTCCCTTGGTTATTACCCATTGTTGTGCTGCCATGAATATGGCCAGGAAAAAGGAAAATGTATTCCCACTTACCACTTTTCCTGGTCATAGGCCATGGCAGCACAAAGATCCCACCCTGAGATATTGCTGGAAACAAGACTGAGGGTGGGAGGGGTAGGAGGGGTTAATTATACCTTCTGTTTTAATTAGGTACCTGTCTGGTTAGGGATAGGAAGGAGCTACCCTTTGTTGTGCTGCCATGGCCTATGACCAGGAAAAGAAAATAATGGTAAATAGGAATACATTTTCCTTTATATATAGATCATCTACAACGTTAAAGCCACCTACCTAATATTGTGTAGATCCCCCTTGTGCCTCCAATACAGCTCTGATGCATCTAAGTGTGGTCTCCACACACACATATATATATATATATATATTTTTTTAAGCATGTTAAACTAACACGTATGAATACTAAATAAATTATAATAAATGCATTGTAATTTCCCATCTATAAAAACAAAACATGACCTTTTAACTAATGTATAATATTTGTAATTCGCAAAAATAACTTTCCTAAATATATGTATAAACACAATACATTTCTTTGACAGGACCACTATTATATAAAGCTTGCTGACATACTAATAGCAGAATGACTTTGTTGTGTTTCCTCCAAAAAAGAACATGTTTTGAAAAAGAAAAAAAAAATTACTTATGAAAATGTTCCTTTATGTAACACAAATCTTTATTCTAGAATAGAATTTTCTATAGTAATTTCTTCAGCCATTGAGGTTTTAGGTATAGCCACCATTTATGTTCTATTAGCACAAAATAAATCCCTTTAAGCTTTCTTATGTGCAGCAGAAAAACCTATGAACCTATAAAAATAAAACTTTTGTTCTTGTACCTTATTAGGTCCATTAGACAATAATTTCAGAATGTCACAAAGGAAAATCATATAATTCTTAGGGTATTATTTGACCATTTTCCTATTTGTGTTATACCTACTTTAAATAGTATTTTTGCTTTTTTACTCATATTTGACTGTTATTGGCAGCAGAAAGCTTACGGCTGTATCACAGAGTTTAACTCTGTGAAACGGCACTGGACGTCCTCCGGCTTTGCATGAAGACGTTCAGCTTCTTCCAAATCCCTGTAGGGAAGCACTGATTTAATGCTTTCCTATAGGTAAGGTCTAATGCGCATGTGGTGTTTTTCGCGCACGCGCATTTTGCCACAATTATGTCAGAGGAGGCGGAGACAAAGCCAGCGCTGAGGGATCTCGGCACTGGAATAAGGGGAGTGGTTAAGGGGCTATTTAACCCTTTCAATACAATAAAGGCAGTGTGGCAGAGGAACACTATAGTGCTATCAATATAGCTTTGTTCCTGATACTGTCTAAAGCTTTTCATTCTATACATCCAAAGTATAGATAGCGCTCTACAAATGTGTATAAATACGTGCAACATGCAGCCATGAAAATGTTTAATGAGTAAGAAATAACCCCCCCTCCAGATCCACAAATGATGTGTCTGTTAGTCCACCCATTGTACAGCGCTATGGAATTTGCTGGCACTATATAAATAATAATAAAAAAATAATAATGTGGAGCGATTTTAGAATTTGTATGTTTGTCTTGTAAGCTTAAAAGCAATCACAGAAAACAAAATTGCCAGACAAAAGTATATTTTTATATAAAGCAGGCATCACAGTCTATTTACCTAAGGATATTTTGACACTTTTTATGTAGCCATTTAGATGCCAATCTCTGCTAAATATTGTAGTAAAATTATATTTTTATTTTAAATTTGTAACATATACACATACAACAAGGTTTTTTTAATGTGCTTTTCGTAAATCTTTTGTGTGCTACTCCTGTACAAAACCCAATATAGTGTTCTGCTACATCTTCTGAGTACAGCTATACCACCAATGAATGCTGTGAAGCTACAGTGCCCTATAAGAGACATGAATACCAATCAAAGAATACCTCCTTTTACAGAGGAATGTGTATAACAGAGTGTGATCTCCAAGCTGCTCAATACACTTCTGTGGAAGTATCCTCTATTCCACAAAACAAAATTGGAATTATTAGTGCGGTGTAAGTGATAAAAGACTTATACCAATAAGTGGAGCGCTTTAGTACATATAGCTTACCAAATGGTTTCTCATTTAATAGTAGAATACAAAGTGCATGTCGAGAGAAAAATATAAAAGATACAATATAATGCAGACAGTTTTAAAATAAAATAAAATTATAATGGTGGTGTCTTGATAAATGGAACACTCACATTTTAGGGAGCCTGTATGTAAGAACACTGGCTCCGTATTTTGACTTGTGTGCTTTTTTTGGGGTAGCACCGCCCGTCTCCTTCGGTATGGGGTATTTCTCAAAGATAAAAATAGGAGAAGCAGACCAATGTGTAAGATGGTGTTTATAAGAACACGGTATTATTAGAAATAAGTGGTGTGCTCACCTGGTCCTGAGCCTGTGGGTCCCGGCTCTAGGTATATAAGTATTGTGCCAATTTGAATGGGGATGGCACTACCCCTGGGAAGATACTCTTGAGGTTTCCAAAGAAAGGACTTAGAAGGATCTTAAATATAAAGTAATAAATTTATTCAAGTATAAAACAAAAAATAAAAACAATAATTGTAAAAAAGTCCTTAATAAAAAGTCCTTTAAAATAGCCAATACGCATTTCACTCCTTGCTGTGGAGCTTCCTCAGTCAGCTGTGGTGTTTGGTCCTCTAGATCTTCCATTTTAAATGTTTATTGGGGTCCTCCCCTTTAATGGCTGCAGTCCATATTGTCCAATCATATTAATGGTTACATTTCCTTCATATGGTGTATTCAGTGTGTATCTCTTTAATTGGACCTGATGATTGGCGCCTTTTTTCTCCTCAAATTTCATTGGTGGACTGTGGTTGGCGGAAGTTATCCGCTTGTGTCCGGGTGGTTGGCGGAAATGACGTCACGGACCCACGTCATTGCGCCGCCACCCGGAAGTTAGTTAGCCCCTCCGTCATTGCGCATGTTCTTCCTGCATGCAGGTAGGGGGGAGGGAGCAGTGCCTGCCCACTCCGGCATTATCCGCCTTTAGGGCGTGCCGGAGTGCTACTAGGCTCCTCCCCCCAGTCTGCAGCAGAGGATACGGCAGAAGGGAAAGTGGATGGGGGGAGAGATGGGCAACCTAATAATACAATGCGATAGATTACATTAAAAACACAGTGCAGTAAAAATGAAGGTGCATCAAAATTGAGTAGCAATAACTTAATGCCCATAATGATCATATTGTGAAAGTTGTGGTGATACAAAAGTGATACAGAAACGCTTTTGATGAATAAGCGTTTCTTAAAGTGATATTAAGTTTTGAGTGGTATTCATGAATATTAATAAATATGGATATGAATAAATCCCAATCATAAAAAATAAATAGAAATATAAATGTATAAAAATGTATGGAAATTAAAATTAAATATGAAAAATAAAAATATGAAAAATGAAAAATGAATAAAAAAATATATGGATGAATAAATTAGTAAAAAAAGGGGGAACTAAAAAAAAATAAAAAAAATATATATATATATAAATATAAAAGATAAAAAATAAAAGGAACTAAAAAATGATACAAATTAGGGAATAGGAAAAAGAAAAAAAATGAATGAAAAGGATTGGTGAATGCTGTGCAGTGAATAAAGTGCTTAATGAAACATACTTGTGAATTGGAAGGAGGGGGGGTGGGGTTTTCTTTATGTATAGTTTAAATGAAGTGGCAGAGTTCAAAGTCTATATTCAAACCCTGGGGTTTTAAGGTCCCAAGGTTGAATATCCACTTCATCTCACTCTGTCCCAGTAATTTTAAAAAGTCCCCTCCTCGCCAGTTGCCTTTTACCCTCTGTATTCCCATAAATTTAAGTAGTGTGGGATCGCTGTTGTGAACTATAGAGAAATGGTGGGATACACTGTGCCCCTCAAATTTTTTCTTTATTTTTCTAATATGTTCTTCTATTCTAATATGTAATTTGCGCTTGGTGCGGCCCACATATTTAAGACCGCTTGGGCTTTCCAACAAATATACTATAGGTCTTTGATTTGGAATTCTTCTTTATTATTAACGTTCTTAAATTTTGTAATATGTCTTTTTTTGTTATTCGTGTTTCTACATGCTAAGCATAAGCCGCATCCAAAAAAGCCCTTTTCTTTGTCCAAGAAGGTAGTGGGTTTGGTTTTTTTAAAATGATTTTTTACCAAAAGTCTATTTAAATTAGCTGCTCCCCTGAATACTACTTTGGGTTTGGGTGGTAGAATTTGTGTTAGGGTATCATCCTGTAATAGGATAGGCCAGTGTCTGTTCAAATTTTTTTTAAGTGTTTTGTTATTATAGCTGTAATTACATATTATGGGTAGATGAATATAAGAGACATGACCATTTTAGTTGTTACAAAAGTTTGGTTAATGGATTTGATGGGTCTTTGTCTCATTTTGGGACATTAGAGCAGTTTAACTATTTAAATCAGCACAAAGACTTATGGTTTGTGAAAATAGACACTCCAGAGTATCTCATGTGGTGTATATTGAGCTTTAACCCCTTAAAGACGGCGGGCGTTCTATGCCGTCCTTTTTGGGATGGTCCTAAACGCTGGCGGGCGGTATAGAACGTACTTTGTACTTACTGGGTCCCTGACATTCCCCCACAGCGGTCATGTTCCTTGGGTCTGCCTGGGAGCTCAGGCACACCCCCACTGCCCGATCCGGCCCCCCCGGCCACGTGGCCACGGGGTCCTTGTGATCACATGGCCGGAATAGCCAGCTTATGCAGTGCCTGCAGGGCAGTCCCCCTAAAGCATGCAAAAAAGTTTTTAAAGTTAACAAAAGTTAATAAAAAGTTTAATAAAGTAAATAAAAGTACTTGGATCATATATATATTTATATATATATATATATATGATCTAAGTACTTTTATATGCACAAACACATACATAAACTACTAATAAGAGTGTATTTTAATATTAACATATATTTATATAATATATATATATATATAAAAAATAAAAATAATTAATAAATACATTGAAAAAAATGAAAAAATAAAATAAAAAACATAAAAATATGTTTTAATTTGTTCTAACTGTATTTTGATATTAATACATATATATTAAATTCCAAATACATTTAGAATGACATTATAAATACATACATGTATCTATATACACTGCTCAAAAAAATAAAGGGAACACAAAAATAACACATCCTAGATCTGAATTAATTAAATATTCTTCTGAAATACTTTGTTCTTTACATAGTTGAATGTGCTGACAACAAAATTGACAAAAAAAAAATAAAAAATGGAAATCAAATTATTCAACCCATGGAGGTCTGGATTTGGAGTCACACTCAAAATTAAAGTGGAAAAACACACTAAAGGCTGATCCAACTTTAAAGTAATGTAAGTCAAAATGAGGCTCAGTAGTGTGTGTGGCCTCCATGTGCCTGTATGACCTCCCTACAACGCCTGTGCATGCTCCTAATGAGGTGGCGGATGGTCTCCTGAGGGATCTCCTCCCAGACCTGGACTAAAGCATCTGCCAACTCCTGGACAGTCTGTGGTGCAAAGTGACATTGGTGGATGGAGCGAGACATGATTTCCCAGATGTGCTCAATTGGATTCAGGTCTGGGGAACGGGCGGGCCAGTCCATAGCATCAATGCCTTCGTCTTGCAGGAACTGCTGACACACTCCAGCCACATGATGTTTAGCATTGTCTTGCATTAGGAGGAACCCAGGGCCAACCGCACCAGCATATGGTCTTTCAAGGGGCCTGAGGATCTCATCTCAGTACCTAATGGCAGTCAGGCTACCTCTGGCGAGCACATGGAGGGCTGTGCGGCCCCCCAAAGAAATGCCAACCCTACACCTTTACTGACCCACTGCCAAACCGGTCATGCTTGAGGATGTTGCAGGCAGCAGAATGTTCTCCACTGCATCTCCAGACTCTGTCATGTCTGTCACATGTGCTCAGTGTGAACCTGCTTTCATCTGTAAAGAGCAAAGGGCGCCAGTGGCGAATTTGCCAATCTTGGTGTTTTATGGCAAATGCCAAATGTCCTGCACGGTGTTGGGCTGTAAGCACAACCCCCAGCTGTGGTTGTCGGGCCCTCACACCACCCTCATGGAGTCTGTTTCTGACCGTTTGAGCAGACACATGCACATTTGTGGCCTGCTGGAGGGCTCTGGCAGTGCTCCTCCTGTTCCTCCTTGCACAAAGGCAGAGGTAGCGGTCCTGCTGCTGGGTTGTTGCTCTCCTATGGCCTCCTCCACGTCTCCTGATGTACTGGCCTGTCTCCTGGTAGCGCCTCCATGCTCTGGACTCTACGCTGACAGACACAGCAAACCTTCTTGCCACAGCTCGCATTGATGTGCCATCCTGGATGAGCTGCACTACCTGAGCCACTTGTGTGGGTTTTAGACTACGTCTCATGCTACCACTAGAGTGAAAGCACCGCCAGCATTTAAAAGTGACCAAAACATCAGCCAGGAAGCATAGGAACTGAGAAGTGGTCTGTGGTTACCACCTGCAGAACCACTCCTTTATTGGGGGTGTCTTGCTAATTGCCTATAATTTCCACCTGTTGTCTATCCCATTTGCACAACAGCATATGAAACTGATTGTCACTCAGTGTTGCTTCCTAAGTGGACAGTTTGATTTCACAGAAGTGTGATTGACTTGGAGTTACATTGTGTTGTTTAAGTATTCCCTTTATTTTTTTGATCAGTGTATATATATATATATATATATATATATATATATATATTTGTGGTCAGGGGGAAAAGCCGTAATGAGAGCATATTAGAAATAGAACTGGAACCGACGATGCGGTGGGCCTGTAATAAAAGAGGGCCCACCCTAGATAAAGATATGAGAAAAGGGAGTGATGGGAGAGGCAAATCGCCAGACTGAAATTTGATAATGGCAGGGCCGGATTAACATAGGGGCTGATGGAGCTGCAGCTCCAGGCCCAGGCCCATGGGATAGGCCCATTGATATATTTAAAAAAAAAAAAAAAAAAGTGTTTTTTTTTTTTTAATACATTTTTTTTTTCACACACTACTCTTAGGGATTCCACCTGGCTTTTATTTTATTGGCACAGCCAGTATTTGAGGCTGCCTGGCTGGTGCCAATATTACAGTGATACTGGCAATACAAATGCTGGTATTTTTCTCAGTATAAACAAGAGATTACTATGCAATACCAGCACTGGCCAGTAGGGGTCGCTGTGTGTGGAGACAGGCAGGGATAGGAAGTTCCAGCATATCCCTCCCTGCCTATCTATACTCACTGATCTGCAGGGGTGCAGCTACAGAGAGTCCAGGCAGCAACTCCCACCCTGCAGAGACAGCCTACAGCTCAGGGAAGTAAGGGATGGGGGGAAAGGCTGCAAGGAGACATGGGTACACTGAGACACTAAGGGACATTGGGAGACATTATGACACAGACACATGGGGACACAGTGTCCCCATGTCTCCCAGCCAGTGTCCCTGGTGTCTCAGTGCCCCCTAGTCTCCCAGTGCCCCCAGTCTGCCAGTGTCTCACTGTCCCCATGTCTCTTAGTGCCTCAAGTGTCTCAATGTCCCCATGTCTCCAAGCTAGTGTTCCTAGTGTCTGTGGCCCTGGTGTCTCCTTGTCCCCATGTCTCCCAGTGCCCCCATGTTTCAATGTCCCCCAGCCAGTGTCTCTAGTGTCTGTGTCCCCATGTCTTCAAGTGTCCCCTATTTTCCCAGTGTCCCCATGCATCCCAGCCAGAGTCCCCTAGTCTCCCAGTGTCACTGGTGTCTCCGTGTCCCTAGGTCTCCCATGTCCTCAGGTCTTCCCGTCTTCCTAGTGACATGGGGACCCTGGGATACATGGGGACAGAGGGAGACATGGGGCATTGAGACACTGTGATACATAGGATCACTGGGAGACCTGGGGACACGACACTAGGGGACACTGGGAGACATGGGGCACTGAGACACTGATACATAGGAACACTGAGACCTGGAGTAATCTACACATGGAGGCACTGGGAGGAATCCATCTATACAGCAGAATCAAACTAAGTAGTTTTTTGGTGATTTTACAGCATTTTCTCTTATATCACTCCTTGTGATTTACATCATATGATGTCACCCATACATATTTAATTATGCAAATTGCAAGGGCGGTATGTTTTTCCAAGAAAGATGGCAACCCTAACTACTTTTCACATACTCTTATTTAAGTATGGAAACTTAAGAGGGATTAACAAAACTTGTGTGGACTGGCTGACAATGAATATAGTTAAAGGGACACTAGAGTCACCAGAACAACTACAGCTTGTTGAATTTGTTCTGGCTAGTAGAATCATTACCGTCAGGCTTTTTGCTGCAAACACTGTCTTTTCAGAGAAAATGCAGTCTTTACATTACAGCCTAGTGATAATTTCACTGGCCACTCCTCAGATGGCTGTTAGAGATCCTTCCTGGGTCATGGCTGCCTAAAATGCATCCAAACATTCAGTGTCTCCTCCCTCTGCATGCAGACACTGAACTTTCCTCATAGAGATTCATTGATTCAATTCATCTCTATGAGGAGATGCTGATTGGCCAGGGCTGTGTTTGAATCATGCTGGCTCTGCCCATGATCTGCCTCTTTGTCAGTCTCAGCCAATCCTATGGGGAAGCACTGTGATTGGATTAGGCCACCACTTCTAATGATGTCAGCAGACTGCTTGTTTTCCTGAGTATAACAGCATGCAGAGTTACAGCTCCAGGCTTGAATACAGTAAGATTTTGCTATATTTATGGAGGTATGAGGGGCCCAGGGGGGGCTAGATGGTGGTGTTAACACTATGGGTTCATGAATTCATGTTTGTGTTCCAGACCCTATAGTGATCCTTTAAGGTAATGCTGACTTTGGTCTCTCTAACACTGTGGCATGTTCCTTTTCTTCTATACTCACTACATACAGCTTTTCTCTGTCCCAGACCATATACCAGGAGCTTCTGCCTGCTAGTAAGAAGGTAAGGAGACAAGTGGACCAGCAAGTGCTAGGGGACAGTCCTTAGAAAGAGTTGAGCGAGCGCATCATTAGATGCATTTATGCCAAGCTCAGGGTGCTGTCTGCATAGTATGCCCTTAGTTGGCCAGCTGCATGATTGGCAGGCAGCCTGGCATGCATTCATACCAGGCTGGCCTTCTAATTCTTTGGGCAGACATATCATCTTTTTGGGCATGTTCTCCCCTTTTGGCAGGTTACGTGATTTGTGTCAGTGGCACACCCTTTTACCGTGCCCATTGTCTTCCTGCTTGATTGGACACTGCTGTTAGGGGTTATGGATTTACTTGAAAGATGAAAACATAAATTAGTGAGAGATTAGCCTAGGGTATGTGTTTTCTTATAGCTGCTTTTTCTTTCTCTCCAGCACCATCTCCATCAGATACATGACGCTTGGGAGTGTTTTACTGTTTTTGGTCGATATGATTCTGTAATTAGGCCCGTCATAATTGTCAGCACCAGGCCCACTGGGCTCTTAATCTGGCCCTGGATAATGGGGAGCGATCTTGTGTCCCTTAAGAAGGGAAACCAAGCCCCTCCCACAACTACAGACCCAGCCTTACATTTGTGGTTGGGACAAAAGCCGTAATGAGAGCATATTAGAAATAGATATCTAAGGTCCCTATATGAGACCTATCGTACTATGAAGAAGTTGGTTGTGGTGTGCCGGAACCGACGATGCGGTGGGCCTGTAATAAAAATATTATACCATACAGAATTATACATCCTTCAAATCAGGGATATTACAATATATTACATATACATGTTATGGAAGACTTGGCGTATTTATGTATATATCTGGAGTAAGCTGAGGCCTCCATAGTCTCAATGTCCATTAATATGTACCGAATGTTCCTGGAGGTATGGTTGTCAGCACTGATGTGGAAGGAGTTACCTGCTTAATTAGCTGAATTAAGACCTTATCTGACCATGCAGTAAAATGCTGAGATAAAGTCTGAAATTACTTGTCCTTAGAGTATTGTCGTGTAAGCAGGGCTGCCATCAGAAATTGTGGGGCCCCTAACATAGCTCAAGGTCTGGGCCCCCGGGTGCCCGCCTCCAAGCCCTGCCCCCAAATCCCGCCCACAGGAATACACACACAGACACAAAAGGACACAGACACAAACACAGGAAGATACACACATACTAACAGACACAAATACTGATACAGACATACACACATATAGACACATACACAGATACACACACATACTGACATACAGACACACACACTGACATACATACATACTCACATACTGACACACACACATACATATAGACATACATACATACTGGCAAACTGACATACATACACATAAATACATACTGACATACATAATGGAATACATACACATACATACTGTTATACATACACACACACACACACACACGCACACACACACACACACAGATACATACAGACAAACTGACATACACACACACAGACATACATGCATACTGCCATACATACTGATAGATATATACATACACACATAAATACTGACATACACACACACACAGACATACATACATACATACATACAGACATATATACATACTGACATACACACATACAGATAGATAGACACATACATACACACATACAGACATACTGACACACACACAGACATACATGCATACAGACATACATACTGACACACACACACAGACATACATACTGACATACACACACAGACATACATACTGACATACACACACACACAGACATACATACATACTTGCAGACACATACACAGACATACATACATACTAACAAACAGACATATATACATACTGACACACACACAGACATATATAAATACTGACATACACACAGACAGATAGACACATACATACACACATACATACAGACATTCACACATACATACAGACATACATGCATACTGACATACATACACACATACTTACTGACACACACACAGACATATATACATACTGACATCCATACTGACACACACACAGACATATATACATACTGACATACATACAGACAGACATACATACTGACACACACACCAACATACAGGGCCGCCATCAGGGGGTGACAACCATGACAGTTGTCATTGGCCTGGCAGCCCAGGGGGGCCCGGCCGTCCGGGCCCCACGTGTAGCGGCGGAACTGCTGCCGGTGCAGTTGCACCGGGGCCCACGTACTTAGGACCACCCGATGGGCCCTATATCTTCAGGGGCCCGGTCAGCGCTGCGGCAGTGCAATAGCGCGATGGGGCCCCTTTAAAAAAAAAAAAAAAAAAAAGCCGCAGCAAGTGCTGCTGGGAGGAAGTGGTCACTTCCTCCCAGCTCACTCCGCGCGGGAGGAGAGACAGCCCTGCAGTGAAGAGGGAGAGCCAGCCGACTCCCATCAGCCCCAGCCAGGAAGCATAGGAACTGAGAAGTGGTCTGTGGTTACCACCTGCAGAACCACTCCTTTATTGGGGGTGTCTTGCTAATTGCCTATAATTTCCAGAAAAGGTAAGAAACAGGAGGGTGGCTGAAAAATTAGATGTATGTATGTATGTGTCTGTATGTATGTATGTCTGTCTGTATGTATGTCTGTAGATGTATGTATGTATGTATGTATGTCTGTGTGTGTATTCCTGTGGGCGGGATTTGGAGGCGGTCCCTGTGGGCGGCCCTGCCGACATACATACATACTGACATACACACAGACATACATACAGACATATATACATACTGACATACACACACATACAGACACAAAAACACATACATACAGACATACACGCATAGTGACATACATACAGACATATATACATACACACACACACAGACATACACACACATGCATACTGACATACATACACACATACATATTGACACACACAGACATATATACATACTGACATACACACAGACATACATACAGACATATATACATTCTGACATACACACACATACAGATAGACACATACATACATACATACTTGCAGACACATACATATACACACACACTTCATTTAACAGCCACCCTCCTCTTACCTTTAGTTGCAGGAGGGTGGCTGGGGATGATGGGAGTGGATGCCTCTGGTGTCCTCAGCTCTCCCTCTGCTCACCCTTCCTCTGGAAAAACTGAAAACCACGTCTTATATACATTGTGAATATACCATGTTTACGCAAATCTAATGTGCATTAGATTTGATGGTGCCTGACTTTAGGGGCACAATTTGAAATTTTCCAGTGAATTGCATTCACACAGGCGAATTTCATTCAGGGGGAGGAACTTAATGCGCATGCGCGGCAAGTTTTAGATGACTCTGGAAGTCCTCATGCAGTATCAGACGACCTAAAGTCACATATGCCGGGGGGCTGGTAGATCGCCACTAGAGGTAAAGTTAACCCTGCAATGTAATTATTGCAGTTTAGCAATAACTGCAATAATTACAACTGCAGGGTTAAGGGGACCGGGACACTGGACCAAGACCACTTCAATGAGCTGAATTGATCTGGGTGCCTATAGTGTTATGGACATGAAAAATTTAACATAATGTTTGTGCTTTTAAATCCATAACTCCTAAAGTTATTAGTTCACCATTTAACAGATACTACATGCATTAATGCACTGAAACACTGAAAAGGTTAATTAAAACCAGTTCAGAGTCAAGAGGCAGGTTGATGGGTCAGAAATAGGCTGGAAGGAGGGACATGTTACTATGGTTATTGTGAAGCTGTTTTGTGGAAGTTTTAACAGTTGGTTTTTAGAGTTCGTTGGGGATAGCAGCGATGTAGTAGTACAGCGGCACAGGAAGCTGTAATAAACTATTGCTAAAAGACTATCATCCCTCTCATTCCCTTCTTGGTACACACTCTTCCATGAATTGTCCTACCAGCCAACCCTTTGTTTAAGCCCTTCTCAGCCTTTTGAGCCAGCCGGAGTGTCTTACTCGGCCAGCGGGAGATATGGACAATCTCTCTTGAACTCCAGCTCAGCTATGGACCGGTCAGTTTGAGACCTTGATTCCCAAAGAGCTAGGAAGGCACTCTTTGGAGATTCTGTTATTCCCCTCCACCTGAACAATTGCTCCCTGTGAGAAGACAGACGCTCCCCTTTTTCAGCCCACTAGAGCCCCTGGTAACAGACCGCGAAATGGCCCCGGCCGGTCTAACGTTTAACTGAATGACGTTTGGACAATTCCACATGGATCAGAGCGCTGTTTTCACAGCTATATATACAGGGGATATATGACTTCTGGGGGTACACTGTTGTTTTCTGGTTGTTTTCAGCGTATTTTGTGTGGCATCTTCTGTATCTGGGATATCATTAGTTTATCAATTAGGTTATCAACTCAATTATCTCCCAGACACAGAGACAACTGGGTGGGCTTAAGACTGAATGAATATACCCCTCCATACCTGTACCGTCTGCATGAATAAACCAGTTGATTTTCCCTCATCATGTTTTTGGCTGATGCTTGGGGATACAAGAGCTATATCACACTTTGACTCTGCGTGACTAGGGAGACTCTTCAGCGGATATACTTAGCCGGAGTATAGAGGATCCATTACAACAGCCTTACTAATTTTCTAAGGCTGCAAGTATTCACTTTAGGCCCATATATTTTATCCTGGGACATAGCATTTGATCTATCCAGAGCAGCAGAAACCTTTGTCTCCATTCTATCTAAGATCCTGGGACGTTAATTATAATGTAGTATTTTTTTTTTTTTTTAGCTTTTATACTTGTGTTTAAATTCAATTGCTTGTATAGCCTTTCAAAATGTTTTAACTGTAATTGTGCGAAATATATGATTAGTGATGCAAAGGATAATTGTCTAGTTAGCATTACAAGTGTTTAGCTAGAACATGTTTATTAATATTTGTTATATATTCTTTAACATATTTTTATTAAACATTATCATTTGCTGCACTCTGAGTAATTGTCATTTAGTCGTTACATGTTAGGAAATAACTCTGCCGAAATACCTCATGCAGCTAATATCAAAATAAAAGGTTTTGTTTTGAATGCTTGCAAATATATGTGGGCTTCCATTAACTCTATTGTTAGTGTAACTAGATTACACCAGGACACATGACTGGTAGTCATCTGGATGCTCTTTGAGGCACATAGTCGGCAGCCATCTTGGTGCTCCTGAAAGTTTAGCACAGTAGTTATTGTGAAACCCTTTGAATTGTGCAAAGGAATTCATCCAAAACCACGAACCACAACATGTCCCTTTAAGCAGTGGAGCAGAAAGAGTTACAAAAAAAAGACACCACATGCATTTTGTAAATTGAATCACAAGCAGTAAATACATAGTTTGGCAATGAAGAGGTTTATATATTTCCATCTTTGTTGGTATAGAACTCTTTTGTCACCATAAGTAGCACAAAATGAACTTCTCTGCTGAAAAAAATCAACGATTTCTGATAAACTGTACAAAATGATAGTTAACAAGTATCAGGCGACGTGATGTAACTGTGTAATGGGAGTGTAATGGTAATTGGGCGCAAAGGACAAAATACAAACTTTCAAATTGCAGACAATGTAGCATGGAATACTGGAGTCTAAGTTATTATCAAAATTTGACCAAATGCATCATAGCTCCCACTCTGTGCCCAGCAGAAAAGGTTCTGCAACTCTTTACAAGTGTATCTGATTATGTTCCTCTTTGTTGCTCAATGTTTTCAAAAAGAATTCTATTAAATCGAACACTAGGGAAGTCCTTTTCATTTCGATTTCAGAAACCACAAAGATTATGGCATGTCCTGAAAACACGTCCTGAAGACTTAAAAGTCAACTCAGCACTGATTTCAGAGATTGGATATATTTATTATGAGAATAGTGTTTTTTCAACGTCTCAATAGATATTGGTCTTCAAAGAGAAAAACCATTCAAACGGCACTGTAATGTCTAGAAATGAAAAGGACAAACATGCTTGCTTGTATTATGTTCTCTGGCCATTATTAACGGTGCTCAGTTACTTAGCTTTAAAAATGTATGTTTATCTGTGAATAGATGCAGTTTGATAAAAGAATGAGAGACATCGATTTATCTACCTGCTGCCATGTGTGAAGACATGAAACATCTGTTGTTGGGAGCAGCTGATGGTAGACATTAGGAAGCTCTGATGTGCTGCACAGTGGGAGCTAGGCAGGGATTTGTATGCATTCTCTCTTTCACTGACACTTTTAGAGCTTTAGTTAAAGTTCTTTACATAGACATAGAAACATAGAAACATAGAATGTGACGGCAGATAAGAACCATTCGGCCCATCCAGTCTGCCCAATTTTCTAAATACTATCATTAGTCCCTAGTCTTATCTTATAGTTAGGATAGCCTTATGCCTATCCCACGCATGCTTAAACTCCTTTACTGTGTTAACCTCTACCACTTCAGCTGGAAGGCTATTCCATGCATCCACTACCCTCTCAGTAAAGTAATACTTGATATTATTTTTAAACCTTTGTCCCTCTAATTTAAGACTATGTCCTCTTGTTGTGGTAGTTTTTCTTCTTTTAAATATAGTCTCCTCCTTTACTGTGTTGATTCCCTTTATATATTTAAATGTTTCTATCATATCCCCCCTGTCTCGTCTTTCCTCCAAGCTATACATGTTAAGATCCTTTAACCTTTCCTGGTAAGTTTTATCCCGCAATCCATGAACCAGTTTAGTAGCCCTTCTCTGAACCCTCTCTAAGGTATCAATATCCTTCTGAAGATACGGTCTCCAGTACTGTGTACAATACTCCAAGTGAGGTCTCACCAGTGTTCTGTACAATGGCATGAGCACTTCCCTCTTTCTACTGCTAATACCTCTCCCTATACAACCAAGCATTCTGCTAGCATTTCCTGCTGCTCTATTACATTGTCTGCCTACCTTTAAGTCATCAGAAATAATCACCCCTAAATCCCTTTCCTCATATGTTGAGGTTAGGACTCTATCAAATATTCTGTACTCTGCCCTTGGGTTTTTACGTCCAAGATGCATTATCTTGCACTTATCCACATTAAATGTCAGTTGCCACAATTCTGACCATTTTTCTAGTTTACCTAAATCATTTGCCATTTGGCTTATCCCTCCTGGAACATCAACCCTGTTACATATCTTAGTATCATCAGCAAAAAGACATACCTTACCATCAAGACCTTCTGCAATATCACTAATAAAAATATTAAAGAGAATGGGTCCAAGTACAGATCCCTGAGGTACCCCACTGGTGACAAGTGCAAGCTTCGAATATATTCCATTAACTACAACCCTCTGTTGCCTGTCACTCAGCCACTGCCTTACCCATTCAACAATATTGGAATCCAAACTTAAAGATTGCAGTTTATTGATAAGCCTTCTATGTGCAACAGTGTCAAAAGCCTTACTGAAATCTAGGTAAGCAATGTCTACTGCACAACCCTGATCTATAATTTTAGTTACCCAATCAAAAAAATCAATAAGATTAGTTTGGCATGATCTCCCTGAAGTAAACCCATGTTGTCTCTGATCTTGAAATCCATGTGTTTTTAGATGTTCATCAATCCTATCCTTTAACATGGTTTCCATCACTTTCCCCACTACTGAAGTAAGGCTTACTGGCCTATAGTTGCCCGACTCCTCCCTATTACCTTTCTTGTAAATGGGCACAACATTCGCTAACTTCCAATCTTCTGGGACTACTCCTGTTAACAATGATTGCTTAAATAAATCTGTTAATGGTTTTGCTAGTACACCACTAAGCTCTTTTAATAGCTTTGGGTGTATTCCATCAGGTCCCATTGACTTATTTGTCTTTACTTTTGACAGTTGAAATAGAACCTCTTCCTCTGTAAACTCACGTGTAAAAAATGACTCATTTATCCTTTTTCTCAACTGAGGTCCCTTTCCTTCATTTTCATCTGTAAATACAGAACAAAAATATTCATTGAGGCAGTCAGCTACACCTTTATCCTCTTCTACATACCTTCCTTCTTTTGTTTTTAATCTAACTAATCCTTGTTTTACTTTTCTTTTCTCATTTATGTATCTAAAAAATGTTTTATCCCCTTTTTTACTGACTGTGCTATTTTCTCTTCTGTGTGTGATTTGGAAGCTCTTATAACTTGCTTAGCCTCTTTCTGCCTAATCTTATAGATCATTTTGTCTTCCTCACTCTGGGTTTTTTTATAATTCCTAAATGCTAACTTTTTGTTTTTAACTATTTTGGCCACATCTGCGGAGTACCACAGTGGTTTCTTGAATTTTTTGCTTTTACTGACAAGCCTAATGCAATTTTCTGTTGCCTTCAATAGTGCAACTTTTAAATAATCCCATTTCTCTTGGACTCCATTTAAATTGCTCCAGTCTGATAATGACTCCTCTACCCATATTCTAATTTTAGAAAAGTCTGTTTTTCTAAAGTCTAAAACTTTTGTTTTTGTGTGGTGTGACTCAGTCACTGTTCTTATATTAAACCACACTGACTGGATGATGATCACTGGATCCTAAACTTTCACCTACAGTAATATCTGTATACAGTATATACCAAATCTCCATTTGTTAACACTAAATCTAGTATGGCCTCTTTACGAGTTGGCTCCTCAACAACTTGTTTTAGAGACAATCCCAGTAATGAGTTTACAGCATCGGTAATAGCAAAGGAGAGACTGTTGCCTAGTTTCTGTAAGGTACACCAGGAGAGTAGGTTTCATGGATTCTAACTGTAAACATCAGTACTTTGTAACCACCTTGGGTAACACTATCTCAGCCTTAAACGGTTACTCTAACCAATATGACTACTTCCACTTTTAGAAGTGGTCATGGCGGCAGGAATCCTTATGTACAGCAATTATGCTGGAATCCCACTTAGAGATATATTCACTTTTGTCCTGGGAGCCAATTGTACCTCCAGCTGACCTTGGCAGCCTGGAACTCTGGAAATCTCCATCTCTCCTCTTACTGGGACAGAGTATGCTCATGTGATTTGAGCCGGTTAAATGGTCCAATCAAAGGTTTCTTGGTATGAGAGGTAGAACTTAGTTAGAGGTAGAAGAATGTATGAGAAGTCTTTAAACGGAGCTTGCGAGGCTGCCGTGACAACAGATGGGTTGTGGAAAGCTGCACTGGTAGTTTCATATGGTGCTGGACTTCAGGTAAGTTGCAGCTTAGTTTTTTATATTTTAAGGTTGGGGGGCTAATGCAAAATACCCAATAGTGCCTTATTAATTAAAAACAAGAAGCATAAAAAAAGGTTGGAGTAAACCTTTAAAGCTCTCTGATCCTATAGGACAGTGGTGTGTCAAACTCATTGACGTTAAGGCTGTGATAGGTTGAATTCAGTCCTTAAAATGTTTTTAATGTGTGTCATAATTAATATCAATCAAGTAATGTCAATATGGCTGAACATATCCCTCCAGTAAGGCTTCAAGCAAACGCAATAGTTACAGGCTGCTGTTAAAATTAGAAGTGTAGGTGTGCACTGTATCACCATATCTCTCATTGAAATGTGCCTCGGTCCAATTAAATGTTGGGAACCGATGCCAAAGGGCATGAGATGGCATATTAAAGCGAGTTGTGAAGGTTCAGGAGAATTTCTCATTTGTTGTTTGAATATTGCAAAATAAGGCAAGAGCATTTTCTCAGTTTCAAGGAAATGTGCACTAAATGCTTAGGTCAGAGTATGCTTCTCATAATGCAGTATGATACATGTTAAACATGTTTAGATCATATATTTACCTGTATCATCTCTTGGGATTAGCTTGCTATCCAACCAATATTGCTTCTATGTTTCTATGTTTCTATGTTTCTATTGCTAGCAGATGTGTAACGAGGCTTGGCTTGTGTGTGCTTGTGTATGTTTAGTGGGAGGCTTCTCTTCACATCTTTACTTATTCTTTTTTTTTTTTAAAAGGCCCCATTCTTGCATACATTTTGGCATGGGATTAGGTATGGTTCCTGGTGGTCCAGTGGAGGCAGTGGCCTAACTAGAGCTTTTGACGATGGGGGCTGCCCCTATCTTGACGCATTTCATGTCCGGTGCAGTCGCGGACGTCCATGGCTTAACCAGACATACCTCTTTTAAGTACTCAATTCCAACCTTTTCAAGTTTTTTAAGATATACACCCAATAAATACATGCATGAAAAATTTATGGGGGGTGGGTTTGCCCATTTGGGCAGAGTGTTCCTTGAAATAATTATTGTTACTGAAGAGCTTCAGTATATTTAACTTTTTATTGGTGTAAAAAGAAACACAGCTTATTGAATTACATTTTTTACACATTTAAAAAAAAGATACTTTTATTTTTTGGGAGGAAGGCTGTGTGTGGAGGGTGCAGGGACGGAGTGGGATCTGTAGAGGGGAGGGAGGGGGATCTGTGCAGGGGAGAGAGGGAGAGAGGTGATCTGTGTACGGAGGGGGGCTGTCAGGGAGGTGGGGGATCTATGTAAGGGAGGGAGAGGGGGGTACAGAGAGGGGGGCTGTTGGGGAGGCAGGGGAGGGAGGGGGAATCTGTGCAGGGGAGGCTGGGGTAGAGGGGATCTGTGCAGGGGAGGCAGGGGGAGAGGGGATCTGTGTAGGGGAGGCAGGGGGAGAGGGGATCTGTGCAGGGATGGGGCTGCTGGGAGGCAATGGAATCTTTGCAGGGGAGAGAGAAGAGGGTATCTGTGCAGGGGAGAGAGGATCTGTGCAGGGGAAAGAGGGGAGAATGTAAGGGAGGCAGGGGGAGAGGGAATCTGTGCAGTGAGGAGAGGAGCTGTGCAGTGAAGAACTTACCTCATGTTTCTGCCGGGCTGCTCTTCCTCGTTACCCAGCCTCTTCCACTCTCTCTCTGCATCACATGGAGACCTGGCAAGCAGAGCAGGATCGCTGCCAGGTCTCCCCCAGAAGGTGGGAGCAGTAACCTTGCACAGCTCCCCTTGCTACCCCACTAAGTGGAGGGCACTCTGGGATGGATGCCTAGTGATAGAGCATGTGGTATGCACGTCTGTTGGGTGCAGATTAATTTAAGAGCTGTGTTGCAATCCTGGTGCACAGAGTCATTGGAGATATCTTGGGACTACATGGATGTGATTTGCACCCAACATAGGTGTAGGCCACACACTCCCTTAATGTAGTGAGGGGGTGCAGGACTGGCAAAGAGATCTTTTGGTCTCCATGATGGATCAGGCAGAGCACCCCCACCCCAAAAAAACCCTCCTTAAGCTGCCTAATGGCATAATGTGCCTAATATCATGCCAGTCTGTTTAATGAGGACATGTGGAAAATGTAAGTGAGGAAGGCAGTATCTTTTGAAAAGTTAATGTGTCTGTGGAAACCATCATATACATCTCTGATGTAACTATGATGATTTATTGACTATTCAGGAGCTGTAGGAACTATAAGGACTATAATTACATTTCCAAAATCAATGTCTAGCTGTCTAGCTGTCTAGCTGTCTAGCTGTGGCAGTGGTTGTTAAAAGCATTCTCTACAGTAAATTATGGTCTGGTTTTATATTTATAGCTTTTAATTTTTTTGGAGACTTACTGATATTTTCAGCAACATTTCATTTTGATAGATTTGTCTATTAAATATGAATCCTTACAAAGTTCTGTTTTCATTGTGCAGGAAACGTATGGTGGTTTGAAAGTGTTGAGGTCATATGGACATTTAAATTATGTGTACTGGAACTGGAACTTTAAATGGAGGTCACCTTTACACCTTTCGCTCAAGGTATATGTCCCTTTATGTTCCGTGATGTGGCCTTTGCCTATCTACAGCTGTTGGCGAAAACCCAGAGGAAACGTTACATTTACTCCTTAACAATGATCAATGTTAAAGGGACACTATAGTCACCCAGACCACTTCAGCTCAATGAAGTGGTCTGGGTGCCAGGTCCCCCAGTTCCGAGAAACTGCTATGTTTACATTGCAGGGTTAATCCAACCTCTAGCCATTGTCTTCCTGACAGTCACTAGAGGCGCTTCTGCGACGCTGGATGCGAAAATCGCATTCAGCGTGCAGAACGTCCATAGGAAAACATTGAGAAATGCTTTCCTATGGAATGTTTGCATGCGCGCGCGGCTCATGCCACGCATGCGCATTCCGCTCCACTCCGGAGCTGACGTCGGCGGGGGAGGAGAGGTCACCAGCGCCGAGGGAGAAGGTTAAGTGGCTGAAGGGGTTTCAACCCCTTCAGCCCAGCGGGAGGGGGACCCTGAGGGTGTGGGGGACCTAAGGGTTATATAGTGTCAGGAAAAGAAGTTTGTTTTCCTGACACTATAGTGATCCTTTAAGATTGCCCTGACAGCACCAAATTTATATTTCTTAAATGATCTGATAACTCCATAACTTTAGGATGAACTAATCATCATTATGAAATATTCCAGTCTAGGAGAAAATGGTTTCTGATTTCTATGGCTGGTAGTTACATTAATATTCATTGTGTCAAAATGTATAAATATAGTACTCCGTTTTGGGAGACTAAAGACTTGGGCGCTGCAAAAATGTTTTGCTTCATCTGAACTTAATTTAGTTAATTTGATCATTTATTTTTAGATAAAATTCAGCCATTATTTTCGTGTCACAATTTCATTTGGACAAATGAAATTCCAATCTGTGCTCGGGCTGCATCTTGCAACTGTTTAGCCATTTAGCAGATAACTTATTAAATTGGTACCCTTGTTCGATTGCATTATATAGGGACCAAATTATGGAGCTGCCTCGTTGATAACGCCTTTATTTGGTTTCCTTATGGCAATTCCACAAGAATTAGTTCTTTTTTCAAAATGTTATCACCAGCACCATTCTTTTATTACGTTCATTTCTGTGCTTATAATTATGATTGCAATATGATTAAATACAATTATTTTAATAGGTAGGCAATTTCTTTATTCCGGTGTAATTTCTTTATTCTGGTATAATCCCAATTATGGGGATTATAGGGAGTTCACTTCTATAATTGTTGGGATATGCCCTATTATTGCCCCTTCAACCAATGGCTTGACATCATTTGTTGATGCCAAGCTTCTTGTACATTTATCCTTATGACCATATTTGCACATTTATATATTTATATAGGCATATAGTTTTACAACCTGGCTCGAAGGATCGAAGGATTTTAAAGAAAGTCTTTTAGACAATGAATTTTAGTGCCCAAACAGCTCTGATTATGTGGTTCCAGGGAGGTTTAGTGAATTTGGGCCGTGTGATACACAGTCTATTAGTGTTAAACATTATGGATAACGTAAGCTGGTACAGAGGTTATCCCAATTTAGTAGGTGGGAGGAAACAATTAAGTTCTTCGGCTGACAATTTACCATGTATATTATAGAGCAAAAAGAAACAGCTTGGGTCAGATTTAAATTTTTAAAATGGACAAAGAGAACAATTTTAACAGGTTTGGTCTGGTTTTTATAATGATCGACTGCGAGCATGAGTGGGTGTCCGTAATAACTCTAAATGATTGCCTTTGGAAAAATTACATTTTTTTTTTTGTCAAAGTTGCAGGTTAATGACCAACACTGACTTATTTCAGAGGTTCTATTTTAAATTAATAATATAGTAATTGGGATTTCAAGACTTTAATTGGCACTTCAAAAGTAGTCCGCTAGTTTTGCTCTAAATATATTTCACATAGCAAGAAAACGAAGAGCCCATAAAGCACTGATAGAATAGGTAAAAAGAAAATATTTGTATTTTCTATAAAAATGTCAATACTTTAATGACCTGGTGATTGCTTTACGGAGCTGACTAACAGCAATAATGCTCAGTTATAATTACTTTGTTTATAACCAAAGTTGCTAGGCACTTGGGGCCAAACTATGAAATGGCACCCCCCTCACCTCCCCAACTTTCATTGTTTTGCATGTTTTTCTGCAGTACATATCACCCATATGCATTTTTGGACCTTCCTTGTATGTCTTTCCTAATTCTCTTATCTGGTTGTGTGTTGTGTGCTTAAAGTGACACTGTAGGCAGTTGAAGTAGCTGCAGAGTCTGGAGTCCCCCCATTCAGTGTTAAACCATTTTTTTAAGTTTTAATGCTATACAAGAGTTCAAAGCAGCTCATCCCTTCTGTGTTTTTTTTTTAGGTTAATGAGAAAGTGTTAGCCTGAGCAGCAATATTTAACTGTGATTGGCTGGGAGAGTCAGCTTTCAGCCTACTGCAGCGCCCATTCAGGTAAGGCTAGAAGGAACAAAATAGGGATAAATCTACAATACAATGATAACAGAAAAAAACATAGCATAATACTGTTAAATGTAAAAGGAGAGTGGAAATATAGATGATAATTCACACTCACAAACCAAAATTGATTGTAGGCATATCTTATAGAACGATGAATATCTCAGGATAAGTGGAACGTCAAGATGTACATAGAAGGAAATAAAACAGCATAATAGTGCAGAGTATCTTGGTGAAAAAATACACTTTAATAATAAGGCACACTTACAATATTGT
This sequence comes from Pelobates cultripes, assembly GCA_933207985.1. NCBI lineage: Eukaryota > Metazoa > Chordata > Amphibia > Anura > Pelobatidae > Pelobates > Pelobates cultripes. The sequence continues at coordinate 399,500,000 of OW240912.1, read as the reverse complement.
AGTGGCAAACAGGCATATAAAAACCACCGGTCTTAGGATCATAAGATGAATCACAGGATCAGCAGGATCAAATATAACCAGCAGGTCAAAATAAAATAAAATAAAACAACCTGATAAGATAATTAAAAAAAACTCTAAACACTATAAATGCTGAGAATAAGCCCTACGCGTTTCGTTCAAACGTCCTTGAACTTCCTCAGGGGCAAAAAGTCCTTCTGTATGTAGGTATAACTGTCCACATGGTATACCTGGCTTTTAAATCTGTCCGGTTTGGCGCGCCGAAAGACTCCTCCAATTGTCCACTTACTTCCGGGTTCGTCTGTCTGTAGTACTTCCGGATGCGACCTATTGACGCAACCGGAAATGCGGCTCACGTCTCTCTTCCGGATCTCTATCTATGCGTTCCACCTGATATGCGTTCCACCTGATATGCGTTCCACCGCTCGGAGAGTGGAGAACAGCCACAATTAATGAGAAAGAAATTTAAGAACATGTATATATATATGTAATGTTAATTATATTCATAATAATAATCTCAGAAAACGACAATATTATCCAGATCATATAAATCCTTGCCAATATTCTTCTTTTAATAAAAAGTATAGAATATGGCATAACAGATTATTATTTCATTCCCAAAAAATGTGTCAAATTAATTAAGCAACATTACTAGAAACATATCGTCCTTGTCATCTGGCGTGGTCCTTTAGAAGAATTAAAGGATTTTTTCTCTTATGTTAATAACAACTCCCTGTCCCTGACTTTCACCCCTAAGATAGGGATCTCTAATATAGATTTTTTAGATCTGTCTATCTTTATTGAAAATGGAATTATGAAGACTAAGACCTTCTTTAAAAATACTGATATCAACAGTTTTATTGATATCAGAAGTGGGCATCATCCTAACTGGCTAAAGGGGGTTCCCAAAAGCCAGTTTATTAGGATGCGCAGAAATTGCAGTGATTTAGATTCATTTTATACACAAGCTGAAGTTTTAAAAGGTCGTTTTCTGGAGAAAGGTTACAATCCAGAACTTTTGGATGCAGAGATCGATAGGGTGGGAAGTATCAACCGTAACGATCTCCTTATTGATAAGAGAAAGGACACTTTTAGGAACCCTGTATTTGACTTTTCCTTTAACACGCAATATAGTTCTAAGGCCTTTGATATACAGAGGATCATTAAAAAACATTGTGGGTTATTAATAGAGGATGAATATCTTAACCAACAGATTCCTCTTTTACCCAAAGTTATTTTTAGGAGAGGAGTCAATTTAAAGCAAATTTTAGCACCAAGTACTTTTAGATCTAGAAAGAGCAAAATAAAACGTAAAGAAGGTTACTACACATGCGGGAGTTGTGTTAGTTGTAACTACAAATACAACAGTATTACGAGCTTTGTGAGTACGGTTAATGGAAGAAGATTTAAAATCAAAAGCACTTTATCCTGTTCTTCAACACATGTCGTATACCTACTCACATGCGGATGTGGGTTGCAATATGTGGGAAGAACGGGAAGAAAAGCAAAAGTTAGGTTCCAGGAGCATAGAAATAATATTAAAAATCATATGTTGACACATTCAGTGCCAGTACACTGTAATAAATGTCCAGCCTTTAATTTCAATACCCTCCAATGTACCATCATTGAACAAGTAGCCTTGGATGAAAGAGGAGGCGATCTAATGTTACTATTGAGAAAAAGAGAGGGATATTGGATACACACTCTACAAACAATGCAACCTAGGGGACTTAACGTCGATTTTGATTTGGTTTGCTTTCTCTAAATTGACAATTTTGCACTTGTACATTTTTTTTTCTTGTATATAGCTTTAATATTGACAAACATATGTTTCTAGTAATGTTGCTTAATTAATTTGACGCATTTTTTGGGAATGAAATAATAATCTGTTATGCCATATTCTATACTTTTTATTAAAAGAAGAATATTGGCAAGGATTTATATGATCTGGATAATATTGTCGTTTTCTGAGATTATTATTATGAATATAATGAACATTACATATATATATACATGTTCTTAAATTTCTTTCTCATTAATTGTGGCTGTTCTCCACTCTCCGAGCGGTGGAACGCATATCAGGTGGAACGCATATCAGGTGGAACGCATAGATAGAGATCCGGAAGAGAGACGTGAGCCGCATTTCCGGTTGCGTCAATAGGTCGCATCCGGAAGTACTACAGACAGACGAACCCGGAAGTAAGTGGACAATTGGAGGAGTCTTTCGGCGCGCCAAACCGGACAGATTTAAAAGCCAGGTATACCATGTGGACAGTTATACCTGCATACAGAAGGACTTTTTGCCCCTGAGGAAGTTCAAGGACGTTTGAACGAAACGCGTAGGGCTTATTCTCAGTATTTATTGTGTTTAGAGTTTTTTTTAATTATCTTATCAGGTTGTTTTATTTTATTTTATTTTGACCTGCTGGTTATACTTGATCCTGCTGATCCTGTGATTCATCTTATGATCCTAAGACCGGTGGTTCTTATATGCCTGTTTGCCACTACAATATTGTAAGTGTGCCTTATTATTAAAGTGTATTTTTTCACCAAGATACTCTGCACTATTATGCTGTTTTATTTCCTTCTATGTACATCTTGACGTTCCACTTATCCTGAGATATTCATCGTTCTATAAGATATGCCTACAATCAATTTTGGTTTGTGAGTGTGAATTATCATCTATATTTCCACTCTCCTTTTACAATTAACAGTATTATGCTATGTTTTTTTCTGTTATCATTGTATTGTAGATTTATCCCTATTTTGTTCATATTTATTGAGGACCTGGAGGAGTCCTTATCTGCAATACATTTAGTTCAAGGGTAATTATTTAGTTTTCTAATTATTACCCACTACAAGTGTGTTCTATCCACAAGTGGGTGAATCTGTACTTTTTCTATAAGGCTAGAAGGAAGTCTGTAATCTCTGCTTAGCCACACCTCCATTGAGGGCTGGGCTATAGGAAGTCAGGGCCCCTAATTCAGTATTAAACTGCTCAAAAATGGTATACACACTTGTGATTCTGTTAAACAAACCCTGTCAGAATCTGAACCTATTCATAGACAACAGCACTTTTTATCTCATAATATTGAATAGAATAATCTATTTTATACAATTATTTATATTTATGCAAAGTACCATGTACTCTTTCAAATTTGTCCCATATATATGAAGTAATGTCATATGCTGCTTCAAACTGAATCCATATTTATTTTAAAAAATGACGTCCTACTTCTGAATTGAATGACAAAATAAATACTGCTTCATATCCACTACATACGGCTTCAAATTTGCTCCATATTTATATACCACTTTAAAATGAATCTATATTTATCACAAAAACCTGAATTCCATGATTTCTTTTTTTTTCTAAATAGGTTTTGACTTTGGACTGTAATGCACTAGCTAACTAATATGTACTATAAAACTTAGCCGCATGTTCTGCTTTTATTTTTCTAAAAGTTTATTAATTCACATGGTATACCTAGCTAAGTGGCACAGACAAGGCATGCTATGTAAATTAGACTAACCATCACATTACCATAAAGGTGAGTGCAAATTCTCATATGGCATTACTAGGTAGAAATATGGAGTGACGTCTCCCTAAGATGGTAGTGTTTTTGCTCACTTCCACAGCACTATTTACCCACTAAATACATAATTTACTTAGCATTTACTTGGATTGGCAGAACATGGAACTGTTATTCACATCCAATTTTGGGACATATTGAACTTTTTATAGCTCATCTTTTTTTTATTTGTTTTTTTTTTCTACCAGTTTTCCTCAAGGCACATCATTTGTAAGTCATCATACAATACGGTTCCAGCTATCACTACCCCTCTAATTGCTTAAAAACCATGAATATCCTGAAACCTCTTGCATTCTAGTCAGGTGATACAATTAATTCTGTTCATTCTGGACACACATTATTTTGAGCACATCATGTAGAGTTTTCACTGGCAAGTTCATGTCCCTTGTGCTAAAACATCTATAAACATTCCAAAATAAAAAACAAATAATATAAGTATAAGAAAGAAGAATATGGTTATCCCATGAACTAAAGTAAAATGTAATGCAAGAATCATATCAAGAAGTAATACGCAGGAGAATATTTTGATTTCTGACAGTCTTTCATCATTCCGAGGTCATTAACATGAACACCATGAAAATAGTTAATGGTAACAGCTTTTTATAAGTGTCAGAGTTGTCGGAGTCTTACCTGCTCCTTCCAGAATTCTCCCTGATGCTTCACACTCTCTAAGTATATCCTTTTATTCACTCCTGCATTCGCATCCGAATGGACTCTGATGACGTCATGGATTGGGCTGACATGGTTGTTTACTGTCCATAAGTAATTTGGAACCCCTCAAATGACTTTCTCCAATAGGAAACAATCCCTTCCTATGTACACTCATCTGTCCCAGTCATAATTGTCTGTTGTAGTTTTTGTTAGCACAATATCACTTTATTGTATTTTTCTGCTAAATTGGTATTTCACTCGGCTTATTTATCGTGTATCCTGAACTCTGTACTCCTTGACTTGGCTTGTATTCAATATCTCCTGTCTTCTCCTGTCTTTGACCTCCACTTAATCTCCGTCAGGATGACCAATCTAAGGATGGGTACACAAATAATTTCTCACTTGTTGTGTTCTGAGATTTTACTCGGTTAAACTCAACAGTGTGTGATTAGTATGTTGAGTTTTAGAAAAAAAAGGCTATATAAAATTATAGAAATATGAGTGTTATAATTGTAGCCTATGTACTAAAGTAAGAAAACGCTACAAACTTTCTGACATATACACATAGAAACATAGAGACGAGTGGTTTCACTAACAACTCTCGAAATTCAATTGTATTTATGACTTTTAAACAGATGTTTGGAAGCATCCACCTTGAAAAAAAAAAGGTATCCTTCTGTGCCTTCTATTACCCAAGCATGGTGGTCAACTAGTTGGTGGTGGTGAGTAACCTTATGGAAGTTAATACGTGTTCCCACGGGTTTATCTCTTAAGCTCTAAAATCAATAAATGTTAATGTTTGAGACAAAGGTTGGACAAGAGTTTAGTTACTAAGCTTCAAGAGTTTGATTCAGTGAGTTGCTGTAAACTAACAATCAAATTTAAATCGTATTCCGGAATTTATAGCCAATAAGACTATTAAATAACCCTTTGTATTTATAGAGGAACTCTCACTTCCCAGGATTTTTACTATGTTGTTTAAATATCCCTATATTTAACAGAAGTGTATTTGTGATTTGTGAAATATAAAGTTAAATATAGAAATCACCTTCTCTGTACCCTGCAACTGGGTGCCTCCATCTCAGCTTCCTGACAGTTACTGTTATAAACTCTTTATTGTGCCCAAGGTTTGCTCCTTAATAACAATGTTTGCTACGTTTGAACTGGATTATGATAACATTAATCTTTAATATATATTGTTTAAATGAAGCAAAACAATACCAGACACCTAACGATATATATACTCGCCTACCTCGAATCCTCATAGATTGGGAGTTTGCATAAGCATGGCCTTCAACACTAGTCAAATATCCCATTTCTGTAGTTGTTACGAGCGTTGCAGAATATCCTGGCGCTATTTAAATAATACTACTAACTACCATTGACTAAATTATATGACGGCAAATCTAGCAATTTTCCTGGTTATTTCAAGAATCATTAGAAATCTGACATAAACTATAGAAAGCACACAATATCATATAAGTAATACCATTTAATGAGCAAGCCAGTCACAAATGTTTTTTATTCTTCTTTACTCCACATCCCTGGTTTTTGTCAGTCACTTCCTATATGTGTCTTCTTGGTCAGAATTCAATTGGTATTATAGGCAGCATTTCCACACGTACAAATTGTAAGTTATTTGCTTGTCTAAATACCTGTACTAAATATCAATGTATGACTGCTATATATGTATTGTATACTGATGCGTATTATGTCACCAATATGTAATGGCTTTCATTCTGTCCAATGGGAATGCAAACATTTTCTTTTTTGCATTCCCAATGGGGAATCACTGTACATACAAGGATGCGACACAATGTATCTTCGTATATGCAATGCTTATTCACATACGCAGTACTCAATATTCCAAAAGTCTTATTACTGACAGTAATTAGACAGTGCTAAGAATCCATCAATTCAGCCAAACTGGACATAAAAAAATAAAGAAATTGGTCCAGCACTTCTCTGATCATGTCAGGTGAGTTTTTTGTTGGCACAATTACCTAATTTCTTGTTATTTTACATCTAACGTACTTGCCGGAGCTCCTAGGATGTGCCTACATTTCTCTGGGAAGCGTCATTGTCAGACTCTAAGCTTGAGAAAACCTCCTTTGAAACAGGAATTCATAGTTGTTTACTGTGCTTTCATTTTTCTCTTTTCTTTACATAAATTTCTTTACATTCAATGAATGCATTATGTATAATAAATCTATGTGCATTATATTCCTTTTTATTAACTGTCACCTAGAGATGTCTTCTAATCATCCATTTATGGGCTGTGAGTAAAATAAATATATTGCATTTATCCAACAAACTATTCATTTCTATTTGCACTGTACAAAAATTGTTTTATTTCCGCATATGATAAATTAACGTGGATCTAGTAAACATGTCATGTTAAAACATATTTTGATTTGGCCGTCCAAAGCATTTAGTTTGTTAATGAAAAACATTGATTGGTTTATGTTTGTGGCATTTGAACAGATTACCAACTAATTATCAAACATCTTTCCAATCTGAACACTTTTTAATGAATTAATACATACTATAAACTTTTTCTTTATGAATGAAAGAGTGCATAGTATAAACTTTTTTCTTTTCTCTCCAAAAATAGCATTTATCTTTCTGCATTTTTAAAATTTATTTTCTTTTATTTTCTAGCAATAAAGAAAGTCTGCCGATGGTCACACAGCACCATACCATTATTACAACACAGTTCTACATGACGTGTTAAGATTTGGCTTATTTATTAAATGTCTGTCTCTTTAATAAAATATTCCCCGTAATCCTAGTGCTTATTTGTGCTTGATGTTGCTCTTCTGTGAAAATCCCTTATTACATTTTCACCTTGGCATATGATGTCTTAGTCTATTAGACAATTCTTAGCAGTTGATTGTTCCCATAAACAGTGTAAAATATTATATAACAATATAATATGGCTTTCAAAGTGCATATATTTAGTGGGTCAAGAATGTCTGGGACTTGCTGTAGATGTGCATTGTTCTGCTCCATACAGAAATCTAGCAAATTTTGTGAGAAGGTAGCATATTTGGTGCCAAAGTTATCACAGTTCTGGAATTACACTTGCTCTTCTGATCTAGAAGGGTCGAGTCTTCTTACTGGGACAACCTGAGTGGCTTTACAACATCCGGAACATATGTATTTAAGAAAACATAAATAAGCACTGCCAGATATGACAACTGTCACAATGATAATCACTGTAGCACCAAACGCTGGAGAGACCGTGTCCTCTAAAATAGAATGAAGTCCTCCATGTGTGGTAAGCGGTGGCATCTCTGTGTTGTTATCATCTACAAAACAGCAAAATGAAACATAATTATTAAGTGTAGCATGACATGTTGCTAACATACGCTGTGTCTGCCGGACAATTTTCACATTTTACAATAGATAGGGCACAACCCAATATTTTTCTGCGAGATGCAACTCTGACGTAGCTCGGTGAGTGAAAAGAAGACCTGAGAAAGGTTTATGGGCGTTGAAGCACAAGAATAGCTACAGTTTAATATTTTACTATTTCTGCGTAAGACATAAACATCTCTTTAAGTCTGGCTTCACTTAGAAACAGGTGGTAATCTGAGATATGAAGATGTTTCTTAATAATTCTTTTGTAGGAAGTGTTTCATACTGCAAGGCTTCTAATTAGATTAGCTTACAATTAATTGTCATGGAATATTTTCCAACTTGATAGGAATAGACAAAAAAGGTCATACGCTTATAATACGTATGTATTTTCCACGCCAATACTCTTTTTCTCAATGCCATTTGTAACTTAGACTATCATTAACAAAGGTCACAATGAATCTTCGCTGTCAAGACAAGGGAGTGTGACTAATTAACTTTTGTTCTTCTTCCGAGGGAAAGTGCTGCTTTATCGCATATCCAGACAGAAAAGCTAATTCTTTCTGTTTTGCACCTCTTGACCTGTGGCCTAACCTTAACCTAGGAAAATATAACAAATTCCCAGCCCTCCTCCCTTGCCCTCGCAGGTGGAGTCTGTAAGAATCGGATGGGATGTCAGCGCTCAACAAAGTGCTACTTGTCTTTGGTTGTTTCCATGTCTCAATTTATTGTGACCTCCCTATATTTACCCTCTGATTATTTCCCAAAAGAATGTAATTGGTTTTGCCATTCTCAGTTTGATTCAGTAATTTGACCTTGGAAACAATGGTCTGACATTGGGGACGTTTGACAAGATGATCTCCTACTAAGACATGGAAAATATATATCAACCATTAGATTTCTTCATGACTAAAATCTAGTTTTATAGTGATTGTTGTCTCAGTTTGTAGAGACATTTATCAATCAACAGGCAATTATTCAGGAAAGTTGTGATTTATTATTGCTAATAAGCTATTGCTTATATGGCTGAAAAGCATTAGTGCTATGATTGATGACAGCCATTCATGGCCAAACCGGATCATGGTCAAATACTCTGTTCAGAGAATGTTTTAGAATCTGTCTCTGAGTGGAAAAATTTACCACATTTTAAGACAATATATTAAATTAAAAAAATAATAATAATGCAAACAGATGAATGTCTTCATCACCCTTTAGTGTATTTTGCACCACCTCTTGTGTCTCTGTCCCCATTTGTACCTCTTGCACTCCCTTGTGTAAATTACTTTCTTTGTGTCTCTTGCACCCTCATTTCAATCACCCCTTTGTGTTTCTTGCACCCCTCATGTATTTTGCATTCTCATATCTCTTGTGGCACTTGTACCCCACATTACTTGTTTCCCAGCAAGCAGCTTGCTGCTAGGCTAGGTGGAGGATAAAGACAATGTCCTATAGTGGTCCATGACAGTGCACACTACTAGGAATGGTGGGAGGAGGTGCTCTGTCAACCCAACTCCCGCTGGTCATCCGAATATTGCACCAGTTGACCTTCAGAATATAAGATTCAGGTAGTTTGGGGCTAAAAAAAAGTGTCCTATATATAACAAAAATTTTATTTTCTCCCTCCAATGTTATGTATTTCATTTATTTAAATGTCTATCTTATTGGCTCCACCTTGTTGCAACTCGTTTCTATCTCATTCCATCTCAGTCTACTCATAACTTTAAATGTTGCCTCTTGTTTCTCCAATTGATGCCATATGCTTTATTTTTTTGTTTTTTCCTTGTCCACTAGATGTTTTACAATACATAAACCAATAATTCCTTGGCTAGTGTTCTAATTAGGTCTGTGCTAGGCACCAAACTAAATATAATACAAGATACACTTTATTTTTTATTTTATTTTAATAATTCTTTATTTTTGTTCAAATTAAAACACTTAAGCTAGTGATGTCATGACAGCAGGCACAGGCTTAGTAATAACAGACATTGTAACATGAACATGGCATATATAGGAACTGCACACTTTTTAGTAATAGTAAAATCGGAATTAATAAAATTTAAGTAAATAATGAAAACAAACATAAGCATTAATCATGTGGTCACTGGGAAAGAGAGTATGTGAGCCACAGTTTAGGACCTAAAATGAAGGCTATGGATTACATGTAGGGAGGTCAGTCAGCTTATGCCTGATTCGGGCATCAATGACAAATACTTCCTGTGTCCATGAACAACTTGTTGCTGCCCCTCCAAGATTCTCCTCATGGCCCATGTGAGCTCAGGGATGATCTTGGCTGTTTATTGAGCCCAAGAGCTACCAGAGCTGCAGACCCGCCAATTAGTGGCATCCTCCCGCATGCAGGACCAGAGGGGAGCCAGTCTCCCACCTCAAAGGTTCTTCGCTCTCTGTTTGGGATGGACATGGGTCCCAAGACACTCTGGTGGCTTGATATTCTTTCGGCATCCCGGGCGGCAAGATGGATGTGCCTCTATAGAGACACCAGGCCGAGAACCGGGTTGGTGAACCGCTGATTCAGTCACATTCTCCTGTGTAGCAGGAAAAGCATGGAGGGGAGGTGTGTGTTCTATGCGCCGCCAGAACGCCTCGCAGATCTGGTCAAACCGAGACTCATAGCACTGTCTCCATGATGGGATTGCCAGGTCCTCCTGAAACTGTGGAAGTTGTGGCTTGGCAGTCATTTTAAGCTCGTTGTGTGCTCTTCGTTCCCGAATAAGATTAATCTGTTGCAGGTAAGTAAGTTTCCCCAGTGGGGACCGGTATGACCCCCAACGATCCAAAGGGGTCTCACAAGTGTTGCTGCTCAGAGCAGTCCTCAAGACAGGAAACTGGCCACCTCTCCTGGACCACAAGGCCACCTTCCATACTAGGTCCCATATGGAATGTAGAATGTTGTATATCTCTATGAGGAAAGCCTGAACCGGTGTCCAAGGGCCCCCACTCAATTCCTCAATGAGCCACAGTCGTGTCGAGCATCAGAATTCACGATTAGGCCATTAAAAGACTCAATAAAGCTTAGTTTTGCCAGAGCTCTCAGTAAGCAAGTCTGCCCAGCTTGGCTATCAGGTTCTGCCCCCTAAAACACACTTTACAGAAGGTGATAGTGTTTAACTATTCCAGTAGTTATTAGCTGTAGAGCCTACTGGAGGTACAATTTAAAGCCTCTTATAGTTTTTTTTTTCCAGTCTTACAAACCTTATACCTTATGTTACTGAGGTATTAATAATCATTGATATATGTGATTCACGGTAAAATAATCCCTCCCGGTTCTCTCTGCTCTGTAATCTGCAATAATAATTAGGACACCAGGACAGAGTACCCTAATGCTACCCAATAATTGTTAGCATGAACTGAGAAGGAAAACAATGAAAGATAAGCCAGAAAAAGAACAGATCTCTTTACTGTCTCCCTCTCAACCTGTCACGTATTCATCCGCTTACAAAAATGTGGTTAATGACATTTACTGTCCACACAGGAAAAGTTGTGCCGAGCAACAACCAAATCCACAGAAGGGTTAATGCCGAGCAGCAATTATGCAAATGAGATCTGGTAACTGCCTTTGGGGTCAAAGGCCGGTTACAGCCTATCAGACCTAGAGGAGGGTTATTTAGGCCCAGTTCTCATCCTGCTCAGTGCCCTGTCGTGGTTTCCCTTGTGGTTGTCCGAGAGCGTGTTATTGATTCTGGTTATTCTGGTTATTTGACTTTGGCATTGTTTTTGACTTCCCTGTTTTCTGGCATCCCTGACTCCTGGCTTTTCCTTATCGTTGTGTCTCTTTCTGTTTCCCTGGACCTTGGCTATTCCTGATTATTCTTTGGTACATTAGTCCAGCCATTCTAAGGTCCGGTATACGTTACCTATCAGTTCTCTGTGTTACACAGTTCTACGTGATGGATCATTCTGTAATCCTGACACAACCACCATGAGCAGGAATTCAGAGCTACAAAATTGTGGGTTTTTACATACTGTAGTAACATATTCTTTGACCCCAACTATTTGTTCCCAATAAAACCCATATAGCCAGACATCGGAGAAAGGAGATCTGTAACACAACTGGAAAATTTCTTATGGTCCATTCCCAGCACTGGAGACCGTATCTCCAGAAGGATATTAATACTTTGGAGAGAGTTTAGAGAAGGGCTACCAAACTAGTTCATGGATTGCTGGGTAAAACTTACCAGGAAAGGTTTAATGATCTTAACATAGAAGGTATACAGCAGCTAGTAAATAAGATCTGTCAAGGATTGCACTCCGGACCGGAAATAATAACAAAATCCCCCTTAACACCACCCACACTTAAACATAATAATATAACTATTACTATTTTACCGCTGCCACCACCAAGACAATTTATAATGGGGTGCCTTGGACCCCCAGGTAAATCAATAATAAAAACCTACTGTAACGGACCGTTTTGCACACAAGGGGTAAAAAACATTTAGGCGATCGCCCCCCTTTCCAGAGATGCAGGCACAGCTATTGTAGAACACCAAACACACGAACCGCCAATAAGTGAATGCTCCAAACTCCCGAACGGCATCCAATATAGCACTCCAAACACACGAACAGGAACCATATGAATCGCTGCTAGCAGACGAATAGGAAAAGCATCCAAGCGGCTTACACTCCTAGCAATCAGTCTCTATCAGCATTCAGTAAATCCCCCCAAAGATGAGACAAGGCTCCGTGTTGAGGGTCAAGCAGTGGTCTGTTTAATGAGGGCTACCTGCCCAGTATTTATGCAGGTCTCCCACCTGATGGACACTCCCCTACGGGACCAAATGGGAGACTGTGACAATAGACAGACAAGTTGACAAATAGGACACACAGTCACAGTATATTCCCACAATGCATCCTGGCTTCCTCCCCTCTGCCTTGGAGATAATTGAGAAGTAATTCAGTTATCTCCCAAGACAAAGGCAAATCGCCATTATGCACGTGGGGATACTAAAACACGAATTACTGTTAAAATACACTATGTAAGACACATTACAATAAACTTATACCTTTAACATGTCCCCAGATAGCTCAGGTCTGAGCGCACATTATTAAGCGAATGGCGCTCAGACCACACGAATACAGTTTAATCGCCATGGAGCTAAAGTCTTTACACAGTCAGTTTCATGCGAATGGGCTCCATGGGATTCCTATCTGGGGTATAACACATTCCAGTAAAACTACCGAACGCCGGGCCGTTCGTGCACTTTCACCGACCAAGAAGGGAGGTCGGCGGCTTCAGCGGTGTTCGCGCAAAACTGTGTCCGATTTCAGTTCCATGAATTAAGCGTCGAACACCGCTGTGCATTCACATGTTTAAAATGGCCGCGACCTCGTGTTCGGGATACGAATGGCGGCCACCCAGCATTCGTCAATTAAGCTGCGGTTAACCGCAGCTTCAGGGAGGCTAATTGCCGGCACACTCCAGCTCCCAGGTGGTCCAGTCATTCGTGCGGTTGTTCGGTAGATTGAATCTACCGAACACCAGGCAGAAAAGCACGAATAAAGCTTTTCTGCAGGCGAAACAAAGTCTTTTAACATGGGGCCATAGTCCAAAGGCAGCAGGCGAGCAACCAGGCTTCTCCAATGCAATGTGGCGAGATTGCTCTCGTCACACCTACCAAATATTACTTAGCACAATATCTATGTAATTGCAAAATACTAATTAGTCTCTTCGGGTAATGTGATTCTTAACCAGAAAAAGGCAGAAGCTAATAAATGAATGTTTATTATGAGCAAAAATTAGTCACAGTGCATACAAAAATATAGATGAAAAACAAATAATTTACACCAAGCATACCAAACTCAATGGTTAAGACGGGCCAAATAAACAAGGTTTACGTTTATGTGGGCTGCAAAAAACAACAACTTCAGTTTTCATAGGTTTATTTAGAAAAGTACAGTATAAAAAAGTTACCTAACTGACACTGGATGTCCTCACGTTCGTAGGGCTTCAAAATAAACAAAAGCAAATTTATTTTAAGAAATGCATTTGCTTATAAACAGCGTTTCAGTCCAACTACCTTGACATATTAAGAAATGTTTGGTAATGGGACTGAAATAGTGAATGTGTTCTTCACGTTGGCTGATATCTTCAAACTTGATAATCTCAGCCAACCCAATGCTTTCCCAAAGGAAAGCAATGGGAGGCTATTGTGCATGTGTGGCATAAAGCTGCATGGCCAACAGCATCTCCATAGGGAGCATTTAGCTCCTCCATGCAGACCCAATCTAACACACTGCCCCTCCTCCCACTCTAAGACATTGCCCCCAAATCCAACATACTGCCCCTCCTCACTCCACTCATCCACTCCACCATACACCCTTCCCCTTCACCCAATCTAATACATTGCTCCTTAATCTATACATTCTCCCTCCTCCCTCTACTCTAATTGAATAAACTGCCCCCCACTGCCCCCCACTGCCCCCCACCACTCTAATACACTGGCCCCCTCCCTCCCTCAAATAAATACACTGCCTCCCCTTCCCCAATTTAATACAATGGCCCTCTGACTTCCCCAAATTATTACACTGCACCCTCCCTCCCATTAATACACTGCCACCACTCCCTAGTTTAATACACTGTCTTGTGTATTAACATATTTTTCCTGTCTTGCTGGTCGCAACCACAGCTGTAAGCGGCCCCAGGGCCGGCGGGCAGCAAATTTGATCACTGTGGGCCGCATGTTTGACATGCTTGATTTACACCAACAACAGATCAAAAACAACAATGGATAAAATGACAGAAATCCTAATCACTTACTCAGCTCTTCAAAGTAACACTGTGGTAGGAAAGATCGTGACTCACTTAGAAATTAGATTCTGACACCCCTTCAGAAGACCAAATCATTGGATATATACCCTGGGGATTATCAAGTCTTGCCCAGGGTTGAAGTTAAGGCGAAGCTATAAAATAATAAGTGACCACCTCCTTTGTTCCAGACCAACGTCAATCCAAATAGAAACATTTGGCTCTATCTTCTCTTATGTACCTGACACATAAATAATAATTGCATCTAAGATTTGTTATTATTTTCCCATCCCACAGACACGTTGCATGCCCCACCCGCGATCCAATAGGATTGACATCACAATTCCTGCCACATGGTTTAAGTTGTGCAACTCATGTTTAGGCTTAATTGAAAGATTGGGCTTGTCCTATTCCAAATATAATAAAAATGATGCTTAACTATTAAGCTGTGGGTAAGTATTAATGTTTCTCTTGGATATGATACTGGAACACCAGGGTCTTCATGAAACTAATACCATTACCATATCAAAGGATTGAACTATCATTTGAGAGTTTCAGGCCATATGGTCAAAGTCAGTTAGTTTAAATTGGAACTAGACATACAGGCGGCGGTGTAAAATGTCTCACCTTGCAGGGCCTTTGATAGATCAAAAGGGCAATTCTTTTCCCACCTTGCGGAAGTCCCTTTTGATCAAAAAAGCAATTTCTCTCTGCCACTTGTCCTCTGTCCAGGGGTCAAATTATTGATGCACTACACCAGTTATATTGAATAGCAATATTCCATAGTGTAATAATAAATCATGCACCCTTGCCGTGACAATGACTATATTAGGTCCCTATATATTAAGAAGGAGTGGTGAATAGATCATGTATCGTATGGCAATAATTAGTTCTAGATCAGGCCTGTCCAACCTGCGGCCCCCCCAGATGTTGCTGAACTACAACTCCCATGATTCTTTCAATTAAACAGATAGCCAGGGAATCATGGGAGTTGTGGTTTAGCAACATCTGGGGGGCCACAGGTTGGACAGCCCTGTTTTAAATGGTGAGCTCCGTAAGTAAAACAGAGGAAGCCCAATCATTATTGATTGGGGAAAATATACCAAATAAAGCATAAAGATACGTTCTGGACATAGAAGTAACCTCAAACACGAATAGAGATGTCATGCATATAAGAAACCCTATACTGTCTACTCTTTATCTGTCAGCATAATCAGTATGAATATGGGTCAACTGGAGACTGGTAGGGTGCCAGAGTTGTCCATCTTGAAGGTATGTTTCTTTTGATGACGTGAGATGTATCCAAGCATTCCATTTCTGTGTCAGTGTATACTATACAATTCTCTATTATAACCTGTGTCAGTTACTCCCAATATAAACTAAACATTGTACAGCTTTGAAATTAGAATTGTGTCTAGCATTGTGTGACAAATAAACGACAACTAGTTTTTAATTTCAATTTACAAATTATTTATTTTCTTTTTAGATTGGTGGCTTTTTGCATCTTAAATGTGTTCCTTTATCTATTAGTCTGCATAGGTTTGCAGGTATCCATTTTTTTATACATTGTGACAACATTTAAACACTGGTTGATATAGGAGGGATATGATACAAACATTTAAATACATAAAGGGAATCAACACAGTAAAGGAGGAGACTATATTTAAAAGAAGAAAAACTACTACTACAAGAGGACATAGTCTTAAATTAGAGGTGCAAAGGTTTAAAATAGTATCAGGAAGTATTACTTTACTGAGAGGGTAGTGGATGCATGGAATAGCCTTCCAGCTGAAGTGGTAGAGGTTAACACAGTAAAGGAGTTTAGCATACTTGGGATAGGCATAAGGCTATCCTAACTATAAGATAAGGCCAGGGACTAATGAAAGTATTTAGAAAATTGGGCAGACTTGATGGGCCGAATGGTTCTTATCTGCCGTCATATTCTATGTTTCAATGTTTCTGATTTCAACTTACATGATTACACCAATGATATAGGTATTTTGCTTATTATTTGAATTATACCTGCACTGACAATATATCATGCCTGATTCAGAAAACAGAAATTTAAATGCATAAATGTAACATTTGTTTTAGATATTTATTTATTTTATTATTGTAATAACAAATTAGTACGTCATTCACTTTGACCTTAACCTTTTAGAACTGCTACTGGAGGTAATCTGAAGAGTTATGTAGAGCTTTCTTCACTGAGCATCATTAAGCTAATATTCCATTACTATGAGTATCCATTTAATTATAATCTCTTCATGGACTCTATTACAAGTGACCCAGATATATCTTTTTTTTTATGATGAGAAGTAGCATAATCCAATTAAGATAATAAATCAACTGTACAACTTGAACTTTGTAATGGATTTCAAACCAACTACTTCATTAAATTACTGATACTGGCATAGGAATTTCAATAGACGCTAAGTCCTGATAGGTCAGCCTAGAGTCTTCTTGAAGTTCCAAAGAGCCTGCAAGTAAAATTGCAGAAAATATCCTATGAATAATATATACAGCAATGTCTATTACCTTCTCTATTCATTATTTCCTTGGTAGGCTGGCAAGCCAGTGATTCTTCAGCTGTTGTTGCGATAAGCACCACGGCTAATCAACCAAGGACAATTTATTACTGTTATTTAGTTTTAGAAAAGGATATCAATGGCAGATGAAGTCAATTGAGATCTAAATTCACATTAAAAGCAGAAGTGGCTGAAAGACAAAACAGGTTGTTTCGAAATGCACATTAACCCATGCACACTTTAAGAAACAAGAAAAACAAGAAAAATTAAAATGAAAATGCTAATTAACTGGTATAACATTTCCAAAGCTATCAGCTGTGTTGAACAAATTTAAAATGTCTTCAGTCTTCAGTTTCAAAATGAGCTTAAATAATATCACATGTATCAAATAAAATCAGAAACATTCTTCTTAGCCAAATATGAAGCAATTATTTTGCTCAGTTGCCTGTGATTCCTTGATAGACATGGACTCTGGACTACCCTGCTTGATACTCTTTGGGGTCTATTAACAAGAACAAATTCGACCTATGTCTGACATTTTAAAGGAACATGCTGTTTCAAATAATACAATCCTTAAGCCTTTTATTAATGACATTAAAAATATGTTGTTTTGGGTCAACATGAAGACTTTCCAACTACCGGTAGTCAACATTAGCCAACTTGGATTGAACACTCTACTTCGCTGCATTATAGGATAATATTGCCTATTGACGTACAAACTGGTCTGGTTTTTAACTTTTTCACTGAAAAAGAATTAAGGGCACACTCAGAACATGCATTTTTGAGTAGTGGTGCTGACATAAAGATGAAAATTTATACAAAATACATATTAAGAACCAACGCACACCAGCGCACACCCCAAAAAATATATAGTTTAAATGTATTTATCATAACGTCACTCTAAATGTATTTTGATTTAAATATATATGTATATTAATATCAAAATACAGTTAGAACAAATTTAAACCAGTATATAATTTTAAAAAAAATATAGAATTTTTTTTATTTTATTGTATTTTTTAAATTAATTAATTTTTTTATTTTATATATATATATATATAGTTAATACAATGTTTAACAAAAATCTGCACACTAGTCAAGCCATAAGACTTGCTTTTCCCACAGAAATCCCAAATCTGCAGTGATGTTACAACCGCAAAGGATTCTGGGTGGGCATATGCAAATTAGTTTAACAAAGAATCACATTTTTGCCTCATTCCATTTTAAACATGGATTCCTTTTAATCTGTGTTTGCAGTATACAACGGTTTAGAACACAATTTAGGAAAAGATGAGTGGTTCTTAGTATGGATGTTTTATATGGACTACATTTCCCAGCATACACTAATGGTCGTGGCGCGTCATTTCCGGTCGACACCCGCGACCAAACAGGAAATAGGAAGAACAGCACCACACCAGATTACCATTGAAGAATCAACACTCCCTATATAAACCGGGCGGAATGCCAAGGACATCCTCTCTTTTGAAAAAGCCCATACCCGGGCGAAACGCGTCAAGGATAGGATCTGAAGCTGCAGTATATGTTTTATATATACTTTTACCCATATATATTTTAATATATATTTTTTATTAATAAATTGAATGCTTTTTTTTTCAAATCCCTTGGCTTCTGCATATCTTCTGGTGCTGCTGTTTTCCTGCTATATCCTTGGTGGGGATTATACCACCACAAGCTGTCATCACCAGAGCAAGTCATTGCTCTGGATATTGTAAGTAGGATACCTACATTTTCCTATATTATTTCTAGCTTATGATACTGTACCATTGGTCTGTATATTTTGTTTTTTTTCCACATATATATATGACCGCTGAATTTGGACCTCCCGGTATATTCAGATCCTAAGACGGGGATTGTACCGTCCAGGCGCTATACGGCAGAGCTCTTAGCAGCTCTGTAAAGTGTGAGTTTGCTCTTCACTCATAGTCTACTTTATTTATACACCATTATAATATTTTTTACATACTGCACTATTATTGTTTATTGTTCTTTCCTTTTTGAGGTTTTCAAATGCTGTAAAATTCAAGAACGATATGTATGTATAAATATGATTATTTGATCACTTTTCTTTCGGCGCGGTTTACCACTATTTTCTTTTTCACAATAACTATAATAGTAGCCCTTCTTTGGGGCAAAGTTCGTAATAGCTCATTCCATTTTGCACTGAAAAATGCTTTGATGGTGAATCTTGGCCCAGCTGTCCACCCTAGGGGACTTCCAATTTCTGGCTATTGATGTTTTAACTGCCATTAGGATATGAAAAATAATTGGTCTGAATTCTCTATTAATCAGCCCCATATCCATATGTAATAAGGCCATATTTGGAGTTAGATTCAATTTCTGTTCCAATAAAGTTGACAAATATTGGTTTGTCATCTTCCATAAGGGTCTGATTATCGGACAGTCCCACCAAATGTGTTTAAAATCTGCGGTTGATTCAGTACATCTCCAACAATTAGGGGGGGACTGTGGGGTACATTTTTGCTATTTTTTTAGGAGTTCTATACCATCTGTTTAATATCTTATAGTGAGTTTCATATATATTCAAACAATGGCAAGCTTTGTATAATGTATTAAGGGAGTTATTCCATTCTTTCATAGTTATATCTATTTTCAAATCAAAATTCCATTTAATTATTGCCGAGGGAATTGGTTTGATCTGAGCCTTACATAATAATTTTTTGCATTTATTGACTAGATGAGTATAGTCTGATTGTTCATATATATCTGAAAGAAACTTAACTGAAGGTTCAAGAGGATTAAATCTCAAAAATGTTTTTAAAAAGAATATTACAGTTAAACCATTTCGATGGATGATATACCATATTCAGTTGGAAGTTGTTCAAAAGATTTTAGTGTACTTCCTCTCAGGATATTAGATATCTTTTCTATACCCTTAAGGATCCATGTTTCCAAATTTATATTTGCCATTAAATTTGATAGAATATCTAGATTTATACCAGGAATTATCTTCATTTTTAAACCTATTTTTTTTTTAAATTGAGACCAGGTGGGGAGAATTTGTTGAACTATCAGTGATTTGGAATTTTTTATAATTTGATTTGTTTCTTTATCTATGGACCATAAGAGGGATTTATAATCCCTGTCTCCCGAAGTTAGGGTCTGTTCTATTTTGTACCAATTTTGAATTATAGAATCTTCCTTATTTACTAGTAAAACATGTGATAATAGGTTGGCTTGTGCAATATCTTGAATAATTGGGATACTCATACCGCCTTTATTTTTTCTCCTAGACATAATGTCTTTTTTATTTGAGGTTTTTTACTTGACCAAATAAATTTAGTAAATGATGACTGAATTAATTCTAACCAACTGTTAGGGATTTTTAAGGGAATCATTCTCATAATATATGAAAATTTCGGTACAATATATGCTTTTAATGTATTTATTTTCCCTGACCAGGAGATTTCCAGATTTTTCCATTATTTTTAAATTAACGTTCATTTCTTTAGTTATCGGTAAAATATTAATTTCTAACCATTTCTTTGGGTATTTTGAGATTTTTATACCCAAATAGTTGAAGAACTTTTTAACTTGTTTAAATACATATTTATTTTCTATATTATCAATATTATTTGAGGTGTATTTAAATATAGTGCCATAGATTTTTTTCTGTATTTACCTTATAATTAGAAAAATTACTATAATTTTGAATGATTTGGTCAATAGGTTCCTCAGGTTTCTTAACAGTTATCAAAAAGCTCATTAGCATATAACTTACATTTTCGGTTATTGTTATCTCCAAGCCCTTTTATAGCCTGATTAGCTCTTATATCAACAGCCAGGGGTTCAATCGATAGAATGTATAAAAGCGGTGATAGGGGGCCACCCTGGCGTGTACCATTTGTAATTCTAAACCATTTAAATTTAATACCAGTGCCTTGGGGATCACTATATAGGGCCATAATGGCACCGAGTATCTCACTTGTAAATCCAAAGGATAACAGGGATTCTCTAACAAATGCCCAGCTGACCCTGTCGAATGCTTTCTCGGCATCCAATGACAGGGTCAGCATGGGCGTCCGTTCATCTCTGGCCTGTTCCAATAATCCAATCATATTTCTTGTATGATTAATAGAGAGTCGTCCCGGAATAAAGCCCACCTGGTCTCTATGTATTATGTAACTAACCACTCGTTTAACTCTATCTGCCAATATTCCCGTGTATAACTTGATGTCTTCATTTAGTAGGGAAATCGGTCGGTAACTTTCTACTTTGTCTGGATTCTTTCCTGTTTTTAAGATTGGAATAATGTTGCCTTTAAGCATTTCTTCTGGAATTTTAGTTTTTAATATGAATTCGTTAAATGTAGTCTCTAAGTGGGGTGATATTTAATTTTAAAATAGTCTAAAGAAGATCCCTGTGAACCCATCTGGACCTGGTGCTTTATTAGATTTTAAAGTTTCTATCCTTGTGTGTATTTCATGTAAAGATATCGGAGCATTCAATTCCTTTAGTTGTGATTCTGAGATCTTTGGTATAATCATGTTTTTAAAATAATCCTTTGGGTCTGCATAATTGTGGGGAAGATTATATAATTGATGATAATAATCATTGAAAGCCTTTCCAATTCTCTCTGGAGATAGACAAGTCTCGCCCTTATATATAATTTTTGAGATTTTTTTATGTTTCATTTCTTTTTTAAGTCTGTTGGTTAACAGTCTATCTGCCTTTACCTCTATAATAGAATGTTGCTTTTAATCTTTCTAGTGTTTTTGGAGACTTTCTTTATTAGCAAATCATTAATCCTATCTTGTAGATTAGAAATTCTATTGGATAACTGCTCAGTTGGAGATATTTTATTAGCTCTTGAAAGATTATATAGTTGAATTTGTAGATTTGTTAAATCTTTTTCTCTATATTCCTTATTTT
Source organism: Pelobates cultripes (assembly GCA_933207985.1). Taxonomy (NCBI): domain Eukaryota; kingdom Metazoa; phylum Chordata; class Amphibia; order Anura; family Pelobatidae; genus Pelobates; species Pelobates cultripes. The sequence continues at coordinate 399,478,176 of OW240912.1, read as the reverse complement.
CAGAAGCTAGTTTGATTAATATTCCCCTTATCACCGCTTTATATGAACACCATACTCCTGAAGGGGAGATCTGCTCAGTTTGGTTCTCTTTAAAATAGTATTCGGTCTGTTTCTTAATGAATTCTATATTGTTTGTGTTTGACAAAATATAATTATTTAATCTTCATTCTGGCCTTGGGATTTCAAAGGTATCTTTGACATCCAGAATAACTGCATTGTGATCTGACCATGTAATCTCATCTATTATAATGGCTTTTGTTTGTTGGGCTAGTTTAATATCTCCCAGCACAAAATCAATGCGGAAGTATGCATAAAAGGATTTTGAAAAGCAAGTGAAATCTAAATCTATTGGGTGAAAAATGCGCCAAATATCTAGTAGAGAGTGGTTTTGAATTAATTGTCTAAATTTTTCAGAACGTTTAAAGATTCCTCTGTCTGTTATCTGGCCTGTAATAGTTTTTTTTGTCTAAAGATGGATCAAATACTAAATTGAAGTCTCCCAAGGTCACCAAAATTCCTTGTTTAACCATATCTATCCTTATTAAAACCTTTGATACAAATGATAATGAGGAATGATTTGGAGCATAAAGATTAGTTAAAGTATATGTGATATTATCAATCTCACATACTACTATAATAAATCTTCCCTCAGTGTCTAATTCTGTATATATATTTCTGAAGTTTAGATTCTTAGATATCAGTATAGCAACTCCTCGGTTTTTTTTGCGTTCAAGAGATGCAGAGAGAATCGTCGTATAAATCTTAGAGTTTAAATTAATATTATCAATCATTCTCCGATGCGTTTCTTGAATTCCACAAATATCAATTTTCTGTTTCCTCAAATATTCCAATAGAATGGATCTCTTAAAAGGAGAATTAAGTCCCTGAACATTTATCGAAGCAAGTCTAACCATAATCCCTAAACATTTTCTTCTTCTGATCGCCGGGAGCCCCCGCCACGAATCTGGGCAAAAAAAATCCGGTTCCACCAAAAACCAAACAACAAAAACACATATAAAACATTTAAAAAAACGTAAATATTGGGGTACCAAGATGTCCCTGTGGGTACCTTACCCAAACCAGGGGCATCCAAATAGTTGCCATTAACCAATGGCAAACCCGAGCGGAGGTCTGCAAAATTGTATCAAGTTCACTTTTAAGCCGTAATCTTTCTCCCCTTCCCTTTCCCCTTTTTGAATAGATGCTTAAATTCCTTATTTTTTAATCAGGGGGGAATTACTTCTCTTCTTTAATTTAATAGATTTTAAATATTTTATAAAGGGTCAGGCAACTGATACAAGTTAGCCAACGCCCAATGAATAACAAAAGTTCACCTTAGTTAGCAAAATTTGGATCTAATCACCTTCCCTGTTATCTCCAATCTTCACTTCACCGCCCTCGACTAGAACACTGCTAGTCGGTATATCTGTTTTTCAATATTCCTTTTTTCCCCCCCTTTTTCCCCCTTCTTCCTTTGGCTCTTTCAATTATAATAAGGAGGTAATAATAAAAAAAAATATTAAAAATAAATAAAATTTAAAAAAAAGAAAGAATCCCAATCAGGAATTATTATCTCTTAAGCTGTACAAAATTCCTTTTAAGACTCTTTGCCTCCTTCCTCCTCCATTCAATTTCCCCCCCTCCGCCTATCCCTCCTCCTACTCTCCTTAACAGATGATTTTAATATTGATATTAATTTTTAAACAATACAGTCATTTATTTAGAGCCAGATAAATATTGTTCCTGTTAGTCGAAAATCCTATAAATGTTACCATACATTTTTGCTCCAGAATAAGAACAGAAGCTCATAAATATCAATTTATTGATTAAATAAGCAACCAAACAAATAAACCAAAATAATTAAATAAATACATTTAGAAAAAAAAAATCTTATCTGGGTTTTTTCTGCTATATCCGAGGATAGACTTCAGACTTCAGATCATGCCTTGCATGTTGCAATCCTTCATTCAGCAGAGAGACTAGAGGTTAGAATATCTCCGTGATATCTCTCTACTACTTTGAATGTAGTCTCGTATAGCCAGTACGGCGTTTTCCCACTGGAGAGTAGTTCAGCTCACGCTGGTTTCCTTAGTTGGATCAGAGCCGCCTCCTCCATGCTCCCCTTTGCTTCCTCCGCTCTTAGCGCCACGAGCGTAACCACGTGTTACGTCATCGCTCCACCCACCCTGTAAGAATTTTTGAACTCTAGCTAATTTTAATGTATTTTTTTTCTCTATGTACAGTTTGCCCCCATTTGTAGAGCAAAAAATGCATTTCCGCATTTTAAATAAATTGAACACATCGTTTTCAATGTCATCAGACCCAGGTTCTTTCAATTTATTAGTAACAAAGGGGATGAATGCATTCACCTTGAATTATCTAACTATTCATTTGTAAAGACCAATCAAATTAATATTATTAAAGGATACAATTCTACTTTCCACTGAAGTGCCCTAAAATTACTCTGTATTATTCTCCCTGATTAAAACAGCAGGGCCAGGAAGTATGTCCTATGTTGCTCTGGATATCGGAATTGGGACCACCAGCAGTGGAGAAGATATGTGGTAGATTAATCTCACTTCCACTGATTTCTTATGGAGTCTACCATATAGAGATAGGAGAAAAATAATTATTTTCATGTAATGAAGCCCACAACCAAAGAACAAGTCATATATAATTTTTCAATATCATTCAAAGTCAGAGTGCTGTGTTTAATAATCACAAGAACATATTAAGCAAAAAACAGAAAAAAGGAAAAAATTGCTTTCGCTTGCTGTAGTAAATATGAACGAACTAGAAGAGGATTTTTTTATCAAGAGAAGTATCAGTTAATTATAATGATGAAAAAATATAGTCTTCCTTATAAATACAAATGGCACAAAGAACATATAACCTAAAGACACATAGTATACATGAAGTGACAAGTACTTATCAATGCTTTATAATGCATTCAATGGAATACATGCCAAAAGCATTAAAAAGGAATACATTACAAAAACAGACTAGGAGGCTATCATGAAACAAAATCATGTATGATCTGCTCTTTTTTTTTGTAAATTTTTTATTTATAATATATCTTTTTTTGATTTGTCAATAAATCGACCTGGGACCCGCAGGTCCCGATTTCTTTCATTTGGAAAAAGAGAGATGCGCAGGTCCCAACATAGAGAAATAATTTGTTCCATCTGGTCATGACAAGCATAGCCATGGAGAGAGCCTCGTAGGTCTCAAGGTAGACAGTGAAAGGATGAAGACTGAGGTGGGGAGAGAGTGGAGGACACAGGTAGCCCACAGGAGTAGAAATGTACTGCTAGTGGAGGGTACTGAGTAACGGGTAATTGAAAATCCAGCAAAATGATTGCAGGAGCTGACAATCATTCATTCCGCTTAACTTATTGTGAACCACACAAGATCCAGCGCACTCACCTATCCACTAAACATCACGTAAAGTTACGCACCTGACGTCACGCACCCGAGAAAGCTCCTCCCCCTGGAAGTTTGAGGAAACAGACGGCCAACAGACGGCAATTACGGCGGCGAAACCGCAGAGGGACAGGTCGACACCCTTATGCTGTATGCTACCGAAGGCTCTGTAACTGAATACTAAGTGTGGAGGAAGGTGATATATTGGTGCTGTGCTGGGCAATAAAGATTTTGGAATATTTTTTCGTCTGTGCAGTCCTACATTTGAAGAAGCTGTTAAAGCTAGAGCAGGCTTATTCTGCTCTACTTTTGTGAGTGCAATATTTGGCATTTATCATACTACCATTTTAATACGGTTTCACAATATTGGTTTTTTTATGTCTCTTTTCCTTTCTATGTATATTTGGAGTTGAGAGGCCATATGTATGTATAATATTTTATACTGATATTCTACACTTTAAGTGCACTTTGTATCACTTTGCACTTTATCAATTTGTTTGCACTTAGTTGCACTTTATATATTTTTGGGTCTTAAAGACACAGCGCACCTTATTATTTTTAAGTATATTGTGAACCTTACCAAGTTAATACCATATACTTTCCATTACGAGGCCTGCGAGTCTCAATTGAGATCTACTTTAACATATCCTTACATGTTGTTTATGTGAGGGAGGCACATAGTAATTTCAAGCAAAAAACTTTTGCCTATTCAAACTGTTATTTTAGCTTGAATACACAATGTACCTAGGCAAAAGCCTTTTGCCTAATTAGTATTCACACAAATAGTTATGCACATTTCACAGTTTTTGTTTTTTCCTTTTACAGATTTTGAAGCCATTTGCCTAAGATACGGGTACCTAGGAAACCTTGGAAAGTAGCCCATTCTCACCAATAGCCACTCAGGCAACTCCTGAAAATGGCCCATGCTCAGCAATAAACACCCAGGCATCTTTGGAAAGTGGCCCCTTACTTGCAGATAACTACCTGGGAATCACCCCAAGGAAAAAGTCCCCTACTCGCAAGGTGGCCCTTGCTTGACAATAAATACCCAAAGTGCTCCATGAAAGAAGCTCCTGCTTGCCAATAGATGCCCAGGCTCCATGTGGAAATGGCCTATCCTCACCAACCTGCACCCAGGCACCAATGGAAAATGGTCCATATTCATCAATTGGCTCCCTGGCACCCCTGGAAAATGGCCCTGCTAGTCAATAGGTATCCAGGCAACCCAGGGAAAATGCCCCCTAGCTCACCAAAATACAGCCAAGCATCCTGGGAAATTGGCCCCTGATAGCCAATAGGCACTCTGGTACCCCTGATAAATGCCAATAGGTTTGCCTGAATACTAATACATTAGGCTCTCCTTTTTTTTTGTATTCCATTATATCAACTTATAGTGTTTATATATTTTGGAGATTGGAATTGATAAATTCTGTAGCAAACAAAAAAAAAGTACTTAGGGAGCGCTTTAGATTTTGTGTATTTTATCAAAACTTGAAAAGGCCTAGTGATGTTTTTTTTTTTATCCCTTAATATTTATCCCTTAAGGCCTTATTTGGTATCCTAAACTCTATCTAATCGTACACTTAAATGAGTGGATTGGTCCATTTTAAAAACAAAATAATTAAACAATTCACTGTGTCCGTATTGTTTCTCTTTGAACTTTACGGAGTCAACATGATAGGTTTTCAGCAATTTTCTAACCAAATAGACCCATATCATATACATCCCATTTGCTTGGAGATTAAAACATTTCTTCAATAGCAAAATTAGCTTGGGGAATCATTCTTACACGTCAATACCATAAAAAAATGAATTCTAAAAAACACCTCTACTGACTTTTTCCATTGTTACAGGGATCTACTTACTGGGGGACTGCCTATTGTACGTTGTTAGGACCTTGATGAATATAATATTCCTTCTTTAACAATCTAACTAAAATAGCATGGGGACCCTATTGTGGGTCCTGCCCTAGGAATTAACTACTTCCCTAATCACTGGCAAAAGAGGAGAATTCACAAGGAGCTATAGTTAGTGTGGTAGACCAGATGCATTGCAACCTCACTTCGTCTTCATCCATTACAACCTTACACATAGACTGTGGTAGGTGTTGCAGAGCATATCGAGGTATGTGCATGCAGTGGTAAAACATTTGAGTTTAGAGGAACTGCTTTACAGACAGATATTAAAACAAAATCACTGCCATGCATCATCTTTGTGCCTTAAATATTACCTTGTGCATAACTATTCTGAGAAATCAAGTCCCCACAATTCTCCCAGAATTCCTAGCTTGTCGTGCAAATGAGCACAAACAGACATCTTGTTTTAGACTTAATCACGCATTCCTAAAGGCACCCTAACAAAAGGGGCAATGTTTAATATGTAGCCTCAAATAATGGGTTTTGATTCATTAGCGCCAACTGCCAAAAACCCACCATGGACTCTATAGTTGCACTGAGCTGGCTCCAGCATATATTGTGAAGGCTTTCAGCCAGCATATATTTAAATTTTATATAAGTTATGGTGAGATCCAACATGATGAAACTCTCAAATAAAAAAAAAATACTTTTGTGCATCATCTACAAATCACAAGTAGGATCCTGGGACATATTTTATTTAAAGGACCACTAGAGTGCCAGGAAAACAAACTCGTTTTCCTGGCACTATAGTGTTACTAGGTCCCCCCCCCCATCCCTCCTGCCAGGCTCTAGGGGGAGGAATGGGTTAAAGGCTTACCTTTCTCCAGTGCCGGGCTCCCTTGGCGCTGGGGACTCTCCTCCCTCTTCTGCCGAATGCACGTGCGCGGCAAGAGCTGCGCGCGCATTCAGTCAGTCCATAGGAAAGCATCCTCAATGCTTTCCTACGGACACAAGCATCTTCTCACTGTGAAAATCACAGTGAGAAGTGAGGAAGCGCCTCTAGTGGCTGTCAATGAGACAGCCACTAGAGGCTGGATTAACCCATATGTAAACATAGCAGTTTCTCTGAAACTTCTATATTTACAGCTAGATGGACATGGCACCCAGACCACTTCATTGAGCTGAAGTGGTCCGGGTGTCTATAATGGTCCTTTAAGTACAGTAGTTATTTAAATAGATGGCTGCAGTTATATTCAGCAGATTACATGAATGTGACTGCTATCTAATATGATATTAGTTACAATGTAAACTGCTATCACCTCGCTGAGAGTTCTATTTACATGTATTTGGCTTTAGTTCTGTCACAGCAAGCTGTTAAGGAGTCGGTCAGGAGTGGTGAGAACTTGTATGTCCTGCACATTCCACAGTCATCTTTGGACAGACAAGGAGTTTATTGCTGCAGAGTTGCAGTTTACTGTTAGTGAGAAACAGGAGGGACCTCCTATGCATTGTTATAATGCTTGAAGTGTTTCTTTAAATTCAGTACTTCTGGCAAACAATCTGGTTTCTGACCTGGTAGTAGTGCAGTTTTAGAAGTGGCCACATGGTGGCATCTGTAATAACGTGACAAAATACAATAAATTAACAGTCAATAATTATCTCCCAGAATATACTCACCTGGATAGTGGATTTTGAAATATAGAGTTATACAAATTGTATACGCACGTTTTGCATTAGAAAGTTCATACTGTTTCTGATTGAAAGCAAATTCCATGTGGCTTTGGAAGCATGCAATAAACCTGCAATTAATATTTAGGAAACATAGAAACATAGAATGTGACGGCAGATAAGAACCATTTGGCCCATCTAGTCTGCCCAATTTTCTAAATACTTTCATTAGTCCCTGGCCTTATCTTATAGTTAGGATAGCCTTATGCCTACCCCACGCATGCTTAAACTCCTTTACTGTGTTAACCTTTACCACTTCAGCTGGAAGGCTATTCCAGGCATCCACTACCCTCTCAGTAAAGTAATACTTCCTGATATTATTTTTAAACCTTTGTCCCTCTAATTTAAGACTATGTCCTCTTGTTGTGGTAGTTTTTCTTCTTTTAAATATAGTCTCCTCTTTTACTACAACCCTCTGTTGCCTGTCACTCAGCCACTGCCTTACCCATTCAACAATATTGGAATCCAAACTTAAAGATTGCAGTTTATTGATAAGCCTTCTATTTGCAACAGTGTCAAAAGCCTTACTGAAATCTAGGTAAGCAATGTCTACTGCACCACCCTGATCTATAATTTTAGTTACCCAATCAAAAAAATCAATAAGATTAGTTTGGCATGAGCTCCCTGAAGTAAACCCATGTTGTCTCTGATCTTGAAATCCATGGAGCATGCAAAGATACTCTGTTTTTCAGAGTTTACATTCTAAACAAAATGTGCCAGGAACGCCAGATACAGAAATGTTTTAAAGTCTGAATCTGAAGTACCGGAGTCTACATTCATCCTATATTACTATATAATTCTGAAAATGGTCGATAATGTTCACTGAAAGGTGATGGCGTCTCTTACATCCTCAAACACTTGGGGTTAAAAGTGTCAAAAGGCAACAAGGAATGTATATTATTAGAGTAATAAGTGTGGCTATAGAAATAAATGATATAGAGAAACAGGGACTGTATTGAGTTTTGCAATCATTGTAAGCTGTAATAGAAGCCCAATTTACCCATATTAAAGGAGGATTTATATGGTATATGCAATAAAGTGCACTTGTGAGAGTGAGAGATTGTCTGGGCAACCCAGCAAATTGCAGAAGTAAAGAACACTTGTATCAATGATAGGATACATTGCATCTGTATGAAGAAATAGCAGTTTACCTGGAAATGTTCAATCATTTCAAAGAAAGATCAGGTCGAAAAAAAAACAACTAATTTTTTGTACGAAGCAAGACAATCAGTTTCACTGAAATGAAATCTACGCACCTAATACTCTGTTTTCTATTATGTAAAAACTACCATACCATAGGTTAATTGGGTTAATAGGGTCACATGGAGGAAATGACATTTAAGTAAAATAAATATTTGAAAAGGAGGAAGAGAACAGATATCACGGTGTCTATAAATTGAGAACTATTGCCATCAATATCAAGATAATAGTGTTTATATCAAGCACTAATAAAACAATATCAAATAAATAATATTAATATCAGGTAAATGGCACAAGTGAAACAAAACAAAGGGGGAAAATGGTTGCGCCAAGAGAGTTTAGACAATATGTGGGTAGAAATAACATAAAAATGTAAAAACCAGTAAAGGATAATGTAATATAATAATAATAAAGTGTCCAATATAAAGTGAAACTTGCAGAAGATATAGCCTCAGTTTTGTTAGAAAAAGTCTTCTAAAAAAAGTGTCAGTTCAATGTATTCTTCAAATCCGTATTCAAGCTATTTTTTTAAATCCATATATAAAAACAGAGAGCAAAGACTAATACTGCAATATATCCCAGCGATAAATAGTAACAATAAAAAAGTCTTATATAGTCCTACTCACATTATTAAAAGACCTTATAACCAGTTCTTGTATGAATAACACACAGTGGTATAATCCCCACTTATAGGATGTGTAGAATTGTTGTTGGGCAGGTGTTTTGTCACATATAAAGACCATAAAATGTTAAAAGAAACGACAATAGTGTTCACTGTATAAAATATGTCAGGAGTATGAAATAGTGATGGGTTACTCACATTTAGTAGAGCAGACAGACTGCTCACTATTTAAAGCGTAAGTGGTATAATCCCCCACTTGGATTTTTTTGGAGTAGCCCTCACTGGAACGGTAAGAATGGATGTCAGGTAGAAAATAAAAAAATAAAATAGTAATGGATAAAAAAGTACAATGGCACACTCACAGCTAGAAGTAACCAAAATACCTTTATTAATAAACAGTATAAAATATCCACAGCAGTATAAAAGATCCACAACGCGTTTCAGCACCAAGGCTTTATCAAAGGAGATCAAATATTGAGGAAATAATAACAATATCAGGGAAAGAGCACAAATATCATGGAAATAATATCAATATCAGGGAAATAGCCCAAATATCAAGGAAATAATATCGATATGAGGGAAACCGCATTAATATTGGTTTAGTGGAAATACGGTTTCAATAATACCGATATCAAGGAAATAGTTTTATTATCAGGGAAGGCGTTCCTATATTAAATCTTTGTTAATATGAAGAAAATAGTATCAATATCAAATAAATAATATCAATATCAGGAAAACAATATTGATGTCAGCACAGATATCAAATGCATAATAAATAATATTAAGAAAGAAAAAGAGATATCAAGCAGAAAGATTTAATAGCGTGACAATTGTGATATCAAGGAAATAACATCAATTAAATAATTTAGATAATAAAGAAATATCCCTATTTAGCCATTATTTGTTATGTGTAAAAAAAAGTATCAGTATGATGTGATAATAACATATCCCCTCTTCATAAATCAATTTTAAGACTACACCTTGAATATATAGTGTGATTTAAAGCAGAGGTTCTCAAAATGGACATTATGAGCTAAATTACAAAATTATCAAGGGGTTGAGAATAGTTGCATCAATAAAAAATGCTATCATTTGCAATTATAATAAGTTAGTCTCTGAGGGAATATGATAACAAACATACAAACAAACATATATGGAGCCAATACAGGCTGTTCTCTGGGGACCTGCTTATTAACACAACTGTACAAACAACAAAAGAACATTGACTGAACTTAAGGAGATTTCACCTACAGCAGTAGAAAAAGTTATAGAGGAAAAATAATAAAAACATATAAACAATATTTAAAAGTTATGACATTTACTATCTGGAGACATGCTGTTAAACTCAACAGATGAAGTATAAGAGGCTGGATGCATTTTAACCAAGCCAAAATATACAGTTACCGTATAAACTCGAGCATAAGTCGACCCGAATATAAGCCGAGACCCCTAATTTTACCCCCAAAAACTGGGAAAACTTATTGACTCAAGTATAAGACTAGGGTGGGAAATGCAGCAGCTACTGGTAAATTTCTAAATAAAATTAGATCCCCCAAAAATTATAATAATTGAATATTTATTTACAGTGTGTGTATATAATGCAGTGTGTGTGTGGGTGTGTATGAATGCAGTATGTGTGTGTATATAATGCAGTGTGTATGTGTGTGTATGAATGCAGTGTGTGTATATAATGCAGTGTGTGTGTGTGTATGAATGCAGTGTGTGTATATAATGCAGAGTGTGCGTATGAATGCAGTGTGTGTGTGTGTATGAATGCAGTGTGTGTATATAATGCAGTGTGTGTGTATGAATGCAGTGTGTATATATAATGCAATGTGTGTATATGAATGCAGTGTGTGTGTGTGTGTGTGTATGAATGCAGTGTGTGTACATAATGCAGTGTGTGTGTATGAATGCAGTGTGTATATATAATGCAATGTGTGTATATGAATGCAGTGTGTGTGTATGAATGCAGAGTGTGTATGTGATGCAGAGTGTGTTTGTGTATGTGATGCAGAGTGTGTTTGTGTATGTGATGCAGAGTGTGTAACCTTTTCTTATTATTATTTTAATATTACATTTAAAAAATTTTTTTTAATATTATTAAAAATGTTATTTTATTTTAATATTAGATTTTTATTTTATTTTAATATTATTTAAATTTGTATTAATTTTTTTTCATCCCCCCTCCCTGCTTGATACGTGGCCAGGGAGGGGGGCTATGTTATTCCCTGGTGGTCCAGTGGTGTGTACTGTGCAAGAGGGGGGCTGGCAGCGAGCTGTTAATTACCTTTACAGCAGCTCCTGTCAGCTCCCTTCTCTTCCATGCCGTTCAACTCCACTGTAAGTCTCGTGCCGCGCGGAGCGTTGCCACGGTAACCCGTGGCAACGCTCTGAGCCGTGGCTCTCGCAAGATTTACACTAGAGCTGAATGGCACAGAGGAGAAGGGAGCTGACAAGAGCTGCTGTAAAGGTAAGTAACAGCTTGCTGCCAGCCCCCAACAGGACCGCCGGGCTTGTAATGAGCCTGGCGGTCCTGGTCTTTATTATGGCAATGTACGTTGCCATAATACAGACACTGACTCGAGTATAAGACGAGTGGGGCTTTTTCAGCACAAAAAATGTGCCGAAAAACTCGTCTTATACACGAGTATATACGGTATATTAAACTGTGCAATTATAATTAATATAGGTGCTCAGTGTGGTCCCATCTTTTTATGTGTTGCGTAGGAGCTCCATTGCCAAGACACATATTTTGGATATAAACATAATAACTCCCTAATGGAGAAATTTAAACTGAATTACACTTCAAACAAGTCAAAAAAAGCCTCTATTATTATTATTATTATTAATGCTATTGTTTAACATTATATAGCCGAATATAGTTTCAAATATATCTTGAAACATTGAATCCTGTATTCGTGAGAGGTTACCTTGTAATAATGTCACTTTTCTTGGAAATATACACTGTGACAATGTGGGCTTTGAAGGTGTAAAACGCTTGACATTTGCATGCATAATATCATTCTCTTATTCCTAATATACATTTAGCATTAACTAGAACAATTTAAAAAAATACCTAGTATGGAACATGTCTTGAGTTACAAAGGCTTTTCAAATAGAGCAAGATTCCTTTGACATTTCTAGGTTGTAGAAGTGTTATCAGTGTTTAGAGAGAGAAACAGGCAGATAGACGACTAATCAGTGTTTAGATAGAGAAACAGGCAGACTGACGGACAAAGATGTAGAAAGGTATATCGATAGTTGATAAATCCATTAAAATGTTTGATATATCAAATCCTCAAATATATATTGTTTTTATTTGTCTTTGTAATGAATGTGCATTTAGCTTGATTATGGGGGCAGGACATTCCAGATGTAGAGGGTAGCTGATTTTAGATTGTAGAAGGTATAAAAACATATGACGTTGGACTGCAAAAGAAAAAGTCAATTTCTTTTTTTGATGTCACCTAATTATCGGACAAGTTTTATAGCTGTAGCTATTTTTTAAAAGATATCTGCAGTTATCGGCTACTTTTGATGGGGAGAAATGGAACAGGGACCTCTCTGCATTACAACCTTGGCTATGATCTTAATTTATTGTGGAGCCTGCAGTGACCCGTTAATGTTTGAGAGCAGTGTGTCAATGTAACATGAAGTTACAAAGAACGAGGATAGATTCAGAGAACGTAATAAGTAGCTTCAAATACTTCTGTTTTGTCGTTCTTCTGCCTATCAATCAGGAATGGAATTTTTTATAATCCACTCCACCTTCCAAACGTGTTACCATGATCTCTAAAGCCACTTGATGGCATTATTGTTCTCCAATGCATGTTTTCATGTTATGAATCTTTTATATTACATATATTTTTTGTTGGTTTAGAGTTGGGGTTATGGATAATAGTAGGGTTTGGGTTAGTGATAGGTTTGATAATTTTATGGCAGCACTGGGACATACATTTCCTAATTTGTCAGACTTTTTTTTGGGGGGGAGAGAGGATTTACAAAATTTAAAAAAGTACAGACACTTTTCTGCAAATTGCGCTATTTAATAAACCATTGAAATTCACATATTAAGCGTTAACGTTTTGTTCATGTGATTCTCTGTTTTCTTTTAAATGTACATTAACCCGTTAATGACGGAGGCAAAAGTTCGGAACCAAAACAAAAATTATATTATATAGTATTTGGAACAAACTATATTTTGGAATAAAATACACTTAGAATGAAATTATAATTATATATGCACTGTGTATATCTATATTCATACCACAATGTCACCACAATCACATGACTCAGATTGGATGGATTGGCTGCAGGAGGATTTCCTGGATTGTCAGGCATGTCCCCCGAATGCGATCGCAGTGCCGGGTAAGTTTCCAAACCGGAGAGAGGGCCAGATCGTTAAGGGTGTGCCATGCCACTCTAAGTTGGCTGACAGTTGCAATGAGCAGAGTTTACAACATGATTGACTGGGAGCAAAAATAGAGGCACTCACTTTCCGGATAGAGGTGGAATTCTAAATGTAATTTTATGCTCCAGACTTCAAAAACACATATTTCTTAAATCTAAAGGATGCAATTCTAATATTACAAAACCTTGCCTGTGATTCCTCCCTCTGTATTCATCAACTGAAAAAGGATTTAAAAATACTTTTTATCTCTAAAAGTTCCAACAGTTTGGGAATCTTTGTCTACTATAAATGTTTGTGAAAATTGCAAATGTTCTTTCTAACAGGAACACTTTGTCTTTCAGCTTCGATATCTCTTAAAACAAGGTGCAATTACTTGCAATCTCAGTTAGAACATTAGGTGGCGACTTTGTGGCCTCGAATACGAGATGGGATGCTCAAACGTTAATTACTAAATTATTATAAATTGCGCTCACAATTATTTGATGAATTAAACATTTACTAAAGCTTTGAAAATTCATAAAAAGCAAGTTTTTAGACATACGTAACATGATGATTTATGAAGTAAAAGATCAGAATCATTCACAGATGTGAACTCTGAAATTGACATCAATTCATCATTTTATAGGCTTTTTGATTCTAAATATATTTAGAATAATTAGAATACATTTTAAATACGATTAGATTATTTTCATAAATATATATTTGAGCTGCATAATACTATATATGTGTACTACAATTTCCTTGGTTCTGTCATCAGACAGCACCTCTGCACAAATCATAAAGCATGTTTAAACTGTCATGTCATTATCTTGTGTTAAACATAGAAACATAGAAACATAGAATGTGACGGCAGATAAGAACCATTCGGCCCATCTAGTCTGCCCAATTTTCTAAATACTTTCATTAGTCCCTGGCCTTATCTTATAGTTAGGATAGCCTTATGCCTATCCCACGCATGCTTAAACTCCTTTACTGTGTTAGCCTCTACCACTTCAGCTGGAAGGCGATTCCATGCATCCACTACCCTCTCAGTAAAGTAATACTTCCTGATATTATTTTTAAACCTTTGTCCCTCTAATTTAAGACTATGTCCTCTTGTTGTGGTAGTTTTTCTTCTTTTTAAATATAGTCTCCTCCTTTACTGTGTTGATTCCCTTTATGTATTTAAATGTTTCTATCATATCCCCCCTGTCTTGTCTTTCCTCCAAGCTATACATGGTAAGATCCTTTAACCTTTCCTGGTAAGTTTTATCCCGCAATCCATGAACCAGTTTAGTAGCCCTTCTCTGAACCCTCTCTAAGGTATCAATATCCTTCTGAAGATACGGTCTCCAGTACTGCGTACAATACTCCAAGTGAGGACTCACCAGTGTTCTGTACAATGGCATGAGCACTTCCCTCTTTCTACTGCTAATACCTCTCCCTATACAACCAAGCATTCTGCTAGCATTTCCTGCTGCTCTATTACATTGTCTGCCTACCTTTTAAGTCATCAGAAATAATCACCCCTAAATCCCTTTCCTCATATGTTGAGGTTAGAACTCTATCAAATATTCTGTACTCTGCCCTTGGGTTTTTACATCCAAGATGCATTATCTTGCACTTATCCACATTAAATGTCAGTTGCCACAATTCTGACCATTTTTCTAGTTTACCTAAATCATTTGTCATTTGGCTTATCCCTCCTGGAACATCAACCCTGTTACATATCTTAAAAACAACAGTCAGCTCAAACTATTTTTAATATAATAATTATTTCATCATGTTTTGTAAGGAAATAGGTATATATATATATATATATATATAAAAAAAAACCTCAACCCTACTTTTATCATATACCATGCACTTTTGGGCAGACAGGATTTGAAAAACAAATCATCTCTATGATGTTTCCTGCGTCACTCCCCACACAAAAGCAGGGAAGACCATAGAGACTAACTGCTATCAAAAACTGTCTGATCAAAGTTGCATGTAGATGGCTGAAATATATTGTCATATACTAGGACGGGAAGGGTTTTTCCTCTTTTTTATTTTTTTTTTACGTATAACTATTCTAAAATAAAAATCTATTTCCTTTTCAACACTAAATCATAACTTTATAAAAAATTGTTTTGATGTGACAATTGTCCTTTGATCTTCAAATCTTTAACCTTTAATCTGTTAAATGACCACTCTACACCCTACAAGCTGTTGTTTATATATAAATAAATATAAATAATTAAAATTATTTATATATGTAATGGACCGTTTTGCACACAAGGGGTAAAAACCGTTTAGGCGATCGGCCCCCTTTCCAGAGATCCAGGCACAGCTACTGCAGAACACCAAAACTCACAAACTGGATACAAAATAGCACTCCAACTCCCGAACTGGAACCTCCCAAATAGCTGCTAGCAGACGAACAGGAAAAGCAGACAATCAGCTTACACTCCTGGCAATCAGTCTCTAACAGCATACAGTGAATCCCCCCAAGAGCGAGACAAGGCTCCGTGTTGAGGGTCAAGCAGTGGTCTGAGGTGCTGGCACACCCAGCCTGGTTTTTATTACAGTCTTGCAAATACAGGACCGCCCACAGGGAGGTATAAAACAACCAATCACATCACAGTTACATCCCACATATTCCCTCCCCTTATCCTGAGAGGAAACTCAATTACACATACAGTTAAAACATACTTTCTACCCAACGTGCCCACTGGCCTTCCCTCAACGCTCTGTGTTGTAGGTTTCGGGTCACCATGTCCCACACGAACCGCACGTATTTCTCCTCTGGATTGGGTCCGTAAAACTTCAGGTGCAACCCTACCATCGTGCCAAACTCTAGTACGGAGTAGCTATACGCCATGCTTGCTGTAGCCACTGCTGGTTCCATTATGTTGCTGAAGATAAGGACGCTGCACAACTCCACACGTTACCGGTGTCTCCGAGCTGCTTCTTCTCGCACTAGGATGCCATCCCGCCGCTTGCCACCAATGTAACGGATCACCTGGCACCCCGACTGGATACCTCCGTTGAAAGATGCTCCTAGCGCTTCCAGAGGACTCCAAGCACTCCACCAGACACCATAAGCACCGCAGCCTGCAGCTATCTCCCTTCAGAACGAAGCAGGAACAAGCTCTTACAAGAGCTCAGTGATTATAGCAAGGGAATATGCCTAGCATAGCAATCCCTTGTAGCAGATTACCCTCAACTTGAGTCCTGTCTCTTATTGGGGGAATCTGCTACAAGGGATTGCTATGCTAGGCATATTCCCTTGCTATAATCACTGAGCTCTTGTAAGAGCTTGTTCCTGCTTCGTTCTGAAGGGAGATAGCTGCAGGCTGCGGTGCTTATGGTGTCTGGTGGAGTGCTTGGAGTCCTCTGGAAGCGCTAGGAGCATCTTTCAACGGAGGTACCCAGTCGGGGTGCCAGGTGATCCGTTACAATATATAAATAATATATATATATATAAATAAGGTGTCAAAATACCAGAGTATTGCAGTATGCAATGATACCTTTATATATCATATATAAATATATTTCTCAAAAAAGTGATTCACTTAAAGTCAGGCCACTAACATAAAGGTCTAATTATCTGCAGGAGCATACCTCTGAAGGTAAACATTACTAATTGACCAGATAGTAAGTAACCAGTAATTAAACTATCAAAGCACCAGAATTATTAATGCAGCTTACATACTTTCAACACAGCCTTTACATGACTCCTGGACATGTAAAAAATCATTAGAATGTCAGGGCGATGATTTAGCAAGCTTATCTTCAGACTATCAGAGATTTCTTGCCAATCAATTGGACTATTTCTTTGACCAGCTCTGGGAAGACCCCTGGCATGGATGGCCTCAGCACTCAATACTTTAAAATGTTAAACCATCACATGCTTCTGTCCCATTAATCACTCTTAAATGCAATCTACATATACCAGACTCCAATGGATGAATTGTCTCAAGCCAGTACTATACTGCTCCCAATGGCCCGTTTAAAACCGAGAGTGGGTCAACTCTTATCGTTTTGTGAAATAAAAACAGTATCAGCGCTTAGTTAATATACCCCTATTTTTTGTATATGGGTCAACAACAAAAATATATTAAATAAATTAAATAAAGAGTCCCAGTTTCAATCTTCATGGGGTGTTTTCAAATGTCCGCAGGGATTTGATAGTTGTAACAGTAATTGGTGTAAAAAGACTTTGTCTTTATATGTATCCAACCTTAAATCAAAAAGATACTAACACAGCGTGATACAGTTACAATACTTTATTTCCCATACGGTAATCCCCCCATAAGAGGAACCGGTCTGGAAATAACACCCACGGAGCGGTAACTTTATATTCACCAACCAATATTCTGCATTTCTACGTTTTTATTGTGAACCTTAGAAATAAGTTTCACCACTTTTAATTGTAAGAGTTCCTCTTATGGGGGGATTACCGTATGGGAAATAAAGTATTGTAACTGTATCACGCTATGTCAGTATCTTTTTGATTTAAGGTTGGATACATATAAAGACAAAGTCTTTTTACATCAATTACTGTTACAACTATCAAATCCCTGCGGACATTTGGAAACACCCCATGAAGATTGAAACTGGGACTCTTTATTTAATTTATTCAATATATTTTTGTTGTTGACCCATATACAAAAAATAGGGGTATATTAACTAAGCGCTGATACTGTTTTTATTTCAATTTATGTCACACATGATGTTTTAAAACTTGGGAAGGTTTTTAGTGTATCCGGCAGCTTTGTATTAACTTTTTCTTGTGGATAATCATAATTTGAAGCACCTGCTTAGAAAATCCACTATTTTACTGATATATTTTTTTGCGCTCTCTATAAACCTGTTTTTTTCACTTCTTATTGTTTTGTCATATTACTTAATCAAGATCTGAAACGTCTTTACAAAATGATTGCCCAAAGATTACAAACCTGTCTTTCAGGTATATTATAACTGCAGTAATTAGGCGTTACTAGGATTAAACATTCCATCAAAGTTGTTCAGGTAGTCATATCAGCAATGATAGTAACAATAAATCTACCTGTATCTCATGGCACTCTTCTTATGAGTCTAGATGCCCTTATGGTCTTTGACCAGGTTTCCTGGTTCCATATGTTGTGAATCATTCGATATCTAATTTTTCAAATTTGCCCAAATCCTGTATGTCACCCTCAACCACCCTGTATGACTACTGACCTAAACTCACCCGCAGTCCTTGTGGAACAACGGGTCTGACACAGATGTCTTTTGCCCCCTATTCTTTTCTTTCTTCCATTAGACATCTATATTTGACTCTAACAAATACCTTCCTATTTTAATGCACAAAATTACACTTTTTGGCTCCATCCTAGGCTACCACATAAACTGATCTTAATCCTCAGCTTCAGGCCCTAGTGCACAACCTAAGCAGCATTCACAAGTTCCATTTAGTGGTCTAATAACCACATTAAATATTTAGGAGTAGTGATCCCAAGATACTTTGACAATGTACATCAACTTAACATTTCCCACAAAAAAAAACAACCCAAAAAACATTTAAGAGATTATTTGACATATTGCTACCCAATGGAAGGATTGGAAACAATTTGTAATTACCATCTCATTTAGGACCTGCAATTTTAAGCCCTAATACATTCCTCAGCGCCGGCCAGAAGGAGCAGTCTGCACTCCAAACGCCTACCACAGCCCCTATCCCCCAACCCCCTTTACCCTGTAAAATCTCTATTACCAACCACTGAGGGGGATGGTAATAGAGTTTACCCAATGCACCTACTACAGTCCCTATTGCCCCCTGTCACCACTATAGCACCTTTTTCCCCTACACCCACTACAGCCCTTGTTATTCCCTGTACCCACTATAGCCTCTAACCCCTCTACCCACTAAAGCCCCATTTATACACTACAGCCCTATACCCCATGCAATCACTACAGACCCTACCCCTACCCTGCATCCACTACAGCCTTTATCCCTACCCCACATAAATTCCCCACTTCACTAAAGCCCCTGCTGCACCCACCACTGCCCCAATCATCCCCCCACCCCCCAGGCTCCCCACAACCACTACCAATAGGATTTAGTGGTGTAAATTATGAGTTTTGACAGTAAAATTGTTTGTGTTTTGTGCTCCTCCCCCTTGTACTGTTCCTTGAGTCACCACTGGCTGCAAGGGGAGCTATCACATCAAGTATCAGTCACAGGTAACAAACAAGAAGGACGTAATTTGGAATGGGGATGTTTTACAGAGGAGACGGAGTTAAGATTTAGAAATCTAAAATGTAATTATATATTTTTTGAAAATACCATATAAAAATGAAATATGCAAAAACAGGCTTCCGGGCCAAAAGCAATGTTCCCTTTAAAATGACCAATATATAATTAGTGTCTCTAGAAAGTAGATTGGAGTTCTGCATAGTCTGAGCTAGCATGGACTTAAAGGTACATAAACAACTATACATAATAATATATATTTATATCGGTATGTCTCCCTTTTTTCATGTTTTAGAGTTTGTTATGAGTCGGCTCTGAAATCCACTCCCTTTGAATAACCCTGTCGGTCCCGACACAATTAATAGGTCAATAGTTCAATGTTGGAATCTGACATCATTTTCATGATATTGAAAACAGAATGACCAAGGCACTCAAGGTTGCTTGTGAACAACAGACAAAACAAGTAACGTTTCCACCTGCACAAGCCTGACAAAGGCCCCTGTGTAGGTGGAAACATTTCCTCTTTTGTCTGTCTGTTCCAATAAAACTGCTGGGTAAGTAACCCTGGATCATACTGTTTTTATATTGCATGGATAAGGGTTAGCCAGCCCAAGGTCTGGTAGCACCGAGGTCATCATTTTAAGTGTGTTAATTATTTTCATTGGATAAATCATTTGATAGTTTTCATGATAGTCACTTTAAAGGGAAACTGTCACATCCCAATATTTTTTACCCAATATTATATTTACTGACAGTGGAGGCTTATCCATAGGGGCACCTTGATTCCTCACCTGCAACTGTCAAAAAAAACAGAATACTATTCTAGCAGCCTACTTTTGTACCTTTACCTTTTGTGTACCCATTGTACAGTGCTGTGGAATTTGTTGGCACTTTATAAATAATAATAATAATCAGCCCTCATGCAGTCACTGGGGCTATTGGGGGAGAGTAAAAAATAATATTATACACTTAGATTTGGCAAGGGCCAGGAGCTGCTGCTGTGTGTTCTCCCTATGCTTCTTCCAAGATGGCTTGGACACTAGGCACATGCAAAACCTGCTGAAACAGGGCAAATTTTTTAAACCTGTCTCATTTTTGTGACATGCTGTCAAGGGACCCTGCAGGGCTAAATCTTATTACAGAATTAAAGAGACACTAATTTTTCCCAAGATATCTTTTGGCTTACCTACCCTCAAGGAAAAAAAAGAATCTTAGTGTAAACACTGCGCTACCATTTAAAGCTATTAACAGTTTAATTGATACGCTTTCCCAAAGACGTGAGTTTTCAATGGTTTTTTGAAGTAATGAAGACTGGGTGAGAATCTAAGGGAGATGGGAAGGGAGTTCCTCAGGAACTGTTTAGCCCTAGAGAAATCTTGAAGTTGAGTGTCAGAGGTCGGAATACGAACATAAGATAGACGTAGGTAAGATTAATTATATTGCAGCTACTAATGTAATAAGGGGTCATTCTGTATTCTACTGCTTTAATCCTGTGTACACTGTGTGCCGAGAGCTAATGAGTCAGGAGTAACTGATATGTTTGGAGTCTATCGGTATCTTGACAAATCTCTCAACTCCGGCATCCCACAAATAAAGACGCCGGTGGGAGAGAGATGAAAGGGGCACTCCAGTGATGCGACCAAGTAGCTAGCTCTGCCCCCAAAGTGTCAAACCAGTTCGGAAAGGGAGCAGGTTCACCCGAGTTAATGAAGATGAGATCATGAGAGGGCGAGCTGAGAGAGGGCTAGTAAGATAAAGAGCTAGCTGGAGCATTATACAAAAACACAAAATGTGTGGGTATCTCTGTATTGCAGCTCTGCGTAATCAGTCACAGTGATCCTGGTTGTGTGGGATAGTTATGTTATCTCATTATTGTGCCCAGTTCTGTGTGTTATTTCTATGTATTTTACTCAGTTTTGCCTGTTGTATGGGTTTCTCTGTCATCTACCCATCACCTTGTATATAGGTATCTCTGCAGTCTACCCAGTTCTGTGTAATGTATAGGTATTTTTTGTATTGTGCCCAGCTCTGTGTATTATATCTTTATTGCTTCTCAGCTCTGTTTGTGGTATGGTTATCTCTGTACTGTATTCAGCTCTCCGTATTTTAAAGATATCGTTATGTTGTGCCTGTGACATACGCTCCTTTCCCCGATCATTTGCCATGAACGCCTGGAGGAGTGTGGAAGCTGGCCTCCTGCCCACCAACTATGGTCTGGGTCTAAGACCCCGCTGAGGAGTTACCCTGTCCAGCCGCCCTTAGCAGATTTCCCTCTGTGCCCCTGGTTCGGCACTTTCCCTTTTAACAAATTGAACCGAACGCTAGCTCCCTCCTGTTTGCATGAACAAACTCACCCTCAGCGGTGCTTAGCTGCAATTGTTATGGAACCATTTTCAGATCCTGGACAACTTGGGTGTTTTTAACCACTTGCCGACCCGCCAGGAGATTGCTTTTTGGAGGGAAGGTGCCTGAGACTAAGAGGAACAAACACTTCCTTAGAGCCAGTATTTCGGATGCAAGAGCTCCCAAAAGTTGACCAGCAAAACCCACGTTGCTCTGGAACTATTTTGGGCATAGGACCATGTGTACGACCAGTCAGAACTTTGCCCGGGTGGCGTTTCCCCTACACTTCATGGATCTGAGCGCTATTTGGACAACTTGGGCGCTCAGATCAGGGCTGTTGGACATGTGGGGTTATTATATGTTTTTATTATGTTTTGAGGTACTTTTATGTTTTTATATTTGGCTCTCTGTTGCTGGGAGATAATTAACTTACCTGTCTTTAACTCAATAATCTCCCAGGCACAGAGATGCCTAGGAGGGACTATTGTATTGTATGGAGACCCCCTGCTGGAGTCTGTGCATAAAAGGCTAAGTTTGGCTCATTAAAATCAGTTGTACACCCAGAACTATGTGTCGTCTAGTTACTGGGAGGGGAAAGGGTTATCCATGGCTCAGCATCTTGTTCCAGCTCGTGGAGGATTTAGCAGTGAAAGTCCTTGTAAAGAATATAGCTCCCAAGACTGTGTGTCGTTCACTCCCTGGAAAGGAATAGAGTTAGTTCCCCACCCTTTTCCAGGACTGAGAGGCTCTAGGAGGACCCCAGTCAAGCCAAAGCGACTGAGACAGAAGCGCTGAGCTTTTCACTGGTTCCAGCTAGGAAGCGATCCTTGGCGGAGGTACCAAGCCAGGGTTCAGGGAGCTCTGCTACAGTGCCTATCTGTATGTGTATCTCTGCATTATGCTCAGCTCTTTGTATTCTATGAGTTTCTCTGTACTGTAAAGGGAGGAGTAGAATTCACCATCTTTAAAACGTCAGCAGCCGCCAATCATTACTTATCCCTGTATTTAACAAATATACATTTGTTAGTTGTGAAAATATAATTAAACGTAGACATCCACAGATCGTTATCCTGCTGCCGGGGGCCTCCAGCGTAACTCCCTGTCAGTCATTGTTATAACTTTTCATCTGACAGTCAGCATAGAGAAAGGAAACGATAAGATAAGAACTACATTGAAACTGTTTCTATTGTTCGTTTTCCAATGCAATATTTGTATTTGATGTGCCTGCATAAAACTTGATAATGATGTAATTTGTTAAATCTTTAATATAAATGTAAATGACAAAAGAACCTCACCTAGAAAACAAAAATAACAGAATTCAGGGGTATTTTTCAATGATTTATTCAATAGTGTACATTTTAAAAAGGAGACTTCTTTAACCTGATGCACTTGTATCCAGCTGCACCATTACAAATCGGTACATATAGGAATTTGTCTATTGTGCTTTTACCTTTTATAAAATAATAATAGTGCAATGTTTTAGTTGTCATATAACCACAGAATCATGTGACTGTTTACGAAGATATAATACACTGAAGAATGAAAATCACTCCTCCCCCCATATATTTCTATGGCATTACAGTAATCTCTCTCTAACATTTTATTGTAAATCCCAGAGTGCGGATGTTTTTCAAGTTAACTAGAAAAAGAGATAGAGGCACAATTAGCAATCAACGTTAAATAGAGCAATCATTCTACTGAAACATCGACATATTTCCATTCTCCCGAGAGACGTGATAATTAGTCTCTAGGTCTCACACTTTATTTTAATAACAGAGATTAGACACAGTTAATTATATACTATAAAAATTAAAATAATGGTTTTATAAACCTACAGAATTCACCTAAATGCTGCCGTCTTTTCAGTCACACTGAACACCAATGTGACAAACTACCACCAGTCTTTCCGTGTGTCTGAAGATATTTTACGTGTTTAATGCCATTCTTTATGCACAAGGTGAATGGACGCAAACATCCAAAGACTTTTGTATAATGGTTGACTGTGTGGTAAAGAGACCAACACCAGTCGGTAAGATGGAGTGCTCAGAACTGAATAACTCCTCCCCCTCCCCGGGCTTGTGGATAACCTGGAGGTAGGGATGATATAAAATAGAATAGAATGGTGTAATACGTTTTAAGTGAGTGATCATATAGTAGAAGTATATGGACCCACTCACATGGTGCTGAGCCTCAACAGGACAGTCTCAGATCACTTGGGCAGGCGTGTTTAGGGTGACACTGAACCTTTAGATGGTGACTTCTGACATCTAAAGGTTTCGTGTCACCCTAAACATGCCTGCCCAAGTGATCTGAGAAAAATTGGGCAGACTAGATGGGCCAAATGTTTCTTATCTGCTGTCACATTCCATGTTTCTATGTTTCTAACTTTGCATCAGCCATTCGGTAGAGCATTGCTTGTCCTATCCCAATATGGTACTTTATATAAAATTTTATCAATAGAGAGGACGGACCGACTTGCACCCCGACCGAGTACCTCCGTCAATCGCTGCTTCCTAGTAATCATTGAGTACCATAAGCACCGCACTGGACACCATAACCACCAGAGACCCCACAAATCACCGCAGCTTGGTTGGGGTCTCGCTGTCCTTCACCCAGCCTGGACTCAAGACCAGGATCCAGCTTCCTGTGGGTAGACCTCACCTAGTCCAGAGAGCGTAGCAAGAACAGCTCTTAGAAGAGCTAGTGATTATACTCAGGGGAGTATTGTGATATAGCAACCCCCAGAGTGTATGTAGTTCTCCAACCACCGTAGACCCCACAAACTGCCGCAGCTTGGTTGGGGTCTCACTGTCTTCCACCCACCCTGGACCCAAGACCAGGATCCAGCTTCCTGTGGGTAGACCTTTCCTAGTCCAGAGAGCGTAGCAAGAACAGCTCTTTATACTCAGGGGAGTATTGTGATATAGCAATCCCCAGAGTGTATGTAGTTCTCCAATCCCCCAAACATGAGCCAAGACTTCATGAAGGGGTAGCGCATTCTGTTTAATGGAAGCCACAGCTGGCCTTTTATGCAAATCCCCAAGCAAGGTGTACGCCCACATGGACCTTATTGGGGACAGGGACACAAACTTAATAACCAATAACAACAAGGTTACAAAGTGTGACACTCACAATACAAACATACAATCCTGCCTCTCTGTCTAGGAGATACTGCATTAACCCAATTATCTCCAGGCAGAAAAAACACATAATTTACAAAAACCCAAAAGTACCCCAAAAACACAAACACAAAAAATAAAATCCCCACAATTATTATATCCCCTGACAGCCCTGATCTGGGTGACCAACACATCCAAAAATCACCCAGAGCAGTTCAGGGGTTCAGGAGTCCCATTTTGACCAACCGCACGCATGGTTTCATGCTCAAAATAGTTCCAGAGAATGGCTGTGCGGCCGGTCTACGTAGAAGATTTGAAATAACGTTCGAAATACTGAACGTAGCCGAACGTAGCTGTACGTGGATAATGTCATTATGTGGCTCTTGTTCGTGGGTTTCTTTTTACCGAACGCCATTCGACTCCCAATCGAATAGCCGAACCTCCAATAAAGGTAAAAGTTTAGCGGTGTTCGACTTAACAAGATGGCCACTACCACGTGTCGAATGCCAGTTCGAATGGCTTCGGGAGTTCTACAGTTCGAATGCTACTTTCGAGTGGTTCCTGTTACAAGTCCCAACAGGCACCAATAGTGTTTTTAAGCATAGGCTACCACAGGGCCATAGTCACAGGGTAGGAGGCTGGCAAACAGGCCCCTCCAAGAGTCAGTGACGAGGCTACTTTCGTCACATAGGTCTCCAAATTTTTTAAGTCCTCTGTTAGTAGACAGGATTAAAAGTTACTTGCCACTGTAAGCCTGGAGGGTCCACTGTACAAAAGGGGAATTTCATAGGGGTGAACTTCTACTTGCCAGAGCTAAATTTGTACTCAGTAATGGTTACTGGGTGATCAGAAATTTTGAGTCCTGCAACAAACAATTATAGTATAGAGTTTCTGAAAACACAGGAAAGAGCAAGAGAACCCCCGGTACATGCTGTTCTTGTGGACTGACACAGTAACTACAGTGCATTTGTTGTTGTTGCTATGATTACTCCTTTAACAAAATGTGCATTGTAAAGTCATATAGGAATGGAGGGACAGATGTCAAATCATGGATAGGTTTTCCCTGAATGAGAAAGTGTCTCCAACGCAAGGCAAATGAGTAGAATGGGCAGGAAACTGCGAACGCTCTGTCGTGTTGGAGGTAATGTGATTAATAACTTGTGAATGAAATAAATATTATGAACATATATACATATTGTGTTATGAACTGTTATCTATCTTAGAACATTCTGAAAATTCCCTGAAATGTTTCAGATATACTCAAAGGCAATTAAAGCAGGACTGTTATGCCGTACTTATCTCTTCTCAATTTCATCCTCTTCTCTTCCTTTTTCGTACTGTTTTTATTTTTTTATTTTTCAAGCTATTTTTAGCTAAAAACAAAGGTAGTCGCTACTTTGTCTTATGTATTTTTCCTATACCTGACCTTCTTAGACACAGGGTGGAGATTGAATAAGCTGCACTTCCTGTGTATCTGAAGGTTTTCACATAATACTCACCTTTCCTCCATAGTCTCGCATTGCCTCATTTCGCCCTTGCTGCACGTCCTGTCATATAGACTAGGGCACCACAGAAATTATTATTTTGGAAGAATGAGATTCTGATCCAGGTCGCGGCTGCATCTTGCAGACATTTAGTAGATAACTTCCTAAAATGGCATCCTTGGGGGATTGCCATATAACTAAGTAAAAAATACTTATTATGGGGCAGAGCTTAACTGCCGAACTGGAAAGGCACAAGCGACACAAATAGGGGTAAATGCCCCAACAACCGGAGTGCACACCAGCAGGAAGACATGAGACCAGGCGGGGAAACCCGGGGCATCTAATGACACCAAAATCGAGACAAACACTGCCCGGGAAACCACGCGAGCAACTGAGGCCTTCCTACGACCGAGCCGAGGAGAGGCGGCCGCTCTCCTCAATGGCAAAGCCTAGAGCAGACTCAGCACACTCACTGTCTATACCCCCCACCCCCCTTGGACCGGCAGGGGTTATCCCGGTCCTCACTAAGTGTCTGGGGCAGCAAGCCAGACCTCAGCTTCAGTCTGATTCAGAGGCACGGGGGTGCAGCCTTCCACATGGCGCATCCAAGATGGCAGCCGACAGCATCCTACACAACCCGAACAGGCTGCAGACACAACAGCACCAGTCGGATCTCTCGCAGCGTCTGGAGGTGATCTTCAACCCCTTCTGGGATGGTTTGAGGGAGCGGCAAACAGCAGCCCGACCATACATGCCAGCACCACAGACGGCAGGAGACAGAGCCGCAAGAGGCGAGAGGTGAGAGGAAAACCCTTGGGCACACAGCTACTGCACCCACCTACCCACACTCTCCCTTACCCACCCGGGCTGCAGACCACAGGGCTGAAAGCCCAGAGGCATCACCCACACAGACGGAGGCATAAGCACCACAAGCGACAGACAGCAGTCAGACCCTCCGTCACTCCCACACGTGGAGAAAACTTGAAGGTGACCGAGTTTGTGGCCAAAGATGCAGGCCTGCATTCCAGCCTGGGGCTGGAGGGACATTCTCACCCACGCCTGCATAGCAGCAAACAATCGAGACCCACTGACAAGTTCCTGCCCTTCCCTGAAAATAGGCATCGGTTGACAGGGACTCTACCCAAGGCCTCCTGAACCCGTTACAAAACGGATATGTCATAGCTCTGGTCCTGCCACGCCACACAACTAGACCGTGGAATATACCGGGCAGCACGACACTCAAGAGGTCCCCAGACCACAGTGAACAACCTCACTTTGACTTAGCATGTACTCAATTTCTTATGTTACATATCATTTTATCTAGCCTGCTTAATAGCCACGTAACTTACCTGATTTATACGCTCTCTTTACTTCTAATGTTTTACTCTACCTATAATATAAAATTGTGCATATGTTCTCAGATACCCCAAATGTAAAACGTGATAAAAAAGCCAGAGGAATGCCATTGGGGTACCTCATGCCTATCTGTAATAATCCAATGCACGGCAAAAATATAAAATAAAAAAATAATAAAATACTTATTATTAGTAAATAAGTGAGGTTAAATTCTCCCTCCTGCCCCAACTGCTGTATCGCGAGTAGGTGCATGTCTACTAAACAATTAGCAGCCAGTGGCTGCAAGATTGGTCTGCGCAGTGACCAATGCGTGAAGATGACATGTTTTTTTCTGTCTGAATCATTTTTTTTTCACCGTTTAGTATTTTGCAATAGGTTTTTTTCTTTTAATAGTTCACTGTGGAAGTTAAAGGAATTCTGTTTACAACTAACCCACATCTGCCAGTGGGTAGGGGCTGAGGGCTAATTGTAATGGGTGAGGGCTGGGGAGAGCTGGGAAGAACAATAAGTCCCCCACATTATAATTTAGGGCCCCCACCTGTCACTAGTTGGTGGGGGACACTAAATCCCCCCATTAGCAGGGCCGTCTTTAATATTGATTGGGCCCTGGGCAAGCATTTGCTTGGGCCCCCTGGATCCACTCCATAGCATGCAATCACGCCTCCACCCCAACGCAGTGGGCGAACTAAAGTAGAAAGAGCCCTGGTGCAAGAATTTCATTTGGACCCCCAATTGCAAGGTTGGAAAGAAGGTAGAACCCTATCTGTCATGCAACTCCAACAATGCATTGACAGCTGGGGCTCTACCAATTTCCCATGCTTGCAGGGTTGTATTTAGCACTGTGTTTGTGTGTTTGAATGTAAGCATGTTTTTGTATGGAGTATGTTTGTGTGAATGTGTTTGTATGTGGTGTTAGAGTTTGAATGCAAGTGTACATTTAAGTGTAGAGCTGGTTTTTGAATGTAGGGGTTTGTTTATATATAATTTTGGTGTTTAACACATAAGTGTGTTTGTATGAAGTGTTGACTTTCAATGCAGGAGTGTGTTTGTATGTAATGTTGAAGTTTGAATGGAAGGGTGTATTTGTATTTATTGTTTGTGCTCAGACACAGGTAGACATGCTGACACACAAGCAGATACACACACTGACTACATACAGATACGCACACAGATAAACACACAGACACATACAGATACACAGACAGATAAACTGAGAAATACTGACACACATAAATACATACAATGATAGACATACTGACACACACACTGACACAAACAGTCTCACAGGCACATACGATGACAAACATACTGACACACACACAGGCACAAACACTGATAGACATACTGACACACACACACACAAACAGGCACATATACAGACATACTAACACACACACACAGTATCTCTATCAGCGTATGTGGCTGTGTGTGTGTCAGTATGTCTGTATATGTGCCTGTGTATGTGTGTCAGGATATCTATCAGTATAAGTGCCTGTGTATGTGTGTTTGTGTGTGTGTGTGTCAGTATGTCTGTATATGTGCGTGTGTGTGTGTCAGTATGTCTATCAGTGTATGTGCCTATGTGTGTGTGTCAGTATGTTTGTCATTGTATGTGCCTGTGTGTGTCAGTATGTCTATTAGTGTGCCTGTATCAGTATGTATATCAGTGTATGTGCCTGACACACACACACACACACATACACTGGAAGACATACTGACACACAGGCACATACATTGGCAGACATACTGACACACACAGAGACATACTGACACACAGATACATACACTGATAGACATGCTGACACACACACATACACACTAATAGGCATACTGACACACAAACAGGCACATACACTGACAGACACACTGACACACACAGATACATACACTGTCAGACATACTGACATACACTCACAGACATACTGACACACACAGACCTTCTGACACACACACAGATACAGACACTGTCAAACATACTGACATACACACATACACTATCAGACATACTGACATACACAGACACACACAGACATACTGACACACACAGACATACTGACATACACAGACACATACACTGTCAGACATACTGACACACACACACACAGACATACTGACATACACAGACACACTGTCAGACATACTGACACACACACACACACTATCAGACATACTGACACACACAGAGACATACTGACACACAGATACATACACTGTCAGACATACTGACATACACTCACACAGACCTTCTGACACACACACAGATACAGACACTGTCAAACATACTGACATACACACATACACTATCAGACATACTGACATACACAGACACACACAGACATACTGACACACACAGACACATACACTGTCAGACATACTGACACACACACACACACAGACATACTGACATACACAGACACACTGTCAGACATACTGACACACACACACACAGACACAGACATACTGACACACACAGACACATACACTATCAGACATACTGACAGACACATACACTATCAGACATACTGACACACATACACACAGACATACTGAAACACACAGATACATGGACAGACAAACTGACATACATGTAAAATTTACATTTTAAGCCAACCCTCCAGTTTCCTACCTTTTGCTGGAGGGTGGCATCCCTGGGATCCAGTGTGCTGCCTGAGGATGATGTGAGTGAGGAGCCCCCATCCTCACTGCCTCCTCCTCCCTCCCGTGCAGGTCCTTCTTCTCCCGCGCAGCAGCTCTTTATGGGAGGAAGTGACGCTCAGCACTCACTTCCTCCCAGCGCTGCCGAAAAGCAAGAGGCCCGGTCGCGCTGTTAAAGGTCCACAGCGCCCGACCGGGCCACAGCACCCGACCGGGCCCCTGCTTGTACAAGCCCACTGGGTGGCCCTAAGTGCATGGGCCACCCGGTGGGACTCCTTACAGTGCGTGGCCTGCCTAAAGCGGCCGGGAAACATTTTATTTATTTTTTTAGGGCAGCGGGGCCCACGGGACAGCTGCCTTCGCCCCCCAGGAGTAATTGGGGACAGCTGCCCCATTTGCCCAGCGTTAAAGGCGGCCCTGCCCATTAGTGTAATGGAATTCAGTAGCAGGGAATGGGGGGCTGGAGGGGTAGACTATGTTCCCCCATGGTGATTATTTTCATAGGTGCCCTACCATGGGGCCATGTGCTTGGTCCCCCTTTTTGAATTAGCCAGTCTTTTTGTACATAAGCTCACTGTTTAGTATATATGCAATTCGTTTTTTGTTTCATTCTATTTAATTTCTATTTGTTCATTGGTCTTTCAGATGAATGGATAAATAGCCGTAATTTGGAGAAACGCAAATACCCAAGTCTACAAGTGGGCATGCGCAGGCTTCACAGCACAAGCTAGTGTGGGCAGAGGAAGGCAATGTGGTAAATGTCATCCGTGAACACAAACATGCCAGCACATACAATGGGCAATAAAAACAAGCTGACATGGAGGAGGCATTTGGGGGTGACTGGGGGAACAATAAAGTGTATAGAATTTGGAAGAAGGGTTAAAAAAAAGTATGATGTCATGACAGTTCCGCTTTAATTTAAAAGGAACCATTTAGTTATAATGCTAATTTAAATTCATCTAGAGAGGGGGTTATCAAAAGGTAAACACGTTTTATTACATTGTTTTATGAACAGAAACTCTAAAGAGGTAATACGTTATTCTTGTAAGAGTTATTATGAAGATAAAGAGTGTTTTTCTTGCCATATAATCATAAACATATTTTGCCATTGTTTTTGTCTGCTCAAGTTAAAAAACTGTAAGCTAGTTTGATCAGGATTCTCAACTACCTATTGTTCCGGTTACTTTTTGTTATTGTCTTATTTGGTAAATTCTCCTTTTATTGTAAAGCGCTGCGGAATAAGCGGGTGCTATATAAATACCAATAATAATAATAAACAAGCATTTATTTTCACAGCAAAATATGTCAATGTCCTGTTTTAAAGCAAAAGATTTATATATCTTCGAAAAAAAATGTTATGCTTAATACGGCCATGTCTTTATCCATGCACCTTTTCAAGCAAGAAATTCCATGTTTCAACAATTCTTTCCTTTTAAAATAATTTCTAGATATCATTGCTAAATTCTGTTCTCTTTTACATGTATAGTTTAAAATAAACTTTTGGTAAAGAAAATATTTTGCTTATTCTAAGAAAATATTAGTAAATTACTTTCACCCCTATTATCTGCCCCCAGTCCACATATTCTGAAGCTTACAGTCGCTCTTGTTGTATTATCATGAACACCTCGTACCACTCTAAAAGCATTTTATAACTTTCCTCTTGTGAACATAGGGTATACATAACTGGATGGAATTGAATTGCTTTGGCTGAGATAGAAGATTTACGTAGCCTACCTTGCTAGATAGTATGAAAAGAGAAAAACAGGATTTAGAAAAATCGTCGGAAAGTGTGTTTATCTCTGACGCCATATATTCTAACCCTAGAACCATATTTATTTTCTCTGTTACCTTCCTCTGTGAAACACTTACTTTCATCAGTTGATAAACTGTCCATTACTTCTCAAAACATTGCTGTCGTAATTTAAGAGAAAAACATTTTTTGGCCATTACCGGCAAAAAGTATTGCTTTCTGAGATACTGAAGAAATGTTTTTGTTGATTTTAAATTAACTCAGATAGTAAATGCCTTGAATGTATTTCTCGTTTGATACCCACTAATGTTCAATCGACCCAATGAAGTCAATACAAGGAGTGACATCAAACTATGATAAGGACGCCTATTAATCAGCTGCCCATTTGGTTAAACCAGAGACTATGCACTTTGCTACATAAATAGCTATTTAATAGTATCATTTATTTAGACAGGAACCTGTGTTACCTACTGAGTGAATGGACAACCCTAAATTTGCAATCTTATACCAAGACATGGGTACAAAATGTTATATCCAAATGAATTGAGGTCATCCACTAAGAAAACATCTGACATGTGTCCAACGTGACAATACAAAGAAGGCTGGAAAGTTGTGTGATAAGTGCAGTTTTTTTGGGATTTTGTTTGTACAGTAAATGTCAGATGCATGGAGATACCATTAGTAGCCTTTTCTTGAACTTCTAACTTTTCTTCTAAAGCTTTTTTTTTTTTTTTCACTGTGTCACACTTTGGATGGATCCAGGGATGAAAATGATCTTGAATAAGATGCCTTCAGTACCAACTCAGGCCATGTATAGATTACCTTACTGGATCTCAAACATGATCTGATCTGGACATCTTCGGATAATATGAATTGACCACCAAGTACTATAATGTCTCCTCCCATTCTACTTGCTCACTCTACCTTCCTCCATTTTCAATAGTTATTTTTTTTATAATTAAATTCCTCTTTCTGTCCTTCATGAGAAGCATGTAAATGGAACAAGGATGACACGGTTTGACAACAGATGAGCAGTGGAAATGAAGCAAGGAGGACCTCACCTGCCGCTGGATAAAAGGTAAATTTTTAATTTTTAAGAAAGTAAAGTGCGGATGGCCTAGATCCGTAGTGCTGAATAGGGCATAATAAATTTAAAAAAGTACAAAAAAAATTAATAATAACAAAAATGGTTATAGTAACCCTTTAATTGCCTACTAACAGATTTTTGTTAATATTTGTTTTCTAGAGCAAAGCGAAGAGTAAGTGCAGCCCCAAATATAATTGCACATTATATTACCATTTGGGTAGATCAGTATTCACCTACTGAAATCATTAATACATGTACATGTATACATGTAATACATGTGTTTAGAAAATTAAGCAGACTAGATGGTGCTGAATGTTCTTATGTGCCGTCACGATCTATGTTTCTATGTTTCAATGCGGTGTCAGACCTATAGCCAGACAATACCACAGCATCTTGTGCTATATACATACTGACATACCTCTAAACTAAATCACCCCTAATCATCAGCAGTACCCTGTATCAATACATACTCTTTAACACTTACATCCTCTAAACATACGTAAAATTTCAGGTTGTGTTTTTGTATCTACTATTTATTGTGTACTAGAGCATTGAGCCATTATATTTATGTGTTCAAATCGTAATAATGCAAAATGAGATATGGGGGAATATATTTTCTTTTTGCTTAGTCTGAACAATGTTTTTGTTCTCGATGTATAAACGGTTTGAAATAACATTATCACAGATACGTCGTAAAACACAAATAGAATTGTATCTTTCATTTTAATATGACTTAGTTTAATAAAATCTAACAGACTGATACAGCTGGTTTTTACAAAGCAATAATGGAATGTTGAATGATCTGCCAAAGTATGTTTGAACAGGTGTCTGAAAAAATTAAGGAGCTGATACATCTCACTACCTACAGCTTTAAGCTGACAGCTGCTAATTAAGATTTTATTCTCGCTGATAGAAAGATCAACGAGTGAAGAGAACTGTTTGTATCCGTATTGAGTATTTGAACAAACAAATAGCAAATGATGAAGGATAGGGAATAGCATGCAGGAAATCACATGAAAACAAAAGTCGCAATATACAATACATAAAGTATATGTTTAAAATAATTACTCCACTATTGAAATCCCTTAAAGGGAAACCACCAGCTTTCTGGAAAGTACACCCTAGAACAGGCATAGGCAACCTTCGGCACTCCAGATGTTTTGGACTACATCTCCCATGATGCTTTGCCAGCATTACGGGTGTGAGAGCATTATGGGTGATGTAGTCCAAAACATCTGGAGTGCCGAAGGTTGCCTATCCCTGCCCTAGAACAAAACATTGAAAATCACTTATAACTTGTGTTAACCTTTTTCTTGTGTGACGCTGTGTTTTAGTTTAAGTGCATATTAAAGATTTAAATATGTAGCAATTAGGGTCACATGTGCAGTCCCAGAAGTACAGACATAAACACAGCTTCAAACTTACAGACACATACAGATAAACATCCCCAGATACACATACAGACACACTAACAATACCAACAGTAATAACTTCCTTTATGGTGCTTTGCATATGCAGCACTTTTCAATTCAGATGATGAATCTCAACCAACTCTACTTTCTTACGGACCGCTAACACAATAGCTAACTGTGTTCTTGAACTACACAATGGGATTAATTATAAAAAGTAAATGTGAGGATACATTCTAAAAGATTATTAATCAGCAGGGGCATTGTATTTGTTTCCATGGTGATTTTTAGAACCCTGCTTCAGAATTGCCCCAATAAATAACCTCCAATCACCCACGCAAGTTTTGCCATCTCATAAACACACAGAGTACATTTTTTTCTTATAATTGACAATACAATTAACAGCAACAATGAGTTAGCTACAACACTTTTAGCTAATAACATTTATTTTTAATTATTTATTATTTTTACGTTTACATCTTTTTTTCAGTTTTGTGCTCTTACGTAATGCATGATAGCGTAAGTATGTTTTAAGGCTTTTATGTGTACAAGCTAATAAAAAACAAACAAGCCTGTTTTCACTCTATAGTAATGTTGGCTCTATAGAGGTGATCTGAAACCTTACCCACCATTATAGCGAGGTATGCCTCTAAAGGGACACACATTGTCAGACAGACAAATACACTCACATTTCCAAACACAAAAACATGGATATACACATTTACAGACACATACATGCACACAGACACACACTACCACACACAGCCACACATAGATAGGGCATCACATCCTCTCAGAGCTGTGGTATGGGAGGGAGACATTAAGCCTCTCTAATGTGGGTGTGGATGTAGGTTAACTGTCCTATCTCTTCCACAATATATCGTAACATTTTATTTTTCTTGTGTTTACACTATGTCGTGTGTGCAAAAACCCATATCTGGGTATGTCATTTTTTTACTTGTTGTGAAGTTACTTGTTCAGATTAGGAA
Source organism: Pelobates cultripes (assembly GCA_933207985.1). NCBI lineage: Eukaryota > Metazoa > Chordata > Amphibia > Anura > Pelobatidae > Pelobates > Pelobates cultripes. The sequence goes on along the minus strand of OW240912.1, from coordinate 399,442,542 downwards.
CATATTCATTTCTATTCACAGCAACATTCATAGTTCTGTGAATGGAACACTATACTGCAATCTACACAGTCACTGACAATTCATGCACGCAGACACAGCTCATGGGGAAGTAAGGAGTTATGTTGAGAGCATACACTGCAAGTACAAAATGGTGGACGCATAATTCCACCTCAGATGTCACTCATCCAGAGGGTAGGTTGAAGATATTGTACAAAAAGCTGCTGTTCTAGTCCAAACTGTGCAATTAGACTGGGGCAGTGCTTGTTATATTTTATGGGTCACCTAGACATATCTTGAAACATCACAATGTGTGAATGTTTGACAGACGTCATTAATGTATGACACTGAAGTCATTATTGCAATGGTGGATATACGCATAGAAAATGGGAGGTTCCATCTAATAGCAGGCATGTGAGCCTGATGTGCATGCATCTGTAGACATGGCCAGCTTGCTAATGCACGGAGAGGTGCAGGTTGCAGTGGGACTGGTGGGGCTGAATACCCTGAGGACAACATACAAAGCAGTAATGGCTTCCAAAGTATAGCTATAACTTTGTTAGTGATTAAACTACATGTTATTTTATGAAAATCATAAGAATTCTTGGAGAACATTTACTGCATTATATAAATAGGACTAACATAACATACACTTAAAACCACCAATTTGAAATGTGCTCACGCAATATGTCCGTATGAGATCTCAGTCGATTATCGTTATATCTCTGTATACCTTAGAAAAATAATATTCGTACACTACATCCACATATAGAAAATGAAGAATAATTAAACAAAACAAATACTACAAGGACATACAGCCATCTGGAGAATCTACACATAAAATAATCCAGTAACGATGAGAACGTTTTCCAATGTTTTCTGGGGATATAATTAGCCTAATGAGAGGATGTCAGAAAATCACTCACTTACCTCCTACCATAGCGTGGTCACAATTGTAGATCTTGGGTCAGGATGTGTAGTGTTGTATCTGACTCATTGTTGCTGTTAATTGTATTGTCAATTATAAGAAATATGTACTGCGTGTGTTTATGAGATGGCAAAACTTGCAAGAGTCACTGGAGGTTTTTTTATTGGGGCAATTTTGACTCAAGGTTCGAAAAGTCACCATGGAAACGAATTGAATGTCCTGCTGATTAATAAACTTTTAGAACTTTTCCTCACATTTACTTTTTATAATTAACCCCATTGTGTAGTTCAAGAACATAATTAAGAACAATGAATCACATACAGCTACATCTCTGTTCTCTCATTTTAAGGCTAACAATCCTACAACAGTAATCAGAAGAATTCAATTATCTCATGAGGTTTTTGAATTAAAACTAATTGGAACATTAACATTGCTTTTGAAATATTGTAATATTTGTATATCTGAAATAACCTATAATTTAGTTACCCCATTATCCTTAAAAACATGGTTTACAGGGGCCACTTTTAATGAACATACATATATGATCTATACTGCGTGCTAACATGTATATCAAAAAAGATACATTGACTTAAAAATTCCATAATCACAGCATGCTATGGAGAGTATTCATGAATCTGGCATTGGTATTGTGGCAATACATAGTATTGAATAAAAAAATATTTTTGATCAGATTACATTACATTACGGATAGTGCTGGGTGAGAAGAACAGAATACTAGCTAGCTGTTACCATTTGGATCCCTAAAACTTAAAACACCTTCTAACACCGGGACCCAATAACCTAACCCTATGTTCTCTTAAAGTGTCACTGTCACGCTGTACATACCTTTTCCCAATATCTTCCTCTTCTTTTGCTCTTTCCTACTTTTTTCTTTTCAATTTTAATCTATTTCTAACTAAAAACATAAGACATAGTGACTACTTTGTCTAGTGTATTTTTCCTACGCCTGACTTTCTTAGACACTGGGCGGGGAGCTACATTGTCAATCGTCACAAGTGACGGCTGCAGGGAATTGGCTCTGTCTACGGAGGATCCTGCATTCTCGCATGCACTGAAGTCACCTTGGCACTTGGTGCTGAAGAGCCAGGAGCTGCAGAGGACCCACCGGGGGAAGATGGCTGCACCCGCACGACACAGCATCAGCTAGGTAGAACACACTTTACCCTGCCTGCACCGGACCACCTGTGGCCATGTCACAGTCAGGGGTTTTTGCAAATGATGTGAAGTCCCCAGATGGTAACAGTGTCACTTTAACCTTTAAAGGGAACTGTTACTACCCAGAATTTGAAATATTGTAATTACAATATTCCCTACATTTACCAAATATGTTTTTCTAAGAAAACTTTTATTAAATGTAGCAATCCATATTGCTGCATTTACTTCTAGCCTGGAACTGGATACCTCAATTTCATCTCTATATGCTTTGACACAGATAGAGGAGGGAGGATTTGACACTGGTAGGGGAGGGATGGGAGGCTTTGACACAGGGAGTGGAGGTGGGATTTGATACAGGTAGATGAGGGGAGGGAGCAGGCTTTGGTACTAGAGAGGAGGGGAGGGAGGAGGCTCTGAAACAAGAGGGTAGGGAGGTGGGATTCTTTGGCACAGATAGAGGAGGGAGGATTTGACACTGGTAGGGGAGGGATGGGAGGCTTTGACACAGGGAGTGGAGGGGGATTTGATACAGGTAGAAGAGGGGAGGGAGGAGGCTTTGGTACCAGAGAGGAGGGAGGAGGCTCTGAAACAAGAGGGAGGGAGGAGGCTCTAAAACAAGGGGAGAGGGCAGGGAGTAGGCTCTGAAACAAGAGGGGAGGGAGGAGGGGATGGAGGAAGCTCTGAAACAAGAGGGGATGGAGGAGGGGAGGGAGAAGGCTCTGAAACATGAGGGGAGGGAGGAGGTAATGGAGGAGGCTCTGAAACAAGAGGAAAGGGGATGGAGGGTAGGGAGGAGGGATTCTTTGGCACAGATAGAGGAGGGAGGATTTGACACTGGTAGGGGAGGGATGGGAGGCTTTGACACAGGGAGTGGAGGGGGATTTGATACAGGTAGAAGAGGGGAGGGAGGAGGCTTTGGTACCAGAGAGGAGGGAGGAGGCTTTGAAACAAGAGGGAGGAGGCTCTGAAACAAGGGGAGAGGGGAGGGAGGAGGCTCTGAAACAAGAGGAGAGGGAGGAGGCGGCTCTGAAACAAGAGGAAAGGGGATGGAGGAGGTTCTGAAACAAGAGGGAAGGGAGGAGGGGATGGAGGAGCCTCTGAAACAAGAGGAAAGAGAAGAGCGAGGGGAGGAGGAGGCTCTGAAACAAGAGGGGAGGGAGGCTTTGACACAGATAGAGGAAGGAGGATTTGACACTGGTAGGGGAGGGATGGGAGGCTTTGACACAGGGAGTGGAGGGGGGATTTGATACAAGTAGAAGAGGGGAGGGAGGAGGCTTTGGTACCAGAGAGGAGGGAGGAGGATCTGAAACAAGAGGGAGGGAGGAGAAGGCTCTGAAACAAGAGGGGGGGGGAGGGAGGAGGCTCTGAAACAGGAGGGGAGAGAGGATGGGAGGAAGGAGGCTCAGGCACAAGAGGGGAGGGGAGGGAGGAGGTTCTGAAACAAGAGGAAAGGGGATGGAGGAGGCTCTGAAACAAGAGGGGTGGGAGGAGGCTCTGAAACAATAGGAAGGTTCCCGATAAGGGTAAAACACCCCTCAAGCGCAGTAAGCGCCTCCTCCTATTTCAGATGATTCCTCGGATGAGGAAAGAGAAGTGCCCCACTCCCTCTCCATTGTGGACGAGTGGCAGGCAGAGGTCTCAGACTCCGACGATGGCAATTGAGGCTCCAACGCCTACGTCGGGGAGACCGTTTTGGGTGAGCCTCAGAGTAAGGAGGATGCAGGGACGACGGAGAAATCCACTGCGCAGGACCAGGAGGTTTTCCTGGACACAACGAAGCAGAGGATGTTTGACCCCAGGAATATCAGGCATCCCCGCTCTGAGGAGTGGACATAGGTTTATGCACTTTTGGATGCGGAAGCCCCTGGACAAAAGCGTCCTCAAGAGGATTAAGCCCGAATGCCCCAGACCATCGTTGCCTAATAAAGTGGCATTTACGCCTGAGTTTGACCAGCTCATGCTGGCATTTATGACACATGGAGGTTGAGACCCGCGTTCGGGCGAGAGGGTTTCTTCAGCAACATGTTCCTCGTTCGCTAGAAAACCATCGAATTCAGACCAGTGATCAATCTAAGGGATTTAAACGTACACGTTATATACCGTTACTTCAAGATGGAGGGAATCCATTTACAGTTGTCCTTTCCTTTGATTCCTATGGGAAGGCATCCCTTTCAGTCTCAGCTCTGCACAGTGGTGTTTCACCAAAATGCTAAAACCAGTAGTGGCCCATATCAGAGCACAAGGGATCCAATGCATTATATACTTGGACAACAACCTCCTGTTCTGCAGGACAAACAACCTCCTATTACAACATACCGGATATACGTTACACTTGTTGGAATCTCTGGGATTCAAAGTTACTAAGGCCAAGTCTGCACTGATTCCCACTCAGACTATTCAATTCCTGGGCTTCAAAATAGACTCTTAGTCCTGCACGCTTCATCTGCTATTATCAAAAGTGTCGGCCATGCAGAAGGAGATCCACAAGGTCCTCAAGCACTACTCCATCCGCTCAGACAACTCGCCCGGATCATTGGCCTCTTATTCTCCTCAATCCAGACCATATTCTCAGGCCCGCTGCACAACAGGCCAGGCAATGGCTGAAAGCCCGTTCCCTCAGATGAGACCCCACATACAACCAACCGGTTCTCGAATGGTGGCTCAATTACATGCAAGCATGGAATGGTCGAGCCATCTTTGGCAACCAACCAGACTTCATACTGGAGTTGGACGCCAGCAGGTAAGGATGGGAAGCTACCGATGGGAGACACATGGACAGGCGCATGGACAATCCAGTAGCGATCATGAACTTTCTGGAGGGCAGTTGGTCAAGACCCTCTGTTCTGTCGACTGCTACGAGGCATCAAACTTAGGCGGCCTCCAGCCCCCAAATATCAACATCTGTGGGATGTCGGTTCTAGAGAGGATGGCCATCCAAAGAAACTCCTATCCCTATGACAATTGACGCCAAATTTACATTTCTGCAGTAGAAAGCAAAAAGAAAACAATCAATTGCTTCAACCAGGAGTAGATACCAAGACCTAGAATATTTGTGATATACATGTATAGATACAGATATACTGTGTTAGATGAATATATATATTAAATATCTGTATTTAAAAGTGTATATCATGAATATTCTAGGTCTTGGTATCTACTCCTGGTTGAAGCAATTGATTGTTTTCTTTTTGCTTTCTTCATTATACTTTTGTTTTATGAATTCAGCCTAGGGTGTTGGTTGTTTTACCAGTTGTTTAGTAGATACACACCTTTTTTAGACCATAACCTCTACCATCCTATCTATCTAAGAGGGATTATTCCCTCCTAGTCAACTCTTTACATTTCTACTGTGCCTCTTCTCGTTCCGTCGAGTCTTGGATGTGCACGCTTTCGATGTGAAGGCCTTTTCGGTCGCTCCGGAGGGAGTCACATTCCGTATTTCCCGACTGACTAAATCGGACTCATTGTTGGTCTTCTACACATTTTTTGCCTTGGATCCCCAACTCTCCGTGGGCATATGTGAAGGCAATGGAGAAGTTGCGCACAGCACCATCCCGGCAACTGCTAATTTCATGTCAGTCCTCAAGGTCCGGTTTCAGTCACCACTCTGTCCACATGGATTAGATGGCTACTTACATTGGCCATCCTATGTAAGTATTATATATATGATCTAAGTATAAACATATTTATTTTATTTATTAAATATATTTTACCAGGATGGATACTTGAGATTTTAATCGTTTTCAAGTATGTCCTGGGTTCACAAAACATTGCATTGTTACAATATTACAAAAATACAATATACATACATACACACATATATAAATGCAATACATAACGAATAAATATATTCAACCATTACAGGTGCATTCTGAGCTGAGGTATATTGCCATAGATCTCATAAAAGATTTTAGATTGAATGAAGATTTGACTGGGTCCCTGAGGTTATTCCATAATTGCGTTGCTCTGTAGGAAAAAGAGGATTGAGACACATTATTTTTGTATTGAGGTATACTAAATATCGTGCTAGTACTGGATTGGAGGTTATAGGAGGTGGGAACAGTCGGGGAGAGCATTTTACTCAGGTAGGGTGGGCGCTTCCCAGAAATGCTCTTATGCACATATACAACCATGCATACACATACACTATGTCTATTATATATTTTTAGTATCCTGTACTAGGTGGGGATCCTACCACCAACGATGTCACCAAAGAGGTGAAACGCATTGTAAATTGTGTATTGTAATAAAGATTCTTTGGTCACTCCCCTTGTGCCAACTATCTTTTTTATACACTTGATTTTTTACCTAGCATTTTTAGTATCCTGTACTCCAAGAAATCCTGTGTGGGGATCATACTACCAACGCTGTCACCAAAGAGCAGTTAGTATGCGCTTCGCTTGTGAGTACTATTTTAGTTATTTTATATTGTTGCTTTTTTTCTGTGAGCACTATTAGTTTTCTCTTTTTAGCCTTCTCCTGAGTGTGGACCATACCCCAGACGGAAGACACTTACTGCATATCCCATAAGCGGGGATTATACTGCTGTACGCCCTCTACACTAGAGCTAGCTATAGCTCTATCAAATGTGAGTTTATTTCCATCTATTCCACTAACAAATATATTGGACTGTTCATATTGCACTATTGGTTCCTTGTATCTTGTTTTTGTCTTTTATATGAGTGGATTCATCCGGATAAAGACAGTGAGTATATTATTCCCGATCAAGCACTTTATTCCATATTTAATCTGAGTAAGATCCTTCCAATTGGACTCTTTTTACTGATATTTGAATATTTTATTCCCTTTTTTGTGCTATAGTATTCTCTTGTATTTGCAATTTTTGCAGCTCATTGTATTATATCTTATTGTAGGATTTGGCGCAACCCTTACTTTTTTCACTATATATGCATATATATATATATATTTAAATTCTACATATATATTTATGTAATATTTGTGCATAATTAAGTAATTTTATTAATTACGGTGTGAGGGACCTCCCTGACAAACCAGGCAAAAAGTCCACAGAATTTGGTTTGCAGGCCCTATATTTAACCCTATAACTTTCCAAGACACAATAAAACCTGTACATGGGGGTACTGTTTTACTCGGGAGACTTTGCTGAACACAAATATTAGTATTTTAAAACAGTACAATGTATCACAACGATGATATCCTCAGTAAAAGTGCAATTTTTTGCATTTTTCACACACAAACTGCACTTTTACTGACAGTATCATTGTTGTGATACATTTTACGGTTTTGAAACACTAACATTTCTGTTCAGCGAAGTCTCCCGAGTATAACAGTACCCCTATGTACAGGTTTTATGGTGTTTTCAAAAGTTACAGAGTCAAATATAAGGCTTGCATTTCAGTTTTTTCACATTAAAATTTGCCAGATTGGTTGTGTTGCCTTTGAGACCGTATGGTAGCCCAGGAATAAGAATTACGCCTGGGCAATGTTTGTGACTAAGTGGCTACTAAAAAAGACTGGCCATACCCCATTTGCAATACCTTGGGTTGTCTACTTTTTCAAATGGTATGCCATCATGTGGGTAATTCTCATATCCATTTGGTCTGAAAGGCAACATACCCAGTCTGGCAAATTTCATTGTGTATAAACTGAAAAGGGTAAAGTGCTATATTTGACCCTATATCTTTCCAAAACACCATAATACCTGTACATTTGGGGTACTGTTTTACTTGTGAGACATGTCTCAATACAAATATGTGTATTTTATTGCAGTAACAGCTAAAGGTATTATGCTATTCACAGTTAAAATGCCATGCAGAACTAAAAAAATAACACAATTTCTTAATTTCTCAATTTTTGTTTTAATTTCTCAATTTTTTTAATATTTTATTCATATCAAATTATGTTTCATATATAAATATTTACTATTACATAAAAGCCCTGTTTCTCCTGAACAAAATAATATATAATAAGTGTGGGTTAATTTAATATGAAAGGGGGGGCGTGGCTGACGGCCGTGGAGAGCGGTCGCATGGTGTGACTGCTCCCGGTCGCACAGGACCTCTAAACCTGAAAACAAAGCAATCTGCTCTAAAAACATACCTACAGACGGCACCTGGCCCGTAGACCTTGCTGCAATGGCCCCTGCAAAGCAAATGAAAATAACGGACCCGATTCGCCACGCAAAAAAAGATAGAGCGCGGACCACTCAAGATGACGGCGGAGAGCCCGCGCTATCACAACCATCAGACTCACCACATGAGACTGAAAATGAGGCAAGTCACTATACTGATGCCCCGGTTACAGAAAAAAAAATATTTACCATGCAGCAGGACTTCAGGGTCACTCTGCAAATGGATCTAAGACAGGCAACAAATGATATTAAAAAAGAAATATCAGAGCTGGGTGAGAGGGCAAATAGCTTGGAGGCCAGACAGGATGAACTGTGCTCAGCGGATTATCTGTTGGCAGCAACCGTACAAAGCCTGAGTGAAGAGCACATGTACCTGAAGAAAAAAATGGCAGACACGAAGGACCTCTCGAGGCGCAACAATGTCAGGTTCCGAGGGATCCTGGAGACCGTGACGAATGACCGCCTCATGGAATATATAATGTCACTATGCAAGACCCTGGCTCCGACAATACAGGAACAAGAGTGGCTTATGGACCGGGCGCATCGCCTGCCCCAGAGACTTGCTCAAGATACGCCACAAGATACAGTAGTGTGTTTTCACTATTTTAAGACCAAAGATGCATTACTTATGGTGGCTAGAAAAACATCAGCATTGCCTGCACCCTACGAAACTGTTCAACTATATGCAGACCTTTCGGCTATGACCATGAGCAGGAGGCGAGCATTTGTAACGATCACGAAGATGCTGCGGAATAACAATATACAATATCGCTGGGGATACCCGACCAAGCTCACCATCTGGAGAAACGGGAGAACACACACCGCAAGTGAACCGGAGGTGGGCATGCGGCTACTTAAGGAATGGGACCTATTTCCAGTGAGATCGGACAGAGCACCGGCAGAATCGACGAAACACCCGCAGAGAGAATGGCAGATGGCGGGATCACCTACCCAGAACTAACACAACATAAAGGACCCTCTGAACAAAGGCATAGCCACATACCATAAAGGGACTGTTTTGCACAACCACTCGCACAACTGAACTGATAAGGCGTTGTGAGTATATATGTTTATGCACACATGTATAGCGATGTAGCATTACAACTGCAGTATCACACGCCCAGTTAACTCCTAAGTCCCAAGGCAAGGGCCAGCTGAGAGGGTTAAGACTGAGTACATAAGGGATGGGCAAACACAGGAGCCAAGGGGCACAAGGATAAAGCTGAGGCTCCGGCCACAAGGTCGTAGGGCCACGCAGGTTAAAAAGTAGAACCAACTAGAGGACGAGATGTTTAACTCAATGTATGGCTGCCCATCTAAATACAGGGTCTTTAGTGAGAGAACAGTCGCTCTCACCAGGGCAGGGTATGGGGCAAAAAAATAAAGTCATGATTGAGGTCGTGCGCACCTTGCTTTCACCGTTAGACGGACCCCCAGGCTGAGTGTTGGGACGGGACAGTTTACCCGAATCACGTCTCACCCAGGAAGAGCGCTGAGGACGCAAATGGCGCTTTGTATATTCTTACCCTTTTTTTCTTATATATATCTCAAGTTTTCCCCGTTGTTTTCTCCCCTTTGGGCAACACCAACATTCCATGTACCACGAATGCACCCAAAACTGCGCGCCACACATAAGCAGGTTCACCAGGAAACTACAGGGCTGATGAATTAAAAATACTAACCCTAAATGTAAGAGGCCTCAATAGCCCCCACAAGCATAGGCTGGCAGCGAAGGAAATGGTCAGATCTAAAGCAGCAATAGTGTGTCTGCAGGAGACACACTTCTGTAACTGAAACCCACCTAGATTTAACGTTAAACAGTATGCCCAGAGTTACCATGCTTTATCCCTGACTAAATCTAGGGGAATAGCCATATACTTCCACAGGGACTGGGCGTTCTCCCGCTCCAAGCAATACGCCAGGCGGGATGGGAGGCTACTGATCTTGGTGGGATCATTGAATGGGTTACAATTGATGGTGGTCTCACTATATGCCCCAAACGACTAGCAAAAATCCTTCTTGAGTATGGCCTTCCGAACAATTGCACAACATAAAATGGGTCACACTATCATCTGTGGGGATTTTAACTGTACCCCGGATCCTTCCCTAGATATTAGAAGGGCAAACGGTGAACCACCAAAGCCCGCCTCCTTGGCCCTAGGCCAACATCTCAGTACCCTCATGCACGAACACGATTACTTTGACACATGGAGGAATCTGTACCCACAAGAGAGGGATTTAACCTATTATTCGCCCGTACACATGACCTACACTAGAATCAACCTATGCCTTCTAGACACCAGATCGCTGCCATTTGCACTAAGTGCACATATTGGACCGATTACATGGTCCGACCATGCCCCACAACTCATAACAATAAAAATCTCGTACCCAGCTAGGGGACGAGGCACTTGGCACCTCAATGAAGGCCTTCTAGATGTACCAGAGCACCTTCTCCAAGTACAGGCCCAGGCAAACGCATTTTTTGAAAATCACGCAAACTGTCAGACGCCACTAGCCACCCAATGGTTAGCCCACAAGGCAGTTATAAGGGGGTGCATTATTCAGATAGGGGCAAGGGGAAAAAAACAGAATGCAACTGAAAAAACACAACTGGAACAAGAAATAGTCAAAGTAGAAGAGACACACAAAAGCAAGCCCACAAACCACACGCACACCAAATTAATGGCACTTAGAGCAACCCTTAGGTCCTTCCAGCTTATGGAAACCGAAAAAAAGATGTGGTTCCTCAAGCAATCCAACTATGTAATGGGCAACAAGGCAGGAAAGCTTCTAGCCAAGAAAGTAAAACAAACTAAACTGCAATCGAAAATACCTTATATCATCTTGGAGCGAGGGGTCAAATTGTACAACCCCCAGGATATAGTCAACGAGCTAGCAAAGTGTTACGCGTCCCTTTACCAATTAGACAGAGACCCGGACACACATCAACCGACTAAAACGGAGATTGACCGATTTCTTGAGTAAGTTGAACTGCCGCACCTGTCCCAGGCACAATGTTCCTTTATGGAGGAACCTTTTTCAGAGGAGGAAGTAGCAGGGGCCATCATGTTCTTACCCAAACACAAAGCCCCGGGCCCGGATGGCCTGTCTAAATATTACTACATTAAATTGGCATCACACTTGATTACCCCTCTCACCAAACTATTCAATAACATAAAAGAATCTGGGGCAATGCCCAAAGAAATGCTGGAGGCATTTATCATGACAATGCCCAAACCAAACAAGCCCCCCACCCACTGCGCCAACCTCCGCCCGATTTCCCTACTAAACGCGGACACCAAGCTATACGCCAAGCTCATAGCAACGAGACTTAAGATACTACTTCCAGATCTCATCTTGGAAGAACAGGCAGGGTTTGTACCAGGGAGACAGGTGGGGGAAAACACCAGGCACTTTCTAAACCTAATAGATTGGGTGAATCCATCGTCCCAATCTGGCCTAATTTTGGCGCTGGACGCCGAAAAGGCCTTTGATCGCCTCCATTGGGATTACATGACACAAACACTAACTAACATGGGATTTTCCCCAGCAGTACGATCATGCATTCTAGCCTTATACCAGAGACCAACCGCCAGGGTGTTTAGCACGGAATTCATATCCAACCAGATAGAGATAAGGAATGGTACACGGCAGGGATGTCCCCTATCGCCCCTCATTTTTATCTTAAGCCTGGAACCCCTGATACGACTCATTAGACATGATTCAGGAATACAGGGACTCCATACACCAGGGGGCACTAAAAAATTGGCTTTATTTGCGGATGATGTCCTGTTATTCATAACACGCCCGGAATCCTCACTACCACAACTACTAACAAGACTCGCCACATATGGGCAGGTATCATATTACAAGAATAACACATTGAAAACACAAGCATTACCTATCAACATGCCAAGCACTACCATTTCGGACTTACAATCACAATATACCTATGACTGGCGCAAAACCTCTTCACAATACCTGGGGATCAAGCTCACTAAATAAACTCAGAACGTAACACAGGAAAACCACTACCCGGTCATACATAAACTCAAATCCACACTTGAGCAATGGGAAGGACTTGAGGTGTCCTGGTTAGGCCATATCAGTCTCATCAAAATGATGGCACTGCCGCACATATTATACCTGTTCAGAACATTGCCCATTGCGCTCCCTAACAAACTACTAAAACTTTTCCAAAGTATGATTAATGCACATGTGTGGAAACAGAAACCCCCGAGGGTGGCATGGGAAACTCTGGGGCTTCCTTGCACTAGCAGGGGATTGGGAATGCCTGACATTAAGGCATACTATAAGACATCTGCCCTGGCGCAGGGGATAAGGCTTACAAGTACCCCCCAAAGACCCATCTGGTTTGCAATGGAAATTGCTTGCCTAAACACTCTAGATATGACACGGCACTTATGGGCAGGTGGGTATCCCCAGGCTGCCGTGGGAAAGCAGCTACAGTGCTCAAAGTTCTTACTGAGAGCCTGGAAAAATTGGAGCCCACACATAGTGGACTCCAAATCACTCTTCCAAGCAGCGCCCCTGGCAACACTGGAAATTTTATCTCCTGACCTGCAGGTGGGACGATGGTGGGATGGGGGGAGCACACCATGTCCGGGACCTATTAGAGGGGGGGGAAATTAAGCAGTTCCCCAACCTGCAAAGGGACCTACACTTACCAATGAGAGATATATACCTATATCTCAGGATAAAAAACATAGTGCAATCGCACACCCAAAATGGCCCTAGTCACTCCACAAAACCCCAACTCACGATAAAACAGGTACTCTCCCACAGACACATGAAACCACTGTCAGCATGCTATAGCGCGCTTGTTACAACAGCAGTCCCAGATAAGTTGGCATACATGATCCAATGGGAGGAGGACCTGGGACTCCAGATTCCCACGACAGAATGGCAAGCAGCCCTGGTAGCAACAAAACAGGCATCTCAAAGCCTACCCCTCTGAGAAGCTTATTGCAAGGTATTAATGAGGTGGTACCTCATGCCACATAGACTGGCACGCATCTACCTGGGTACATCTGGGAAATGCTGGAGGTGTGACACACAAGAGGGAACCATACTACATATTTTTTGGGCTTGCTCCATGCTGGGTGACTTTTGGAGACGAATCCATTTCCTCATATTGCACAGGATAGGCCTTGCTCTCCCCATAAAACCAGAAAGCTACATCCTCCACATCGCACCCAACATTACCACTCACCCCCATAGGAAGGTGATTCTTAATATCCTTACAGTAGCAAAAATCGTGCTGGCTAGCAAAACAATCCCATCCGTAGACATGATAACCAATAAAATGGACACGATTAGTGCATATGAACGGATGGCAACCCGAGTAAATGGCTGCACTGAGAGATATGAAAAGGAGTGTGGAAGCTGGCCATCTGTACATAAAGGGCCCTGATAAGGCCCACAACACTAGGATGTCAAAACTGGCGAAGGGAATAGGGTTTAGGATGGAGCGCAGGTGAACCAGCCAGTAACACACATTGGGTCAGAACTTAAATGATGTATAGTGTGATGTCTAGGGTACCCCCCTCCCCCTCCCCTTTTTCCTTTCTGTACCCCTCCCCATTCCCAAGTTAAAGTTAAAATACAAATGACTTGCAAGGTGATTACCAGACGTGCACCACATAAGCGAGAGGTGACATTGCTCATACCAGGAATGCACAAAACACAAATAGGACATTAGGCATACCACACAAAATGTGCGCTCTCAATGTATGAGGGCTAAGTAGTATGAATCTTTGGACAGTACCCAACAAAATTACAAAGCTTGAGTAAGGTAAATGTTAGTATTCACTTCCTGGGGGCGCCATCCACAGCTGCGCCTGTGGTGGGCATTGCATGAGAATATTGCACTGCGTTGCACATTGTTTGAAACCTTTTTTGCATCAATAAAAAGATAAATTAGAAAAAAAAAATAATATGAAAGAGGTGAATTCTGGTTGAACAGACATATAGCGCAAATTCAAAGTTTTGTTTAAGTTTTGTTTTAATCACAACTTGTACAATTGCCTCACTCCTTAAGGGGTTAAACCAGGGCCTCAGTGTTTACCACTTCCTTGTTTCATAACGAAGTTATGTCTTGCCTTGCCATAGCCATAACTTTTATACACTAGTTTTTCAACGGCTGGAAATAATTAAAACTCCATAAAACAGACTACAATTAGTTACATAAACCCAAAATTCAAGGTGTTGCGTCTGGGTATATTGTTCTCTTGTGTTCCAGGCAGCCAATTATCTGTCTACTGCTTCCATTCAGAGCATTCTGAGGTTTTATATTTGATATAAGAATAAAACATTCATTAAACTGCGCAATGCCAAGGCTGTGAGGATATATGTATATCTCAGTGGGAAATCAAACTAACTACAAAGTATGGATCAGGGTTTGACGGGGGATTTAATTAGCTAAGCTTTTGCCAAAGTATTTCACAAAGTTTTAAATAGATCTGGACATAAATCCTTAGTGAGAAAAGATGCCTGCGCATGGATTCAAACCTGGCTGAGAGTGATGAGAGCTATCACTCCTATTTAATTTGTTTTAACTGATCTTGGGGTGAGACTTTAAAAATACATTTTATTGTATTTAAAAATGAGATAACACACACAACATCTGAAAATTACTTCTCCACCGCATATTAGAGGATTTAATAGATGAAGTAAAGTAAAAAACAAAAGGTGTTAAATATTAATTTTTTTATTTTTTTTAACAAAATGGTGTTTGTTAAAAATAATAAAAATAATTTTATTCAGAACTGTCCTTAATGTGATCTGATTAAACAGTGAGTACAAGAATCCCACTGTTGCTTTTATTTATTTTATTACTTCTAATTTACCAGGCTCACAAATCTTAATATATATTTTTTTATTTTGTTTGAAAGTATCTGTTTGTTTTGTTGTGGTTATTAATTAAATGTGACTCTCTCAATTCTAACATATGTAAATGGTTCCAAATACATGGATCAGAATATAAAATATAGATGAAAGATTCTTTATTTTTTCAACCTACAATGTAATTGAAAAATCTGTAAAAGTGCTTTTAAATTTGTGATATTAGCTTATTAAGCTTGACAACGTACGATAACTAAATCTCAAGTTATTATTTTTTACGACTTTTTAAAAGAGAAAATACTTGTGAATTTTAGATTGCGATTACATTTAAAACTGTTGAGCGATTACGTCCAAAAGTAAGAAAACATTATCAATCAATTATCAGTTCTAGATTGTATTAATCCTATGGAAGTAGCTTATAAATATTCTAGGTACATCGGGATATTGCAGAAATAAAATAGGTGCCATGCTGTTTTTTTAAAAGCTTGCCTCAATTTTTGTTTCTGCAAATTATAAAAAATTACACACATTGAATGCGTTTTTGTTTTTATCCTAAGAATCACTTATTCTGCAGTTTTTTTTCTTTTCTGAACTGATCATGCAATTCGGTCTCCGAGAAGAAATATAACAGCACACATGGTAAAATAAGTGTTTAACATAGACACCTTGTTACGTTTAGTGTTCATTAGACGGATGCAAAAGTCGTAACTATAACAAGGTAGAACATGTGTTTACTGTACAGTCAGCTAATCAATAGTTTTCATCAGTACTCCTCAACCGTTTCTCACCAAAGGTAAACCAAAGCTCTTCCCAGAATTCCACAGCACACCACAAACAAAAATATAGAAATAAAATAGGAGTAATAAAGTGTATACACAAAACATGCCACAGGCAGTTTGCCCATTCAAAAATGCCATGATAAATTTGCCCATTAAAAAAATGCTACAGTAGTTTTTACCATTCATAAATACCACAGTAGGTTTGCCATTTGTGTTTGAATGAGGCGTTGGGACAGGAAATCACTTGCTCCCATTACTGAGTCCTGACATTACAGAACATAACAAGCTGCAAAAGGGACGCATTCATTGTACAGCGCTACAGAATTTGTTGGCGCTTTATAAATAATAAAATAATAATAATCACCCAACCAGGCCCATGATCAAATCAGCCTGTTGGGTTTTCCCTAAGTGTATGGGCTACCTGTTAGGCCCCCCAAAACCAGCGGCCCCTGGTGGTAGTTCTGACACCTGGAGGCACACCTAACACAGTGCCGCAGCACACCAGTTGTGGTGCACTGGTTTTCGTAATACTGTATTCAAAAATCATTCCAACTGTGTATTGATAAGGTGCAACAGAGAACAAACATGCTTTAATAAGGTGCAATCAGGTATACCACATTGCCTCTTTCAATCCATCCAATTGCCTCTTTCAAGTGCAAACAAGTTAAGAAAGTGTCTCTGGCAATATATTGCACAAGTTTTGCACCAGAGACACTTTCTTAATTTGTTTTAAAAATATTTGCTTATTAAGCTTTATAGCGATACCAGCACCCTGTGATCAAGTGTCGAATGCATCTGACATTCTGAAAGAAACCATTGACACACAGTGAAAGCTATTTCACGAATATCTCAGAGATGTCATGCTGCAATTTGCTTAATGCATGTATATCATCATTTTTGAGTCACAGATCAGCACACACACACTTGTTTTCTGAAACAATAGGTCATAATGTAAGCGTGAGAGATGCAATGAATGTGAACTGATTAGAATTTGCAATACTTTATGACATTGTATTAATCGGTAGACTTTCTTATAAATTAAAACATTTACGTTTTACATGGAATTCATAATAGAATGGGGAACTGGTTGATAGGAAGAACAGAGAGATTTGCCATTAATATGTCCCCAAAAATAAAATGATTTAAGCTGATTCTATATAGTTCCTTGTATCTGAATCTGTTTTTATTTATCACATATTTTTTTTGCAGAGCTGCAGTTTTTATAAAACACATAAGGAAAAGTAGGGACTATCAAGTTGATGGGCTTATATAGCTTAAAGCCCACAACAGCTATTTTAGTTGTTAATCAGATCTACCCACAATCCACATAAGGATAAACAGCAGGCATCTTGGGTAGAGGAGAACAAAATGGCTGCGTACAGATATTGAGATCCGGCACAAGGAAGAAAAGCTAATACATTTAAAGTAGGTCAAGTTGCAAGGATGAGAGCATGATCATTAAACTGCAAGGCGTGTGTCAGAGCTCCTGTACTCCGACCAAGTGCGTCCGCCCAGTCCACATCCTAGCTGCTTGCTGGGACCCTGAAACACTTCAGCCCCAGTCGCCGAAGCTTGACTGGGTCTTTCTGGAGTGCTTTCCTTCCATGCAGGTATCGTCCCCTCTACCTATTCCTTTGCAGCTTTCCTTCCAGGCAGATATGCAGCTTTTTTTAATGTTTTTTATGTTCTTGTTTTTTTAGATATGCAGCTCTGCCTGCAATGTGGTAGCTCATGCCTTTATGAAGACACTTGTGGCCCTCAGCCCTAACTCTCTCTTTGATTTTCCCTTGGGCTAGAGGAATCATAGCCAACAGGTCCAAAGATTCTGTTACTGGGATCCCTAAAAATCTACACTAGACATACAGTTTCAAAAGGAACTAACATACTCCGCTTTAATTTTACTCGGGACTAGCCCATATGCTCATTTCATTTAGATTACTGTGACAACTTCAGTAAAATAAAAATAACCAAATCATATGAGACAACATACAGGAACTTATAATAACTACATCTTTATAAAGAGCTGGGGAAGACAATAATTAACACAACATATCTTTCCTATCTGCAGAATTAGCAAAGGCAAACGTATCTGAATATGCAAATTAACAAGCTTTGCTATTTGGATAGTGCATGTAGCCCCACAGCCAAATCCACTGTGTTGATAGCAAGCAGGAGCAGGATAGGAGAGCACACAAAACATTTAACCACTAATTATATTATACACACCCTGCACCTATAAGAGGCATAGGGTGACTAAAACAAGAACAATTCAGGAACCTATGTAAAGTGTCCTTTTGCTCCCAGTGATGATGATTAGTGTAACCGGGGGTATATGGAAATGAAAAAAAAAAAAAAAACTTACACGAGGACTGCTTTAAGGACACATGTTTGAATTAAGGTTCTGTCTGTTCCAATTTATGTTTAATTGTATTATCACCC
Source organism: Pelobates cultripes (assembly GCA_933207985.1). Taxonomy (NCBI): domain Eukaryota; kingdom Metazoa; phylum Chordata; class Amphibia; order Anura; family Pelobatidae; genus Pelobates; species Pelobates cultripes. Next base: position 399,424,244 of record OW240912.1, on the reverse strand, counting down.
TAAGGACAAATGCACCAAATGTACCAGCTTTGCAGAGGGGATGAAATAATATAAGGGTAATAAAATCAAGGAAGGATGTTATTCTCTGCAATTATAATTTTATTGTTGTATAAAAAAATGTCTGTTCAATTGTCTCCTTTTACAGACAGAGCTCAACAATCGGTACAGTCATAGCAATTTAATAGACAGAAAATAATTAGAGGTTTCATAAATGAATACTGAAAATCAAATCCAAGGTATTAGTCACAATTCATATATTCATTTATATCATGTTTCTTTTTAACATATTATCGTTGTTCTTCTAAACTCTGAAGAACTCTGCATTTTGAGGTTTCAAAGGGAAACTGTTAAGCCTTACCTGGCCTTCTGATCCTCAGAAGCAATCTAATTAAAGAAGGCAGGTGTTAGAATTCTATAACACCCACATCCGGTCCACCTGGGATACTCCAGCAATCTTTGTTGATTTGCCGCGCAAGCAGTGCAAACAGTCATTCTGTTTCTAGGGAGTCACCTTAGCAACCACAATGCAGGTTAACTGTCCTGACTGGGCAGTTGAGCTTAATGACCACTGTAGTGATACTAAAAAAAATCTCCAGTTATTTAAATGTGCATAGGAATTTTGGATACAGTATTTTTTAATTGGCTGATGGATACTGCAGCCATTGCGGCCGCCCAGTAATAGTGGTAGTTTGGGCACAGGGCTCAATTTTCTGTGTTTGTCCCTGTGTGGCCTTGCTTACCTCCCGTGGAGCCGAAAGGATTCTCAAAGTAGGGGGGGCTGTGCTGTTGTGATTCTGATGCTTAGAGGGTTAACTTAGCGTGCCTAAGTCTAGCTGAGCACGATGAGAGTTTATGCAGCTCCAAACATAAACAGTTATAATGAGAAGATATGTTTTACTCTAGGAATGTAAACATACACACAGGTTAGTACTGTGGATCACAAGCAACACTTATTTATTTTATTTTAGTTGCAGTTTCACATATTACTACAGGGGGGCTCCTGTGATAATATGCACTATTTCTCCAACCATTCCAGGCTCCATGCAAAGGTTTTTAAAGTTCTGCCAAGTCTATTTTGACTTGTCCCATATGTCCCTTCTCATCACATGGCTACTACGCTCCCACCCCTGTAAATCCGCAAATCAGAGGCTGCTGGCCTTTCAGTAATCTGCCGTGATTTTATTCAATGGGAACATTTATTTACATTGCTTCTGCCCCACTAAACAGAAATCTGCATCTAGAAATAGTTTTTTACGTAAATGTAAATTACTGCTTAGGGGAATATACAATCACACCAGATGCAGACAGTGAAATTTTCAATGATTCCAATGAGAAAATTGCCAAAGTCGCTACAGTATTTTGCTTAGATGTCAAAGTTCTATCAGTGCTAATTATATCGTGCTATATGTAAATGTTAGCAGTGCTGTGTAATTATATGCATGAAATAAACGTACTTACACTCTGGGAGTAGACATGAACTGCTTGTAATTCTAGACAATGAAACCTTACAGCTCATTTACTAAACGGTTAACTATGGTAAGTTGGAAAATTAGTTCTGAAATATATGCTCTCTGGGGAAAAAACTGCTTTTGAACTTACCTTTGGGCTACAGTTTGCAACTTGCTAAGAACTCATTAATTATTACCTTTCCGTAAACAGGTGAGATTATTTACTAAATGTAGCACAAGGGAATTTTACAATTGAAGTAAAAACAGATGAACGACTTAAGTTCTCCAAATATTTTCCAAATCAACTTTTTTTTCCAGCTGAGATATTTTGGAGTAAAATGTGTATTTCTCTTAACAGTTCTCCACAATGTATGGCTTAATAAACAATTCTGCAAAAATCCTCTTCGTTTGGAGAAAGGACAACATTAAACCTGCTGGTGGGTGGTGTTTAGACCGATTTCATCCATGCAATGGTTTCGAGAAGAATGACTCGGACAAAACAAAAATGGTGCTAAAATGAGCCAATCAGTGTATTAGAAAATGTATACATCACAAACATTATGTATATGTTTTACAGTACACTGACAGGCGCAATTTCCACCATTCGGTTCAAAGATCAAGTGAGAAAAAGTAACCTGAGAAACTGTAAAAAATAAATTAAAAAAGTAAATATTTGTGTGTAAGATTTAATAAATATATTATGTATAAATATAGGATTTATTTTACTGCTCTTACTTTTTTCCCCTAACCATCAATCATCTTTTTAATCGCTTTTTTGTCATTGCGTGCAGAACTCCGAATCATCAATCAAACCCAACTGTTTGTTCATTGTCTGTTTCGTGATACGTTCTGATTGCGCTTCGAAGTTACAGAATTTGGACGAGCCACATATCAGCCAATATATAGACGAATCTCAATTCATTTGAAACGGAATGCACAAGTCTAGAGACCATTAGAACGGTCTCTACTGCTGCCAAGTTTCACCTATGGCACATTGGTAAAAACCTAAAATCTTCAGAATTTTCCCACTGTCAACTAAAGGCAGATTGCTAAAGTAAACAAGTCCCAAGGGTTTGTTGACCCCGAAATATAGAAGATATGTGTCTGGGATGGAGGCTTGGACCCTGCAAAGGATCAGAAACAAATGATATTTCCGTCAATAAATGTGAAAGTATGACTCATGTAATTGAAGGTTTGTCACGCTGGGCTTTGTGACATTGTTGTCTAACATACGCAGTGTTTTCCAATCATTGTTTATGTCATATAAAAATATTCATTATTTTTCTTTATTTGAAATTTATATAGAGGTTTACCACCCTCTTAGGAGCAAAGTCATTCGTGCTGTCACAGTAATTAGATTTAAAGAGATGGTTCGCCTTCAGCAAGCTCGGTTTATGTGAAAGAACACTTTTTAGAGAATAGTAAAGAGATGGAATGCTTGCATTGTAATTTGTATTCCTTCCAAAAAGATGTATTTTATAAAAAGTAGAGGGACCTGCTGCCATTGATTTGTTCTCATTGGTGTATATTGCAGTCACTGACCAGATTGGTTTGAAATAATTAGTTGATATAAGTATGCTGCTTGGATTTGAAATTGTTTTGTTTTCCTATGCAGACAATCTCTGTAGTTTTTGTTAGTGACTTTCTCTAAAAACGTGGAGGGGGGTAACATAGCAGAAAGACCCACATTAAATGGATATTAAATTGTAGCACATATAGTTTATAAATTTGTTTATTAAAGAATTACTTAGTGGTAAAACTGTAACCCAGGATGAAAATTGCGTCTAATGATCAATACCTCATGTTTATCTAAAATACCAAATTCATGTATTTTGCTAAATTTCCTGCATGATCCCGATTTACTTAGAATGAATATGTGAATCCCCCTAATAGTTAATTCTATGTGCATGTATGTTGACAATACCATAATCTATACAAACATACCAAACCTATAACTGTGTTACGGGTCAAGGCTGTAAGATGGATGCTATTACATAGATAATGACATAATTATATTAACGCATTTTAAATAAACATTTTAAGCAACCTCGCAGCTGCCGTTGATCACAAAGAATGCAAAAACATGAACAGAAAGTGATTTACAATGGTAAATGGTAAAAAGGAAATTAATTCTCTTTCAGTCCAACAGTTAATAATATTTTTCTGTGGATCATCAAATTCTAATAAGTAATTTTCATCTCAGTTATCGCTATCTTGTAATATTTGTCATGCCGAAAAATCACCCAACTCATTTTTATATGCATAGTTTTTATTGATAGACTGTCAGAAAACAGTCAAAGTATAATAAAGATATGACATAGGAGATAAGAAGACCCATAGAAAGCATGTCATATCTTACATCACCAAGCTTTGAAAAAAAAACAGCTTCTTTTAAACTCAAATATTTAATTTGAAGGTACAGCTACACCGGGCTGTGAATTATATATATATTTAGTTCCAAGCATCCTTTATTTATAAATGTTCTTTCCTCAATGGATGGCATTATGTCCTATTCTGCAGTCCTGTTAATGAATAGGTTGGGATCTATTTGTATAGAAAGAACATTTGTATCTCCTCTAAGTGGGCAATTTACTGAACTGCAGCACAAATATTTTAAAACATCAGAGATAAATATGAAAAAAAATAATGACGTCACCCCTTCTCACTCCTTAAAGTGCCACTGGTGTAGGAGGATAAAACATGTTGAGGCTCCATTTCAAAAGGATACTCCATCATTGCATGTGTAATACATTAAAATATATGCAAAAACAATAAATCACACTTTTACTCGATGTAAAATATTTTGTATTTGCTGAAATTAGCTAGACTTTGCATCTTCTGAAGAGAGATCTGCCTGGACCAGGAAGTGACTCAGCCAATCATGATGCTCCAATCACTTTTTGTGGCAGTGCGAGGCATGTCTCTTAAAGCTTTGCACATTATGGGTACATCAAAGATTTCTTGCAGTTGTTCAGTCGTCAGCTTTCAACTTTAAAAAACTGAACTGAACAACAACTCCCAGAAATCCCTGCTCTCGAGCCTTTTAGGATAGTACTCCTATATTATTATTATTGCCATTTATATAGCGCCAACAGATTCTGTAGCGCTTTACAATATTATGAGAGGGGGGGATGTAACTCTAAATAGGACAATTACAAGAAAACTTACAGGAACAATAGGTTGAAGAGGACCCTGCTCAAATGAGCTTACAGACTATAGAAGGGGGTATTAGAAACGTTAGGACAGGAAATATCAAATAGGGTGGGAGTGAAGCAGAGCTGGAGGAGAGAGTAAAGCACTGTCCTATAGGAGAGAGCAAGAGACAGGTATGTAAGGTAGAGATTACTCTGGGAGGCCATAAGCTCTCCTGAAGAGATGGGTTTTAAGGCCCTTCTTAAATGATTGAAGACTAGGGGAGAGTCTGATGGCAGTAGGCAAGCTATTCCATAGGAAACGAGCTGCCTGCGAGAAGTCCTGCAGGCACGAGTTGGCCGTACGGGTGCGAGCAGCGGTCAGGAGGTGGTCACGGACAGAGCGGAGGGTAGTAGGAGGGGCATAGCTATGGATCAGTGAAGAGATATAAGAGGGGCTAGAATAATTCAGTGCTTTAAATGTATGGGTTAGCACTTTGAATTGACTCCTATAGGATACAGGGAGCCAATGTAAAGACTGGCAGAGGGGTCAGGTGTGAGAGGACTGACTAGAAAGGAAAATCAGTCTAGCTGCAGCATTCATTACAGACTGTAGCGGGGCAATACAGCTTTTGGGGAGACCAATCAGGAGAGGGTTACAGTAATCCATATGGGAAATTACTAGAGCATGGAAAAGCTCCTTGGTAGCATCTTGTGTAAGAAAGGGGCGGATGCTGGCTATGTTTTTGAGTTGGAACCTACAGGACTTGGCAACAAACTGGATGTGAGACTCAAAGGTGAGACCAGAATCAAGTGTGACGCCAAGACAGCGCGCTTGCAGGGATGGACTTATGTGGATATCACTGACTTGAAGGGAGAGCGAGAGAGGAGGATCAGTATTTGGAGGAGGAAAGACAAGGAGTTCAGTTTTAGAGAGATTGAGTTTCAGAAAGTGTGAGGACATCCAGTCAGAGATTGAAGAAAGGCAAGCAGTGACACGTTGCAGTACGGCAGGGGAGAGGTCCAGGGAGGAGAGGTATATCTGAGTGTCAGCAGCGTACAGGTGGTAGTGGAATCCAAAAGAGGCAATAAGTTCACCAAGAAAGGCAGTATAAAGAGATAATAGAAGGGGACCAAGGACAGAGCCTTGGGGAACTCCAACCGAGACAGGATGAGGGGAGGAGGTATTCTTGGAAAAGGAGACACTGAATGAGCGTTGGGAGAGATAGGAGGAAAACCAAGAGAGGACAGAGTCACAGAGACCGAGTGATTGAAGAGTTTGAAGGAGGAGAGCATGATCAATGGTGTCAAAGGCAGCAGAGAGGTCAAGGAGAATTAATATGGAGTAGTGACCTTTGGATTTAGCGGAGATTAGGTCATTAGTCACTTTGATAAGAGCAGTCTCAGTAGAGTGTAGAGGACAGAAGCCAGACTGAAGAGGGTCAAGGAGAGAGTTGGAATTAAGGAAGTAAGACACACGGGTAAAGACAAGTCTTTTCAAACGGTTTGATGAGAAAGGGAGCAGGGATATGGGACGATAGTCAGAGGGGGAGGATGGGTCAAGAGATGTTTTTTTCAGAATAGGTACTACAGTGGCATGATTAAGGTCAGCAGGAACAGTGCCAGAAGAGAGAAGCGCGGCCACCTCTTGTTCAGTAGCTGGGGAAAAAGTCTGGAGGGTAAGGAAAGCATGATTTATGTGTGGTTGAGAAAGAGAACGGCAAGGAGGGGAGAATTATTTCCTTAGCTGTTCAATCTTGTCGCTAAAGTAGCATGCAAAGCTATCAGCTGTAAGGTTAGTTTGGGGGGTGGCCACAGCAGGGCGGAGAAGGGAATTAAAGGTGTCAAAGAGATGTCTGGGATTTCGGGGAATGTACTAATGAGAGAGGAAAAGTATGACTGTTTGGCGAGGGCAAGGGCTGTGCTGTATGAAAGCAACATGAATCTATAATGGAGAAAGTCTGCCTGGGTACAGGACTTCCTCCAGGAGCGTTCAGCACAACGGGAGCAACTCTGCAGATAGCGTGTTGATTTAGTATGCCAAGGTTGGGGTCGTGTCCTCATCGAGGTGCATGTTTGGAGTGGGGCTGCAGCATTCTAGGCAGATGTGAGGGTAGTGTTATATGTGGAGATGGCCAGAGAGGGATAGGAGAGGGAAGGGATGGATAGCAGTTGTGAATCAATGTCAGCTGACAGCTGCTGGAGGTCAATAGAGTTAAGGTTCCTCCTGAGCTGAGGAGGGTTAGGCAACAGGAAACAAAGAACTTGTCTGGAGAGAGAAAGGTATTGTGTGGGCCATGATGAGCTACAATGAGTCATCTTTAAGTTTGCTACCTTCACTGGATCACGGAGTAGTGCCTTTGCCACTGGAGAGTCAGTAAATCAAGTATGTGTGGTAGACCTCACTACTTGAAGAACAGTTTTTGTTTATCAGACATCTTGCTGGATGCATCTATTGGTGCTGTGGAAGCCTGGACAATTTGTTATACGTTTCCAGTTGTACAGACTATCCTTCAGCAAGAATGTATGAATGAGGACACTTTGGCAGGACAGGCTTTGGCACCAGTGTTTTCAGGAACACCTCTATTCTAACATTCTTTGGCCAGCGTTGAACCCGAGTAGCCTCCATTGACATTTCCTAGTCCTCTGTTTGGACAACAACTGCTGGTGGCACAAAGGATAGATGCTTAGCAAATTTGCACATATTGGTCTGAGATGTGGGTAAGATTTAAAGAGTCCTACACATTCGCCTGAACCCTTCGCCCAATGTGTGATACCTCTGCTATCTTTGGATGGATAGATAGATAGAGATAGATAGATAGATAGATAGCTGATTGATAATACAATTAACTTTAAATTAAAAGGAAAAAGGAAAATAGATCCTTGCAGCTATATTAAAAATTAAATATTTATTGACAATAGATGAACTGTCATTCAACTTATTTAGTTATCTTTTCAATTCAGTTGTTGAGTGCTTTGTTGCACAACTCCATATTTTATGGATGATTCCTTTTGTCTTGTTTTTGCCTCTGCAGTGGTTTTGTATAACAATATGTGAATTGTTTTTTATAGTTCAACGGATATAGGCCAAATCCCAATGTTTATTTCCATGCTGATATATTTATTCAGATAAAGGTCAGGTCTCATTCAGACTTACAATCACAAAAAAATAATTTAATTAGAGTAAGAAGCGTTCCACATAGAGAATCAAGCAGACATTGTTAATGGGCTATATATGGAAAGTTCCAAATCCTCAGCAGACCAAGAATAATAACACAGTCTCTTAAAGGAACACTATAGGCACCCAGACCAATTATCTCATTGAAGTCTTCTGCGAGCAATACCCATGTCACCTTAACCCTGAAATGTTTATTATTGCAGTTAAGACTACATCTAGTGTCTATCAGTGTGCTTGTTAGGTGACTTTTGGTCGCTTAACTGATGCTGGATGTCCTCACGCTCTGCATGAGGACATCCAGTGTCAGTTGAATCCCCATAGGAAAGTACTGACACTATAGAATCCCTTTAAACCACAGCATGCCAAATGTATAAAAGGGAAATCTTTATTGTTACCAACATACAGGTGATACTCAAAAAATTAGAATATCATGCAAAAGTTCATTTATTTCAGTAATGCAACGTAAAAAAAGCTGTAAACCATAATCATCGCACTTATGACAAATTACGGCTTGAACTATCTTGCTTTTCATGTAATGCGTCATATATTAGTTTCCCCTTTTACGTTGCATTACTGAAATAAATGAACTTTTGCACGATATACTAATTTTTCGAGTATCACCTGTAAATGCTATATTGCAAGGGAACATGCTTACAAAATCATAAAACTTAATATCAAGAGTATTATACACAACATACGTACAAACGTTTTAAATATTAATCCTCAATAAATGTTATTTTATTAATGTAAAAATTAAATGGAGACTGACTGTCTTTCTCAAAGTGTTTTCAAGTGTAACTAAGTACAATTGATCTAAAAAGGCTTAACATGACAATAAAGGCACCCAAACCACTTCATCTCATTGAAGTCACCTGGGTGCACTGTTCCAGTCCCTTTAACTTTGATTCAATGCTCTCTTATGGGGAAGGCCTAACGTGAGTGAGTTACTCACTGTGCATGCGCATTCCTTTCCCCCTTTGGGATAATGTCGCAGGAGGCGGAGACAAAGCCAGCGCCGAGGTCCCTGGAATCAGATACGTTTTTAATCCTTTGAATGCCCCAGCTCTGTATTCCTAAAACTAGAGTGTTCTTTTAAAACAGCTGAACAGCAACCAATAGCACAAAACTAGTTCCAGGTAGACAGTAATGATGTCACCACTAAGACCTTAAACCCTACAGAAAGCCACAGAGTCCAAATAATGTTAAATTCACATTCCACTGGAAATATCGTAAATGAACAGAAACAAAATAGAGACTCTTAACCCCTCAAAGACGGAGCCAAATGTACACGTTCTGAACAAAACAAAATATAAACAAAAACTGGCATTTGCGCTACATGTCTGTCCAACCGTAATTCAACTCTTTCATAGTAAATGCACCCACACTTATTATATATCATTTTATTCAGGGGAAACAGGGCTTTCATTTAATATAAAATATTTATATATGAAACATAATTTATTATGAATAAAATTTAAAAAACTGTGAGAAATTTTACATTTTTAAAAAAATTTGTAGTTCCGCCTCACATTTTAGCTGTAAATGTCATAATACTGTTAGTTTTTACTGCAAAAAAATGCACATATTTGTTATCAGCGATGTCTCACGAGTACAACAGTACCCCCCATTAACAGGTTTTATGGTGTTTTGGAAAGTTACAGGGTCAAATATAGAACGTTCCATTTTCACATTGAAATTTGCCAGATTAGTAATGTTACCTTTGAGACGGTGTGGTAGCCCAGGAATGAGAATTACCCCCATAATGGCAGACCATTTGAAAAAGTAGACAACCCAAGGTATTGAAAGTGCTGTATGTTTAGTCTTTTTTAGTAGCCACTTAGTCACAAACACTGGCCAAAGTTAGCGTTCATATTTGTTTTTTGTGAAAAAAGCAAAAAACTAATATTTGGCCAGTGTTTGTGACTAAGTGGCTACTAAAAATGACTGGACATACTCCATTTGCAATACCTTGGGTTGTCTACTTTTGCAAATGGTATGCCATCATGGGGGTAATTCTTATTCCTAGGCTACTATATGGTCTCAAAGGCAACATAACCAATCTGGTAAATTTCAATGTCAAAAAAATGAAATGCAAGCCTTATATGTGACTCTCTAACTTTCCAAAACACCATAAAACCTGTATATGGGGGGTACTGTTATTCTCGGGAGACTTCACTAAACACAAATATTAGTGTTTTAAAACATTAAAACAATAATATAGTCCATAAACATGACGTTCGTTTGTAAAAAAAGTCTCCCGAGTAAAGCAGTACCCCCTATATACAGGTTTTATGGTGTCTTGGAGAGTTACAGGGTCAAATATAGTGCTTGTGAATTAAATTCTCTGCACTTCCTCCCTGTGTTGTCAGGCATGTCAATCAAATTTTAATTAATCAAATCACATAATTACTTAAATATACACTTAGAATTTTAATATATATGCATTTATAGGTATTTAAATTCTACGTGTATACTAATGTAATCTTTTATGTAATTATATGTATTTATCTATATATATTTATTTGTGGTTATTTTATATATAGATAGATATATATAGAATGTCATTCTAAGTGTATTTTGTTACCAATATATATATATTAATAACAAAATACAGTTAGAATGAAATTACATATGAATATATAATTTATATTAAATTTTGTTTCAATATTTTTTAAAATTTATTTTATTATTTATTTTATTTATTTATTGTAATTATACGTATATATATAATATATGTGTATATATCTATTATATATAATATATATACATATAATATATATGTTTCATCATTCTAAGTGTATTTTAATATTAATATATATACTAATATTAGTATTAAAATTCACTATGTATGATGTTAAATATATATAATATGTACATATATTATATACATAATATATATACATATATTATATATATATATATATATATATATATATATATATAAATACATTTAATTAATTTTACACATTTTTATTTTTATTTTTTACATTTCCCACCAGCAAGGGGACTGTCTGATATTTCAGACAGCCCCCCTGCTGGCAGATCCACAGCCAGCTATAGGGGCCATGTGATCGCTCTTTGAGAGCGATCACATGGCCCCCAGGGGCCTCATTCATCGGAGGAGGGCTGCCTGGGCGGTCTGGCAGCCCTCCAGAAGAGGATCGCGGCGGAGGTAAGTACCGCCGGTCCTCTGGGGCTCAAAGCCGTTACGGCGTTCTATGCCGCTGTAACGACTTTAAAGCCCATTAAAGCCGCGACGGCATAGAACACCGTAACGGCGGGAAGGGGTTAAATAACCCATTCCAGCTTGTTGAGAAGAGCAAAACAGGATGTCAATAAACAGATCAAGACCTCAAAAAAGTAGAGAACATTTAGCTGTCGTTCTAATCTCAAAGGATTTTCATGGGAGTGTGCTGTAGCCTCCAGGAATTTTACAGAAATGTTAAAACAAATAAAAATTTGCGGAACCAAATATTTTCTTCTCACATTGCAATTTTTGTACACAGTATAGATGATGCCAGACGCGATGTCGGAGAAATCAGCTAAAATGCTGCACTTGTAAAAATTTCTATACATCTGGGAAAAAATAGTAAAAATATGGCATGTTTCCAGTTCTGATGCATTTATCTCACAGAAGTTCAAAATCATTTTTTTTTTTTTAAATCATCTATTTTTAATGGAAATTTTTTACGTACATAGAGAAATTAACATTACATTTATTACATTTACATTTATCCTATATTTTAATAACAAACACTTTATTACAGCTTTCAATTATGTGAATTCTAGAATTTGACTTCAACATACGTAAAGATTCTTTTAGCAATTTAGGTCGACATTAGATTACATTCACATAAATGCGTCCACACACAAAAGGTTATTGTTGTTAATATAACACATACCCAGTAATTTTAATTAATCCTGAAATAATAGCAAATGGAATTCTTCAAAATGTACCTGATTGCACCATTGTACAGAACTGCTCACAATTCATGTATTCAATGCCCCAGTCATGAGTAACTATATCACTATATTGGAATCATTTTTTAATGACTAGCTACTAATTATGTCATGCATGTTTTCTACTAATTAGAACAGTGATTTTATATCTAGGGCTATTTACTGAAGTGAGGATTCAAAGTGAATTTCAAATTTAAGGCCAGAGTCCCTAAATAGAAGGTATAGGTGACTTAGAGAATGTTTTCAGATAGACTACTTTGACTTTAAATTTGAAATGTACTTTGAATTCTGCGTGAATTTTCTATTGGTGAATAACTCTGATAGTGTTCAGTGTTAAGGGGCAAAATTAGTCATTGGAGCGAATGGTAACACATCTTGTGAGTTTGGAGTTAATTTCCTACGAACACACTGTTCAGAGGGAACCCCCTTCAGTTTGACCCCCACAAGTGAAATTGGTGGAAAATTACACTTTCAGGAGAATTATATATTTGCTTTACAGATAATAAAACACTTCACTAGTTATAGAAAAAGGAAAGGTTTCTGACAGTACACAAGGAAATCCATAACATTAAATGAAGGTAGATGAGGACATATTGGGTTTCAAAACTTTGGTGGCTTTACAGAAAGCTACCCAGATGTTTCCTCCAAGATGGCAGCCGTGGAAACCACTCGTGGATATTCCAATGTCCTGGTGACAGGAAAGTATTAAGGTATTCCTGACGTTAATCTCAGAGGAGCTACGACTCCTGTTTATCTCATTAATTTCACTTAGAATTTTCACGTCACTGACTCCAGAAGGGGTCTACTGTCGTTCCAACATCCCTGAGCTCACAAAGATGATCCCAGGATGTTACTGTTTGGACTTATTAGTTTTGTTCCCAGTCCATTTTCAGTTTAATGATTTGCATCCTTATCTCAGTCTCCTATGCTGATATAGTTTATCTTCTTGGTCCCCTAGGATCTTGTTGTGTGGGTGCCATGTTTACTCTTCCTTAGGATTTTAGCACATTATACCTAGTTTAATACAGTGTTTTCCTTCTAATAATGGTTAACTTTGCTTAAACTTTCTAAAGAAATGGAAGTTTTAAATATATCTGTGTGAATCATTGTATCATTGTGTGTCCATGCATATATGTTCTGCAACTCAGTATGTGTGTGACTGTGTGTTTTATTATCTATTAATGTATGCAACTGTACGCATAGATGTACAGTCTATG
>OW240912.1:399392522-399407785 GCA_933207985.1 Pelobates cultripes | reverse complement strand
CTCTGTATTATGCTCAGCTCTTTGTATTCTATGAGTTTCTCTGTACTGTAAAGGGAGGAGTAGAATTCACCATCTTTAAAACGTCAGCAGCCGCCAATCATTACTTATACCTGTATTTAATAAATATACATTTGTTAGTTGTGAAAATATAATTAAACGTAGACATCCACAGATCGTTATCCTGCTGCCGGGGGCCTCCAGCGTAACTCCCTGTCAGTCATTGTTATAACTTTTCATCTGACAGTCAGCATAGAGAAAGGAAACGATAAGATAAGAACTACATTGAAACTGTTTCTATTGTTCGTTTTCCAATGCAATATTTGTATTTGCTGTGCCTGCGTAAAACTTGATAATGATGTAATTTGTTAAATCTTTAATATAAATGTAAATGACAAAAGAACCTCACCTAGAAAACAAAAATAACAGAATTCTGGGGTATTTTTCAATGATTTATTCAATAGTGTACATTTTAAAAAGGAGACTTCTTTAACTTGATGCACTTGTATCCAGCTGCACCATTACAAATCGGTACATATAGGAATTTGTCTATTGTGCTTTTACCTTTTATAAAATAATAATAGTGCAATGTTTTAGTTGTCATATAACCACAGAATCATGTGACTGTTTACGAAGATATAATACACTGTAGAATGAAAATCACTCCTCCCCCCATATATTTCTATGGCATTACAGTAATCTCTCTCGAACATTTTATTGTAAATCCCAGAGTGCGGATGTTTTTCAAGTTAACTAGAAAAAGAGATAGAGGCACAATTAGCAATCAACGCTAAATAGAGCAATCATTCTACTGAAACATCGACATATTTCCATTCTCCCGAGAGACGTGATAATTAGTCTCTAGGTCTCACACTTTATTTTAATAACAGAGATTAGACACAGTTAATTATATACTATAAAAATTAAAATAATGGTTTTATAAACCTACAGAATTCACCTAAATGCTGCCGTCTTTTCAGTCACACTGAACACCAATGTGACAAACTACCACCAGTCTTTCCGTGTGTCTGAAGATATTTTACGTGTTTAATGCCATTCTTTATGCACAAGGTGAATGGACTCAAACATCCAAAGACTTTTGTATAATGGTTGACTGTGTGGTAAAGAGACCAACACCAGTCGGTAAGATGGAGTGCTCAGAATTGAATAACTCCTCCCCCTCCCCGGGCTTGTGGATAACCTGGAGGTAGGGATGAAATAAAATAGAATAGAATGGTGTAATACGTTTTAAGTGAGTGATCATATAGTAGAAGTATATGGACCCACTCACATGGTGCTGAGCGTCAACAGGACAGTCTCAGATCACTTGGGCAGGCGTGTTTAGGGTGACACGGAACCTTTAGATGGTGACTTCTGACATCTAAAGGTTTCGTGTCACCCTAACCACGCCTGCCCAAGTGATCTGAGAAAATTGGGCAGACTAGATGGGCCAAATGTTTCTTATCTGCTGTCACATTCCATGTTTCTATGTTTCTAACTTTGCATCAGCCATCCGGTAGAGCATTGATTGTCCTATCCCAATATAGTACTTTATATCAAATTTTATCAATAGAGAGGATGGACCGACTTGCACCCCGACCGGGTACCTCCATCAATCGCTGCTTCCTAGTAATCATTGAGTACCATAAGCACCGCACTGGACACCAAAACCACCGTAGACCCCACAAACCACCGCAGCTTGGTTGGGGTCTCGCTGTCCTCCACCCAGCCTGGACTCAAGACCAGGATCCAGCTTCCTGTGGGTAGACCTCACCTAGTCCAGAGAGCGTAGCAAGAACAGCTCTTAGAAGAGCTAGTGATTATACTCAGGGGAGTATTGTGATATAGCAACCCCCAGAGTGTATGTAGTTCTCCAACCACCATAGACTCCACAAACTGCCGCAGCTTGGTTGGGGTCTCACTGTCCTCCATCCACCCTGGACTCAAGACCAGGATCCAGCTTCCTGTGGGTAGACCTTTCCTAGTCCAGAGAGCGTAGCAAGAACAGCTCTTTATACTCAGGGGAGTATTGTGATCTAGCAATCCCCAGAGTGTATGTAGTTCTCCAATCCCCCAAACATGAGCCAAGACTTCATGAAGGGGTAGCGCATTCTTTTATGCAAATCCCCAAGCAAGGTGTACGCCAACATGGACCTTATTGGGGACAGGGACACAAACTTAATAACCAATAACAACAAGGTTACAAAGTGTGACACTCCCAATACAAACATACAATCCTGCCTCTCTGTCTAGGAGATACTGCATTAACCCAATTATCTCCAGGCAGAAAAAACACATCATTTACAAAAACCCAAAAGTACCCTAAAAACACAAACACAAAAAATAAAATCCCCACAATTATTATATCCCCTGATAGCCCTGATCTGGGTGACCAACACATCCAAAAATCACCCAGAGCAGTTCAGGGGTTCAGGAGTTCTATGGAAGTCCCATTTTGACCAACCACACGCATGGTTTCATGCTCAAAATAGTTCCAGAGAATCAGGCTGTGCGGCCGGTCTACTTAGAAGATTTGAAATAACGTTCGAAATACTGAACGTAGCCAAACGTAGCCGAACGTAGCTGAACGTAGCCGTACGTGGATAATGTCATTATGTGGCTCTTGTTCGTGGGTTTCTTTTTACCGAACGCCATTCGACTCCTATTCGAATAGCCGAACCTCCAATAAAGGTAAAAGTTTAGCGGTGTTCAACTAAACAAGATGGCCGCTACCACGTGTCAAATGCCAGTTCGAATGGCTTCGGGAGTTCTACAGTTCGAATGCTACTTTGAAATTTCGAGTGGTTCCTGTTACAATTCCCAACAGGCACCAATAGTGTTTTTAAGCATAGGCTACCACAGGGCCATAGTCACAGAGTAGGAGGCTGGCAAACAGGCCCCTCCAAGAGTCAGTGACGAGGCTACTTTCGTCACATAGGTCTCCAAATTTTTTAAGTCCTCTGTTAGTAGACAGGATTAAAAGTTACTTGCCACTGAAAGCCTGGAGGGTCCACTGTACAAAAAGTGCATTTCATAGGGGTGAATTTCTACTTGCCAGAGCTAAATTTGTACTCAGTAATGGTTACTGGGTGATCAGAAATTTTGAGCCCTGCAACAAACAATTATAGTATAGAGTTTCTGAAAACACAGGAGAGAGCAAGAGAACCCCCGGTACATGCTGTTCTTGTGGACTGACACAGTAACTACTGCAATGTGTTGTTGTTGCTGTGATTACTCCTTTAACAAAATGTGCATTGTAAAGTCATATAGGAATGGAGGGACAGATGTCAAATCATGGATAGGTTTTCCCTGAATGAGAAAGTGTCTCCAACGCAAGGCAAATGAGTAAAATGGGCAGGAAACTGCGAACGCTCTGTCGTGTTGGAGGTAATGTGATTAATAACTTGTGAATGAAATACATATTATGAACATATATACATATTGTATTATGAACTGTTATCTATCTTAGAACATTCTGAAAATTCCCTGAAATGTTTCAGATATACTTAAAGGCAATTAAAGCAGTACTGTTATGCCGTACTTTTCTCTTCTCAATTTCTTCCTCTTCTCTTCCTTTTTCAACTGTTTTTATTTTTTTATTTTTCAAGCTATTTTTAGCTAAAAACAAAGGTAGTCGCTACTTTGTCTTATGTATTTTTCCTATACCTGACCTTCTTAGACACAGGGTGGAGATTGAATAAGCTGCACTTCCTGTGTCTCGGAAGGTTTTCACATAATACTCACCTTTCCTCCATAGTCTTGCATTGCCTCATTTCGCCCTTGCTGCACGTCCTGTCATATAGACTAGGGCGCCACAGAAATGATTATTTCAGAAGAATGAGATTCTGATCCGGGTGCATCTTGCAGACATTTAGTAGATAACTTCCTAAAATGGCATCCTTGGGGGATTGCCATATAACTAAGTAAAAAATACTTATTATGGGGCAGAGCTTGACTGCCGAGCTTGAAAGACACAAGCGACACAAATAGGGGTAAATGCCCCAACAACCGGAGTGCACACCAGCAGGAAGACATGAGACCAGGCGGGGAAACCCGGGGCATCTAATGACACCAAAATCGAGACAAACACTGCCCGGAAAACCACGCGAGCAACTGAGGCCTTCCTTCGACCGAGTCGAGGAGAGGCGGCCGCTCTCCTCAATGGCAAAGCCTAGAGCAGACTCAGCACACTCACTGTCTATCTCCCCCACCCCCTTTGGACCGGCGGGGGTTATCCCGGTCCTCACTAAGTGTCTGGGGCAGCAAGCCAAGACCTCACCTTCAGTCTGATTCAGAGGCACGGGGGTGCAGCCTTCCACATGGCGCATCCAAGATGGCAGCCGACAGCATCCTACACAACCCGAACAGGCTGCAGACACAACAGCACCAGTCGGATCTCTTGCAACGTCTGGAGGTGATCTTCAACCCCTTCTGGGATGGTTTGAGGGAGCGGCAAACAGCAGCCCGACCCTATATGCCAGCACCACAGATGGCAGGAGACAGAGCCGCAAGAGGCGGGAGGTGAGACGAAAACCCTTGGGCACACAGCTACTGCACCCACCTACCCACACTCTCCCTTACCCACCCGGGCTGCAGACCACAGGGCTGAAAGCCCAGAGGCATCACCCACACAGACGGAGGCATAAGCACCACAAGCGACAGACAGCAGTCAGACCCTCCGTCACTCCCACACGTGGAGAAAACTCGAAGTTGACCGAGTTTGTGGCCAAAGATGCAGGCCTGCATTCCAGCCTGGGGCTGGAGGGACATTCTCACCCACGCCTGCATAGCAGCAAACAATCGAGACCCACTGACAAGCTTCTGCCGTTCCCTGAAAATAGGCATCGGTTGACAGGGACTCTACCCAAGGCCTCCTGAACCCATTACAAAACGGATATGTCATAGCTCTGGTCCTGCCACGCCACACAACTAGACCGTGGAATATACCGGGCAGCACGACACTCAAGAGGTCCCCAGACCACAGTGAACAACCTCACTTTGACTTAGCATGTACTCAATTTCTTATGTTACATATCATTTTATCTAACCTGCTTAATAGCCACGTAACTTACCTGATTTATACACTCTCTTTACTTCTAATGTTTTACTCTACCTATAATATAAAATTGTGCATATGTTCTCAGATAACCCAAATGTAAAACGTGATAAAAAAGCCAGAGGAATGCCATTGGGGTACCTCATGCCTGTCTGTAATAATCCAATGCAGGGCAAAAATATAAAATAAAAAAATAAAATAATAAAATACTTATTATTAGTAAATAAGTGAGGTTAAATTCTCCCTCCTGCCCCAACTGCTGTATCGCAAGTAGGTGCATGTCTACTAAACAATTAACAGCCAGTGGCTGCAAGATTGGTCTGCGCAGAGACCAATGCGTGAAGATGGCATGTTTTTTCCTGCCTGAATTATTTTTTTTTCACCGTTTAGTATTTTGCGATAGGTTTTTTTCTTTTAATAGTTCACTGTGGAAGGTAAAGGAATTATTTTTACAACTAACCCACATCTGCCAGTGGTAGGGGCTGAGGGCTAATTGTAATGGGTGAGGGCTGGGGTGAGCTGGGAAGAACAATAAGTCCCCCACATTATAATTTAGGGCCCCCACCTGTAACTAGTGGGTGGGGCACACTAAATCCCCCCATTAGTGTAATGGAATTCAGTAGCGGGGAATGGGGGGGCTGGAGGGGTAAACTATGTTCCCCCATGGTGATTATTTTCATAGGTGCCCTACCATGGGGCCATGTGCTTGGTCCCCCTTTTTGAATTAGCCAGTCTTTTTGTACATTGGCAGCTCACTGTTTAGTATATATGCAATTCGTTTTTTGTTTCATTCTATTTAATTTCTATTTGTTCATTGGTCTTTCAGATGAATGGACAAATAGCCGTAATTTGGAGAAACGCAAATACCCAAGTCTACAAGTGGGCATGCGCAGGCTTCACAGCACAAGCTAGTGTGGGCAGAGGAAGGCAATGTGGTAAATGTCATCCGTGAACACAAACATGCCAGCACATAAAATGGGCAATTAAAACAAGCTGACATGGAGGAGGCATTTGGGGGTGACTGGGGGAACAATAAAGTGTATAGAAGTTGGAAGAGGGGTTAAAAAAAAAGTATGATGTCATGACAGTTCCGCTTTAATTTAAAAGGAACCATTTAGTTATAATGCTAATTTAAATTCATCTAGAGAGGGGGTTATCAAAAGGTAAACACGTTTTATTACATTGTTTTATGAGCAGAAACTCTAAAGAGGTAATACGTTATTCTTGTAAGAGTTATTATGAAGATAAAGAGTGTTTTTCTTGCCATATAATCATAAACATATTTTGCCATTGTTTTTGTCTGCACAATTTAAAAAACTGTAAGCTAGTTTGATCAGGATTCTCAACTACCTATTGTTCCGGTTACTTTTTGTTATTGTCTTATTTGGTAAATTCTCCTTTTATTGTAAAGCGCTGCGGAATAAGCGGGTGCTATGTAAATACCAATAATAATAATAAACAAGCATTTATTTTCACAGCAAAATATGTCAATGTCCTGTTTTAAAGCAAAAGATTTATATATCTTCGAAACAAAATGTTATGCTTAATACGGCCGTGTCTTTATCCATGCACCTTTTCAAGCAAGAAATTCCATGTTTCAACAATTCTTTCCTTTTAAAATAATTTCTAGATATCATTGCTAAATTCTGTTCTCTTTTACATGTATAGTTTAAAATAAACTTTTGGTAAAGAAAATATTTTGCTTATTCTAAGAAAATATTATTAAATTACTTTCACCCCTATTATCTGCCCCCAGTCCACATATTCTGAAGCTTACAGTCGCTCTTGTTGTATTATCATGAACACCTCGTACCACTCTAAAAGCATTTTATAACTTTCCTCTTGTGAACATAGGGTATTCATAACTAAATGCAATTGAATTGCTTTGGCTGAGATAGAAGGTTTACGTAGCCTACCTTGCTAGATAGTATGAAAAGAGACAAACAGGATTTAGAAAAATCGTCGGAAAGTGTGTTTATCTCTGACACCATATATTCTAACCCTAGAACCATATTTATTTTCTCTGTTACCTTCCTCTGTGAAACACTTACTTTCATCAGTTGATAAACTGTCCATTACTTCTCAAAACATTGCTGTCGTAATTTAAGAGAAAAACATTTTTTGGCCATTACCGGCAAAAAGTATTGCTTTCTGAGATACTGAAGAAATGTTTTTGTAGATGTTAAAATAACTCAGATAGTAAATGCCTTGAATGTATTTCTCGTTTGACACCCACTAATGTTCAATCGACCCAATGAAGTCAATACAAGGAGTGACATCAAACTATGATAAGGACGCCTATTAATCAGCTGCCCATTTGGTTAAACCAGAGACTATGCACTTTGCTACATAAATAGCTATTTAATAGTATCATTTATTTAGACAGGAACCTGTGTTACCTACTGAGTGAATGGACAACCCTAAATTTGCAATCTTATACCAAGACAAGGGTACAAAATGTTATATCCAATGGAATTGAGGTTATCCACTAAGAAAACATCTGACATGTGTCCAATGTGACAATACAAAGAAGGCTGGAAAGTTGTGTGATAAGTGCAGTTTTTTTTGGGATTTTGTTTGTACAGTAAATGTCAAATGCATGGAGATACCATTAGTCGCCTTTTCTTGAACTTCTAACTTTTCTTCTAAAGCTTTTTTTTTTTTTTCACTGTGTCACACTTTGGATGGATCCAGGGATGAAAATGATCTTGAATAAGATGCCTTCAGTACCAACTCAGGCCATGTATAGATTACCTTACTGGATCTCAAACATGATCTGATCTGGACATCTTCGGATAACATGAATTGACCACCAAGTACTATAATGTCTCCTCCCATTCTACTTGCGCACTCTACCTTCCTCCATTTTCAATAGTTATTTTTTTCATAATTAAATTCCTCTTTCTGTCCTTCATGAGAAGCATGTAAATGGAACAAGGATGACACGGTTTGACAACAGATGAGCAGTGGAAATGAAGCAAGGAGGACCTCACCTGCCGCTGGATAAAAGGTAAATTTTTAATTTTTAAGAAAGTAAAGTGCGGATGGCCTAGATCCGTGGTGCTGAATAGGGCATAATAAATTTAAAAAAGTACACAAAAAAATAATAATAACAAAAACGGTTATAGTAACCCTTTAATTGCCTACTAACAGATTTTTGTTAATATTTGTTTTATAGAGCAGAGTGAACAGTAAGTGCAGTCCCAAATATAATTGCATATTATATTACCATGTTGGGTAAACCAGTATTCACCTACTGAAATCATTAATACATGTACATGTATACATGTAATACATGTGTTTAGAAAATTGGGCAGACTAGATGGTGCTGAATGGTTCTTCCGTCACAATCTATGTTTCTATGTTTCAATGCGGTGTCAGACCTATAGCCAGACAATACCACAGCATCTTGTGCTATATACATACTGACATACCTCTAAACTAAATCACCCCTAATCATCAGCAGTACCCTGTATCAATACATACTCTTTAACGCTTACATCCTCTAAACATACGTAAAATTTCAGTTTGTGTTTTTGTATCTACTATTTATTGTGTACTAGAGCATTGAGCCATTATATTTATGTGTTCAAATCGTAATAATGCAAAACGAGATATGGGGGAATATATTTTCTTTTGCTTAGTCTGAACAATGTTTTTGTTCTCGATGTATAAACGGTTTGAAATAACATTATCACAGATACATCGTAAAACACAAATAGAATTGTATCTTTCATTTTAATATGACTTAGTTTAATAAAATCTAACAGACCGATACAGCTGGTTTTTACAAAGCCATAATGGAATGTTGAATGATCTGCCAAAGTATGTTTGAACAGGTGTCTGAAAAATTTAAGGAGCTGATACATCTCACTACCTACAGCTTTAAGCTGACAGCTGCTAATTAAGATTTTATTCTCGCTGATAGAAAGATCAACGAGTGAAGAGAACTGTTTGTATCCGTATTGAGTATTTGAACAAACAAATAGCAAATGATGAAGGATAGGCAATAGCATGCAGGAAATCACATGAAAACAAAAGTCGCAATATACAATACATAAAGTATATGTTTAAAATAATTACTCCACTATTGAAATCCCTTAAAGGGAAACCACCAGCTTTCTGGAAAGTACACCCTAGAACAGGCATAGGCAACCTTCGGCACTCCAGATGTTTTGGACTACATCTCCCATGATGCTTTACCAGCATTACGGGTGTGAGAGCATTATGGGGGATGTAGTCCAAAACATCTGGAGTGCCGAAGGTTGCCTATCCCTGCCCTAGAACAAAACATTGAAAATCACTTTTAACTTGTGTTAACCTTTTTCTTGTGTGACGCTGTGTTTTAGTTTTAGTGCATATTAAAGATTTAAATATGTAGCAATTAGGGTCACATGTGCAGTCCCAGAAGTACAGACATAAACACAGCTTCAAACTTACAGACACATACAGATAAACATCCCCAGATACACATACAGACACACTAACAATACCAACAGTAATAACTTCCTTTATGGTGCTTTGCATATGCAGCACTTTTCAATTCAGATGATGAATCTCAACCAACTCTACTTTCTTACGGACCGCTAACACAATAGCTAACTGTGTTCTTGAACTACACAATGGGATTAATTATAAAAAGTAAATGTGAGGATACATTCTAAAAGATTATTAATCAGCAGGGGCATTCTATTTGTTTCCATGGTGATTTTTAGAACCCTGCTTCAGAATTGCCCCAATAAATAACCTCCAATCACCCACGCAAGTTTTGCCATCTCATAAACACACAGAGTACATTTTTTTCTTATAATTGACAATACAATTAACAGCAACAATGAGTCAGCTACAACACTTTTAGCTAATAACATTTATTTTTAATTATTTATTATTTTTATGTTTACATCTTTTTTTCAGTTTTGTGCTCTTACGTAATGCATGATAGCGTAAGTATGTTTTAAGGCTTTTATGTGTACTAGCTAATAAAAAACAAACAAGCCTGTTTTCACTCTATAGTAATGTTGGCTCTATAGAGGTGATCTGAAACCTTACCCACCATTATAGCGAGGTATGCCTCTAAGGGAACACACATTGTCAGACAGACAAATACACTCACATTTCCAAACACAAAAACATGGATATACACATTTACAGACACATACATGCACACAGACACACACTACCACACACAGCCACACATAGATAGGGCATCACATCCTCTCAGAGCTGTGGTATGGGAGGGAGACATTAAGCCTCTCTAATGTGGGTGTGGATGTAGGTTAACTGTCCTATCTCTTCCACAATATATCGTAACATTTTATTTTTCTTGTGTTTACACTATGTCGTGTGTGCAAAAACCCATATCTGGGTATGTCATTTTTTTACTTGTTGTGAAGTTACTTGTTCAGATTAGGAACATATTCATTTCTATTCACAGCAACATTCATAGTTCTGTGAATGGAACACTATACTGCAATCTACACAGTCACTGACAATTCATGCACGCAGACACAGCTCATGGGGAAGTAAGGAGTTATGTTGAGAGCATACACTGCAAGTACAAAATGGTGGACGCATAATTCCACCTCAGATGTCACTCATCCAGAGGGTAGGTTGAAGATATTGTACAAAAAGCTGCTGTTCTAGTCCAAACTGTGCAATTAGACTGGGGCAGTGCTTGTTATATTTTATGGGTCACCTAGACATATCTTGAAACATCACAATGTGTGAATGTTTGACAGACGTCATTAATGTATGACACTGAAGTCATTATTGCAATGGTGGATATACGCATAGAAAATGGGAGGTTCCATCTAATAGCAGGCATGTGAGCCTGATGTGCATGCATCTGTAGACATGGCCAGCTTGCTAATGCACGGAGAGGTGCAGGTTGCAGTGGGACTGGTGGGGCTGAATACCCTGAGGACAACATACAAAGCAGTAATGGCTTCCAAAGTATAGCTATAACTTTGTTAGTGATTAAACTACATGTTATTTTATGAAAATCATAAGAATTCTTGGAGAACATTTACTGCATTATATAAATAGGACTAACATAACATACACTTAAAACCACCAATTTGAAATGTGCTCACGCAATATGTCCGTATGAGATCTCAGTCGATTATCGTTATATCTCTGTATACCTTAGAAAAATAATATTCGTACACTACATCCACATATAGAAAATGAAGAATAATTAAACAAAACAAATACTACAAGGACATACAGCCATCTGGAGAATCTACACATAAAATAATCCAGTAACGATGAGAACGTTTTCCAATGTTTTCTGGGGATATAATTAGCCTAATGAGAGGATGTCAGAAAATCACTCACTTACCTCCTACCATAGCGTGGTCACAATTGTAGATCTTGGGTCAGGATGTGTAGTGTTGTATCTGACTCATTGTTGCTGTTAATTGTATTGTCAATTATAAGAAATATGTACTGCGTGTGTTTATGAGATGGCAAAACTTGCAAGAGTCACTGGAGGTTTTTTTATTGGGGCAATTTTGACTCAAGGTTCGAAAAGTCACCATGGAAACGAATTGAATGTCCTGCTGATTAATAAACTTTTAGAACTTTTCCTCACATTTACTTTTTATAATTAACCCCATTGTGTAGTTCAAGAACATAATTAAGAACAATGAATCACATACAGCTACATCTCTGTTCTCTCATTTTAAGGCTAACAATCCTACAACAGTAATCAGAAGAATTCAATTATCTCATGAGGTTTTTGAATTAAAACTAATTGGAACATTAACATTGCTTTTGAAATATTGTAATATTTGTATATCTGAAATAACCTATAATTTAGTTACCCCATTATCCTTAAAAACATGGTTTACAGGGGCCACTTTTAATGAACATACATATATGATCTATACTGCGTGCTAACATGTATATCAAAAAAGATACATTGACTTAAAAATTCCATAATCACAGCATGCTATGGAGAGTATTCATGAATCTGGCATTGGTATTGTGGCAATACATAGTATTGAATAAAAAAATATTTTTGATCAGATTACATTACATTACGGATAGTGCTGGGTGAGAAGAACAGAATACTAGCTAGCTGTTACCATTTGGATCCCTAAAACTTAAAACACCTTCTAACACCGGGACCCAATAACCTAACCCTATGTTCTCTTAAAGTGTCACTGTCACGCTGTACATACCTTTTCCCAATATCTTCCTCTTCTTTTGCTCTTTCCTACTTTTTTCTTTTCAATTTTAATCTATTTCTAACTAAAAACATAAGACATAGTGACTACTTTGTCTAGTGTATTTTTCCTACGCCTGACTTTCTTAGACACTGGGCGGGGAGCTACATTGTCAATCGTCACAAGTGACGGCTGCAGGGAATTGGCTCTGTCTACGGAGGATCCTGCATTCTCGCATGCACTGAAGTCACCTTGGCACTTGGTGCTGAAGAGCCAGGAGCTGCAGAGGACCCACCGGGGGAAGATGGCTGCACCCGCACGACACAGCATCAGCTAGGTAGAACACACTTTACCCTGCCTGCACCGGACCACCTGTGGCCATGTCACAGTCAGGGGTTTTTGCAAATGATGTGAAGTCCCCAGATGGTAACAGTGTCACTTTAACCTTTAAAGGGAACTGTTACTACCCAGAATTTGAAATATTGTAATTACAATATTCCCTACATTTACCAAATATGTTTTTCTAAGAAAACTTTTATTAAATGTAGCAATCCATATTGCTGCATTTACTTCTAGCCTGGAACTGGATACCTCAATTTCATCTCTATATGCTTTGACACAGATAGAGGAGGGAGGATTTGACACTGGTAGGGGAGGGATGGGAGGCTTTGACACAGGGAGTGGAGGTGGGATTTGATACAGGTAGATGAGGGGAGGGAGCAGGCTTTGGTACTAGAGAGGAGGGGAGGGAGGAGGCTCTGAAACAAGAGGGTAGGGAGGTGGGATTCTTTGGCACAGATAGAGGAGGGAGGATTTGACACTGGTAGGGGAGGGATGGGAGGCTTTGACACAGGGAGTGGAGGGGGATTTGATACAGGTAGAAGAGGGGAGGGAGGAGGCTTTGGTACCAGAGAGGAGGGAGGAGGCTCTGAAACAAGAGGGAGGGAGGAGGCTCTAAAACAAGGGGAGAGGGCAGGGAGTAGGCTCTGAAACAAGAGGGGAGGGAGGAGGGGATGGAGGAAGCTCTGAAACAAGAGGGGATGGAGGAGGGGAGGGAGAAGGCTCTGAAACATGAGGGGAGGGAGGAGGTAATGGAGGAGGCTCTGAAACAAGAGGAAAGGGGATGGAGGGTAGGGAGGAGGGATTCTTTGGCACAGATAGAGGAGGGAGGATTTGACACTGGTAGGGGAGGGATGGGAGGCTTTGACACAGGGAGTGGAGGGGGATTTGATACAGGTAGAAGAGGGGAGGGAGGAGGCTTTGGTACCAGAGAGGAGGGAGGAGGCTTTGAAACAAGAGGGAGGAGGCTCTGAAACAAGGGGAGAGGGGAGGGAGGAGGCTCTGAAACAAGAGGAGAGGGAGGAGGCGGCTCTGAAACAAGAGGAAAGGGGATGGAGGAGGTTCTGAAACAAGAGGGAAGGGAGGAGGGGATGGAGGAGCCTCTGAAACAAGAGGAAAGAGAAGAGCGAGGGGAGGAGGAGGCTCTGAAACAAGAGGGGAGGGAGGCTTTGACACAGATAGAGGAAGGAGGATTTGACACTGGTAGGGGAGGGATGGGAGGCTTTGACACAGGGAGTGGAGGGGGGATTTGATACAAGTAGAAGAGGGGAGGGAGGAGGCTTTGGTACCAGAGAGGAGGGAGGAGGATCTGAAACAAGAGGGAGGGAGGAGAAGGCTCTGAAACAAGAGGGGGGGGGAGGGAGGAGGCTCTGAAACAGGAGGGGAGAGAGGATGGGAGGAAGGAGGCTCAGGCACAAGAGGGGAGGGGAGGGAGGAGGTTCTGAAACAAGAGGAAAGGGGATGGAGGAGGCTCTGAAACAAGAGGGGTGGGAGGAGGCTCTGAAACAATAGGAAGGTTCCCGATAAGGGTAAAACACCCCTCAAGCGCAGTAAGCGCCTCCTCCTATTTCAGATGATTCCTCGGATGAGGAAAGAGAAGTGCCCCACTCCCTCTCCATTGTGGACGAGTGGCAGGCAGAGGTCTCAGACTCCGACGATGGCAATTGAGGCTCCAACGCCTACGTCGGGGAGACCGTTTTGGGTGAGCCTCAGAGTAAGGAGGATGCAGGGACGACGGAGAAATCCACTGCGCAGGACCAGGAGGTTTTCCTGGACACAACGAAGCAGAGGATGTTTGACCCCAGGAATATCAGGCATCCCCGCTCTGAGGAGTGGACATAGGTTTATGCACTTTTGGATGCGGAAGCCCCTGGACAAAAGCGTCCTCAAGAGGATTAAGCCCGAATGCCCCAGACCATCGTTGCCTAATAAAGTGGCATTTACGCCTGAGTTTGACCAGCTCATGCTGGCATTTATGACACATGGAGGTTGAGACCCGCGTTCGGGCGAGAGGGTTTCTTCAGCAACATGTTCCTCGTTCGCTAGAAAACCATCGAATTCAGACCAGTGATCAATCTAAGGGATTTAAACGTACACGTTATATACCGTTACTTCAAGATGGAGGGAATCCATTTACAGTTGTCCTTTCCTTTGATTCCTATGGGAAGGCATCCCTTTCAGTCTCAGCTCTGCACAGTGGTGTTTCACCAAAATGCTAAAACCAGTAGTGGCCCATATCAGAGCACAAGGGATCCAATGCATTATATACTTGGACAACAACCTCCTGTTCTGCAGGACAAACAACCTCCTATTACAACATACCGGATATACGTTACACTTGTTGGAATCTCTGGGATTCAAAGTTACTAAGGCCAAGTCTGCACTGATTCCCACTCAGACTATTCAATTCCTGGGCTTCAAAATAGACTCTTAGTCCTGCACGCTTCATCTGCTATTATCAAAAGTGTCGGCCATGCAGAAGGAGATCCACAAGGTCCTCAAGCACTACTCCATCCGCTCAGACAACTCGCCCGGATCATTGGCCTCTTATTCTCCTCAATCCAGACCATATTCTCAGGCCCGCTGCACAACAGGCCAGGCAATGGCTGAAAGCCCGTTCCCTCAGATGAGACCCCACATACAACCAACCGGTTCTCGAATGGTGGCTCAATTACATGCAAGCATGGAATGGTCGAGCCATC
>OW240912.1:399349498-399382341 GCA_933207985.1 Pelobates cultripes | reverse complement strand
AGTACTGATGCCGGTGCTGGAAGATGACATCATCTTCCGGCTCCGGCATCAGTACTGTACTCGAGGGAGCTGAAGAGGAAGCACACAGAGGAGAGTGCTCCCTCGCGTGCCCGCCGGGTGTCAGCAGGGCCAGCCTCTGGGGGGCCCTGAGATGACCGGCTGCTGGGCCCCCCAGGAGAAGAGGCTGGACCGTTACGATTGTCATGCCCTGATGGCGGCCCTGGCTGCAGATAGTAATCCCACCTTCAAGGATCAGATAGACTCCATATTACATGAAGATTTCTGATCTTAGTGGGTTAGTGCATAAGCTGTAGTATCTGTACAAATCTCAAGGCAGAAGATACAAGTAGAACCAGTAGTCATCCTCAGACTCTCATGCATCCGGTCAGTGAAATGACTGCCATTGACTTAAAGGGACACTTCAAGCACCTAACTGAACACAATTCAGACTGGGTTTTTTAGATCAACAGCAAAAACTGGTGTGAGAAAGGCTGAAAGGAATGGACACTGTGACGAGATCAATCTTGCCACTGTGCATTGGAGGAGCCTGGTTGCTTGCCTGCTGCCTTTTGACTATGGACCGGCATTTAAATACTTTATTTTCCTATGCAGAAAGATCTATTCATGTATTTCTGCCCGGGCGTTCGGTAGATTCTATCTATCGAACAAACAGCCGTCTATTGGCCTCCCAGGAGCCGCCCAGAAGCCGGCGAGCGTCGCCAATTGACCACCCAGTAGCTGCGGTTAACCGCAGCTTTATTGACTATACCGGGTGGCCGCGAGTACGCATACTGAACACTGGATGGCAGCAGTCTGCAGTTCACACACAGCCGGTTCATTCACGGATTTACTGAATGAACTCTTTTAACCCAGATAGCTATGCCATGGAGCCTATTCGTGTAATAAAAGACTTTGGCTCCATGGCAATTGAACTGTATGTGTGTGGTCTAAGAGTCATTCAGTAATAATGTGCGCTCAGACCTAAGCTATCTGGAGATATGTTGCATGTCTGTATTTTATGTAATAAATGTAACCTTGTGTATTTTATTGTATTTTACTGTCTTTTTACTGCCATGTGCTTAATGGATTTTTGCCTCTGTCCTTGGAGATAATTGGATTACTTCCCAATTATCTCCAGGATAGAGAGGAGGGATTGTGATGTCATTGCGGGAGTGTTTATCTGTGTTGTATGTTTTGATTGTATGTTCCACAAAACCCTGTGGGTGGGACTTTGTCTGTAAAATGTGTATATAAGGCCAATAAATACACAGCTCAGGCTGTTCACTGCTTGACCCTCAACACAAAGCTTTGTCTCGTTCTTGGAGGGATTTATTGTATGCTGTTCCAGTTCGACTGCTAGGAGTGTAAACCTTTTGTATGGTTTTTCCTATTCGGCTGTTTACAGCATTCGTATGGTTCTGGTTCAGCTGTTTACAGTATTCATATGGTTTCCTGTTCGGGTGATTGGTGTCTTCAGTAGCTGCCTGTATATCTGGAAGGGAATATCTCCTAAACGGCTTTTACCCCCTTTTATGCCTGGGGGTGCCGTTACAGACACATATCTCTTTTCAGCCTATGTAACTATGTAACACCTTGTTTATATGCTTTATGTGTGAAGAGTGTGTCATCTTTTTTTTTATTTTACAAATATGCAGATTTTATTATAAATTAACACTTTTATACATTAACCTTGTTAAACCCCTTGGCTTTCATTTAGACAGCCAGTTCTGTTACTTCTGTGTTGTTTTGCTCCAGAGAAAGCAATTACCCAAAGCACCTGCCTTGCAAAGACTTCTCGTTGAGCTGCATTGGGGAGTGTGTGATTGGACAGTCACAGAAAGTCTGGGCTGGGATACAAGGGGAGGGCTTGCAATAACGGCAGACAAGAGATCAGCAGCTTTTTAAAGATGTTTTATAGATATATATCCCCAGTCAAAGAATGAAGAATTAAACACATGCATGCTTTTATTGGGGTATATCTACTAAATAATGATTTTTATATATTTTTCTATTTTAACAGTGGATTGTACCATTAAGTAAGCTCTGCATTTATACCCTGGGGCATTCTAGACAACTCTCAATTTATAATCCCTGGTAAAATACTCTGAAATAATTATTATTACAGTATTTGTCCCTCATTACACACAGTTATAGAAGCTCTAGACAAAATAATCTATAGTCTTTGCAAAAGTTTGGAGATCTGACCATGCTATAAAAATATAATTCTTAGAATTACAGTTTTCAATATGTTAGCAAGCAAAGCACAATCTCCGGAGGCCTATTTAATATCTAAACATGACTGGATCAGCGATTCTTAATTTATTAATAAAATTTCCAAAGAGTGAAAATTTACTTAACAGAGTTTGTTCAAAGTCCCAGATTTCAGGAGTATCATTTGTGTAACCCTGTGCCAAATACAGTGTAAGCCTACCTTAAAACGTGACTTCATTCTAAATACTCTGCCGTGAAGCTGGTGGGGTACGCACGTATTCTGGTTTGGAAACAATAGACAGCCTTTGTAATGATCAGCTCTTTTTACAGAACCCACAATGACAATTTAATACACATGCAATAATTCATATTTATAAAATGTGTCTATTAAGAAAGAAGAAATTATTTCATTACGATGGGGGGTCTGTTGAAGCTTTAAGATTCATAAACTCTCTTTGAATTATAGTAAACTGAAATCCAAATGCAAAATTTAGTCAAAAATGTCATATTTAGACATTTCTTAATAGACACATATTCTCAAACTTGTCAATATTCACAGCTAGGCTATTTAATCCTAGATTTTACCATTATCAATTCATTACAATTGGAGTTTAGAGAAATCCCCTCCATGTTAGTATTTCTCCTAATTCACTAGAAATGGGATTCCTAACGCTGCCGTGATTGACAGGCCGTAACAGTAGCTGCAGCTGGGCGCCAAGCAGGTCAGCGATGTTTCTGCTACGTTTTCCTGTTAAACTTGATTTACTTTTGCTAAAGTAATCCATGTGAGGCCTGAAAAAGTAATTTTGAAAGTTTATTTGAAATATTGCCAGAAGGAAACTTTAGAGGAAACAGACAGTGAGGGATTTAAATCGCGGCTCGTGGAAGGCTAGCAGACTTTCCTTGTTCTCCTAGTACGAAGAGAAAAATGGAGTCAAATAAAACCAACCAGCGTTAACGCTTCATGTCCGACTAATAATGCCGCTTTATGGAGAGGATAGAACATTTCCATGACATAATCTGAAACTTCTGCTGTCAGTCAGAATATTCCGGAGTCCAGACTGTAAATTTAAAAATCAGAACAAAGATATGTGTCACATCCAGCATAATAGGGGTACATGCAGGCTGGCTGGTCTGTACCTCAGAAACGATGACAAAGCCGGCAGATTGCTGCTTAGAGGGATTTTAAGGTTCAAGAAGAAAATTCAGTTTGAACGTTCTGGACTGAGACACAAGTAGACAAACAGTTAAAATAAAAAGATAAAAGGAATGGTGGTTGTAGCGGAACGCCAATATTAAATCCACGAATTCCGCCGGTTCAGGAAGTAATCCACAGTCAAGCGCTGGAAAAAGCAAGGCAATATCCCAAATCTCCCAGTAACCGGACGAAACACAGTTCTGAGAGTCAACTGAGGTCTTTTATTTCAGCTCCACAATTTATACAAGTCCCCATGCAAGGGGTTTCCTGAGTTCCCTCCCAGGGGCATTCCCAGAGTGGACTACATGGGGAACTTACTGTACAAGACATTTCTCCCATCAGGCACTGCTGCACGAGAGGGATCCTCCCACAGGAATGTACCGTTAAGTGGATTATCCCTCCATGCAGCAGAACCGACAATTTATATTAAAATCCATAACTTTTCGAATATGCAGTCTATTTAAACGAATGGACGTTCGGTAGATAGCTGGGGTTTGAGCGCATCCTTCGTGAGATTACCGCTCAGATCCCAGCTAAAACAACCGAATGCCGCACGAAAAACACATTCATTAAAATACATGTTCAAAATACCGATTGCATTCTAGGGAACCAAATACCGAACGGCCCAGAACTCCCGAACGGCCTGGAAGCTCAGCGGTGTTCGCGCCGTCGAGTAGCCGTTTTTAGTACCATGCGCTCGACGACCAAACACCGCTGAGAGAACAAAGGATCCAAGATGGCGGCCACCTAGGAGAGCCTCTAATTACCGTTTGCAATCGGTTAACAAGCGCCACACGCCTCTAAGTGTGTGGGCTACTACATGGGGGTATTTTCGGTTCACGAACGGCCCGCAAAAGTGCAGTTCGTGAAACGAAAGAAAATACAGCACATATAGCTATCTGCATTCGGCAGATAGCCAATACAGTAATTACACGTCATTACAGCCAGCATACATTATACGTAGTTAAACACATATCTCCCCCGACATACAGGCAACCCTTAAAGGTACAGTCTCTGGATATTGTCCAAGTGGCTATGTTTGCCACAGTGGTACAAATGAACTGGGAGACTGATGTACAGCTTGCTCCCAAATTATCACAGCTTGTATGGTGGGGGGACAGAAAATATTCAGGGGTCCACTCTATTGCTACTATTTAGATGAGACTCCTTGCTCATTGGGTTATAGGTTAAAAATAGAGCATGTTGGCGTGTGTGAACGTTCTTCTTATCTGATCCTGCAGGAGGCGGACTGGGATACAATATCACCCAAGTTACTATTAACCAGACTGAAGCATAGCTCTGCTTTCCTCTGTTAATGCATTTGTAGCAGAATTAACCTTTGGAACTGGACTTTTGACTTCTATGGGCTGTCTGTATCTTTCACCCCTGTTATTTCGTATGTTTGTATTTATATTTTGTGTGGGCACAGATCACCCTGTCCCTGGATTATCCAACTATTTACCCTGTTCGCATGGTTGTTCGGTAAATTGCATTCACCTCCCATATTAATAGTATTCAGTTCGACAACTGAACAATCACCAAAACCAGACCACCCATATGTGAAGTGTGCCGCTTAGTTAACACCTCCATAAACCGCAATAACACTAACATCCTAAGCGGTTGGCTGGGTGGCTGCCATTGGTATTTGCGAACATGTGGCGGCGGCCATCTTTAACCATAAACAGACAGCTTTGTTTGGTCGTCAATTGTATGGAACTAAAATCGGACATTCAACAGCGCAAATGCCACTGGGACTTCCACCTCCGGTTATGTTTGGTGGAATCCATACGAACAGAGTGGCGTTCGTGGGGAGCATACTCCTGAACAAGATACATGAGATGAGCACACAGACAGTTCATTCGTTAGTTTTAGTATCTTTTGTGCTCCTGAAAGAGACCGACTGCACAGCCTGATTTCATGGAACCCTTTTGGGCAGGCGCCTTGTTTGTGGTCGATCTAAACTATACCCCGGCTGCGTTCGTGGGATCTGAGCAATTTTTGGATATGTTGGGTGCTCAGATCCAGGCTATCCGGGGATATAGGACTTGAGGAGGTACCTTGTTGTTAACTGAATGTTTTGGGGTGTTCTTACTGTAAATGTCCTGGACCTGAGAGTTAGTATAATTATGTTGTGTATTTTGTCTCAGTCAACTCTCAGGTCCAGTGGGGAAGGCCCCTGGAATGTGTACCAAGATAACCCCTTGTTGGCGATTCATAAAGGGCTGTGTGTGGCTCCATTAAAACCAGTTATACCCCATGAGTTGAGTGTCGTCCAGTTGCTGGGGAGGAGGTAGGAGATTCCTGGATTATTTTACTGTGTTTGGCTGTTCCATTGGAGTGTTATACTTGTTCCAGATTTTATTTTAGAGTAACCAGCAGAAGAGTGTCCCTGCTAGGACTAGGGCTCCGCTACAGTATGGTTAATGGATTACCTGGTACCGGGCTGGTAAATGGAGGTGTCCTTACTAAAAAACAATTAAACACATCTCAACAATATGACATGGACTTTCAAAATGTTTAGTTTGCTTTTTCCTAATTCAGCAAACATAAGATTCCTACCTGACACAATGTAACAATAGTTGCAGTTGAACTCTACCATTCTTATTCATAATACTTCCCTTACCTTTTGTGTCACTATGCCCCACTTTGTAACCTCACTGAGCAGGGCCCTCAATCCCTCTGTTACTCTGTCACTATACCCCACTCCCTCTAACATGTAAACTCACTGAGCAGGGCCCTCAATCCCTCTGTTACTGTGTCACTATATCCCACTCCCTCTAACATGTAAACTCACTGAGCGGGCCCTCAATCCCTCTGTTACTGTGTCACTATACCCCACTCCCTCTAACATGTAAACTCACTGAGCAGGCCATCAATCCCTCTGTTACTGTGTCACTATAACTCACTCCCTCTAACATGTAAACTCACTGAGCAGGCCCTCAATCCCTCTGTTACTGTGTCACTATACCCCACTCCCTCTAACATGTAAACTCACTGAGCAGGCCCTCAATCCCTCTGTTACTGTGTCACTATACCCCACTCCCTCTAACATGTAAACTCACTGAGCAGGCCCTCAATCCCTCTGCTACTGTGTCACTATACCCCACTCCCTCTAACATGTAAACTCACTGAGCAGGGCCCTCAATCCCTCTGTTACTGTGTCACTATACCCCACTCCCTCTAACATGTAAACTCACTGAGCAGGGCCCTCAATCCCTCTGTTACTGTGTCACTATACCCCACTCCCTCTAACATGTAAACTCACTGAGCAGGCCCTCAATCCCTCTGTTACTGTGCCACTATACCCCACTCTCTCTAACATGTAAACTCACTGAGCAGGCCCTCAATCCCTCTGTTACTGTGTCACTACACCCCATTCCCTCTAACATGTAAACTCACTGAGCAGGCCCTCAATCCCTCTGTAACTGTGTCACTATACCCCACTCCCTCTAACATGTAAACTCACTGAGCAGGGCCCTCAATCCCTCTGTTACTGTGTCACTATACCCCCACTCCCTCTAGCATGTAAACTCACTGAGCAGGCCCTCAATCCCTCTGTTACTGTGTCACTATACCCCACTCCCTCTAACATGTAAACTCACTGAGCAGGACCTCAATCCCTCTGTTACTGTCACTATACCCCACTCCCTCTAGCATGTAAACTCACTGAGCAGGCCCCTCAATCCCTCTGTTACTGTGTCACTATACCCCACTCCCTCTAACATGTAAATTCACTGAGCAGGCCCTCAATTCCTCTGTTACTGTGTCACTATACCCCACTCCCTCTAACATGTAAACTCACTGAGCAGGGCCCTCAATCCCTCTGTTACTGTGTCACTATACCCCACTCCCTCTAACATGTAAACTCACTGAGCAGGACCCTCAATCCCTCTGTTACTGTGTCACTATACCCCACTCCCTCCAACATGTAAACTCACTGAGCAGGGCCTCAATCCCTCTGTTACTGTGTCACTATACCCCACTCCCTCTAACATGTAAACTCACTGAGCAGGGAACTCAATCCCTCTGTTACTGTGTAACTATACCCCACTCCCTCTAACATGTAAACTCACTGAGCAGGGAACTCAATCCCTCTGTTACTGTGTCACTATACCCCACTCCCTCTAACATGTAAACTCACTGAGCAGGGCCATCAATCCCTCTGTTACTGTCACTATACCCCACTCCCTCTAACATGTAAACTCAGTGAGCAGGGCCCTCAATCCCTCTGTTACTGTGTCACTATACCCCACTCCCTCTAACATGTAAACTCACTGAGCAGGCCCCCAATCCCTCTGTTACTGTGTCACTATACCCCACTCCCTCTAACATGTAAACTCACTGAGCAGGCCCTCAATCCCTCTGTTACTGTGTCACTATACCCTACTCCCTCTAACATGTAAACTCACTGAGCAGGCCCTCAATCCCTCTGTTACTGTGTCACTATACCCCACTCCCTCTAACATGTAAACTCACTGAGCAGGCCCTCAATCCCTCTGTTACTGTGTCACTATACCCCACTCCCTCTAACATGTAAACTCACCGAGCAGGCCCTCAATCCCTCTGTTACTGTGTCACTATACCCCACTCCCTCTAACATGTAAACTCACTGAGCAGGTCCTCAATCCCTCTGTTACTGTCACTATACCCCACTCCCTCTAACATGTAAACTCACTGAGCAGGCCCTCAATCCCTCTGTTACTGTCACTATACCCCACTCCCTCTAACATGTAAA
Organism: Pelobates cultripes; assembly: GCA_933207985.1. NCBI lineage: Eukaryota > Metazoa > Chordata > Amphibia > Anura > Pelobatidae > Pelobates > Pelobates cultripes. The sequence continues at coordinate 399,374,197 of OW240912.1, read as the reverse complement.
CTCACTGAGCAGGCCCTCAATCCCTCTCTTCATCGTACCATTTGCTGCGTTGTTGCATCTGTCAGACTCTACCCATTTGAAGGTCACGTCACCTTGAATCCCACTCCAGCTTTCCTAAAATGTGGAAAATAGCAATAGTCATCTCCAAAAATACATCAGAAAAAACTACAGAGATTAATATTTTAAATCAGTGTCCGCCCTTTGACCCGTTACAGTTGTATGAGAGTATTTTTAATCAATCATTTTAGATCTTTCTACGGGGCATTTGTGCGTGGTTACATTGTGTGAATGGCTATTTTTATGTTGTAGTCGTCTCATGCTATCTGGTTATATGTGGGAGAAGCAGTATTAATTCTTATCAGTTAAAATTGTGTCTGTTTATCTTTTCCATTTGTGGACCAACTGGATATTAATGTTCATTTTCACACGGATTCGTCAAATGTTTTTAATTTATTATTATTATTATTAATATTATTATTATGATATTTATAGAGCGCTGTCAAATTCTGCAGCGCTTTACAATGGGTGGATGAACAGACATGTAGTTATAACCAGACAAGTTGGACACACAGGAACAGAGGGGTTGAGGGCCCTACTCAATGAGCTTACATGCTAGAGGGAGTGGGGTAAAATGACCAGGGCCGCCATCAGGGCATGACAACCGCAACGGTTGTCATGGGCCCGGCGGTCCTGGGGGACTGCTCAGGTCGTCCGGGCCCCAGATTCAGTGGGTACATACCGGGTCGCAGGGGGCCCTGCGACCCCGGTATGTACCCACTGGGCCAGCCTCTTCTCCTGGGGGGCTGGCCCTGCTGACACCTGGCGGGCGGGCCGGCATGCGAGGGAGCACTCTCCTCTGTGTACACACACTCAATGCATCCCTTACAGACGCACACACTGCATCCCATACATACACAAACTCATCTTGCAGCCCTTACACATACAAACACAGATTCACACAATGCATTCCTTACACACATCAGGACATCCCCCACACACACACACTCCACTCCCTGTGAACAAACTCATTGGTGGAACATGAAGGTGGACCCTGGGACCCAGACCTTGAGCTGTGTAAAGGGCCCCTCAAAAAATGGAGCTGCTTCCCGCCTCCAGAACAGTGATTTTGTGACCACAGTTACAAACCGCCTCCAGAGAGCCTGTTCTACACCTCCTCAGACCAGTGGAGCCAGACGGCAAGCTAGAGGCCATCATCATCCTCATCTGGCTGTAAAGGCAGGCAATCTAGTATATTATTCGTGGCACTTATCTCTCATTTTGCACTTTCACATTAAGGGACATTCATAGTCCCCAGAACCACAGCAGCTTAATGTAGTGGTTCTGGTGTTCAGTTTTTTCCGTCCCCGTGTGGCCTTTTAATGTAAACACAGCGGCACAGCACTGGAAGCGCTAGTTAACATGGCAGATCATATGGTGGGCATTGTGATGTCACGCAAATGCAAAACTCTTAATCGGCCCGTGAGTCAACACTGCATCCCTGTGGGCGACCGGGCAGCACTTTGGGCAGACTCGGGTGCAGGCACCGGGGGGCCCAGACCTAGAGCTGTGTCAGGGGTCCCAACATTTCTGATGGCAGCCCTGAAAATGACACAAAAAGGTAAGGATAGTATTAGACTAGTGACAGTTGCAGAAATAAAATAGTGCTGTTTTTTTATTCTTTAGTTAAGTCAGACGTATGATTGACATATCATAATACGACAATAAATGCATGTAATGACAAACACATAGCACAATAGCAATGCAGAGTTTGTCAGGCTGTGGGTTTTGTTATAGAGAGCACATACTCCATTGAAACAGACTTAAGATGGCAAAATATAAAATAATGTGAAACTTTCACGCAAGAATCAAAAATATAAAGAAAAAGCCCATAAAAAATCTAAACAGTGAGAACCTGAAAAGCTAATGTACTCCCAGAAGTAGATTCAAATATGAGAGAGAACAATCGGACCTGGGGGGAGGGTGCTAGAATTAGGAGCTAGCATGGTTGGGACATACTGGACGTTGGCCTTTATAGGCCAGGCATTAGGGTTCAATAATAATTTGTATGTGGCCAAAGATATGAAAAATAGGACAAGAAAATAAATAAACCCCATGTTCAGGTAATTGCTATGCTCAGAGCACTACTAATTGCAGAAATAAATGGGGGGATTCTTACAGAGTCTCATAAGGGAGCAGCAGTCTCCATTATCACCGAGGTTCTGGGTTGAGAGATTGTCCAATGCCCAGTTTAAACAGGACATTGACTGTCTCTGAGACATCAGACACTCTGTGTTGTTATTGATAAGCAGGGAACATGGGGTACCCCATTGGTACTTTAGACCATGTGTTGAAAGAGCCGCTATAAGAGGTCAAAGTGCAGAGTCAGACATGAGAAGTCCGAGAGAAAGATAGGTTCCATCCCTGCAAACTTACATGGGGATTTCCCTCTAGGGGCATTTGCCCAATGACAATGTCTTGCCCATCTTGGAATTTGATCAGATCATCACTGGAGACAGAAGCTTTGGCCAACTGAGGTTTTGGCAGGCCGAACATGCAGTTTAGTAGTATAACCTTCGCTTGTTTGGTTGATAGCAAGGCCATATATAGCCTGCGTAGGAATTATGGCAGTTCGGTCATAGCCTCTTATATTCAGGTGTTTCCTCTATCATTTATCCTCCAGCACCAACATAGACCTGGTTCTTCAGGTCGAACATTTGCACACCGTGGGTCACTGTAGTCTCCTCCACATCTGGCTTTAACCTCTTAAGGACACATGACGTGTGACATGTCACGATTCCCTTTTTATTCTAGAAGTTTGGTCCTTAAGGGGTTAAAACCACTTGTCCTGTTAAAACCACATGTCCTCCAGAGATATCTTATAGATACAGCAGATCCAAGAAATTAGGAAGAAAAGGTATGTGGCGAAACCAACCTCGCCACTATGCCCTGGAGAAGCCTGGTTGCCAGCCTCCTGCCATCTGACTATGGCCCCCTTGTGAATTCGTACTTTTGTATGCAATATTTGGGCATGTGACATTTTTATATTGCTGCTACTGGCCCTTTAAGGGCCCTCCGTGAACATATTCTGCCTGTTAGGAATAATGCCTTTTTAAGACTGTGTAGCAAATTGCATTCAGGCTGTATTTAATATTATGTGTTCGGTATAAAGTGTTATGTGAATGCAGCATTCCCCTGATTGTTCGGTAGAACCACTTCATTCATTATATTGGGTGAAACTACCGAACAACCAGACCACCCGGGAGTAAGTGTGCCTCCAATTACCGTTTGCAACAATGTTGCAAATGGGTAATTGGCTACAATGTGTTGTGTCCTCTGGGTGGCCGCCATTCGGGAAACGAACACGTGGCGGCGGCCATCTTAAACTCCCGAACAGCGGTGTTTTGCCGTCGAGTGTCTGGAACTAAAATCGGACACTTGACTAAGCAAACACCGCTGAGACCTCCAGACTTCCAGCAATTCGTGCAGAAACTACCGAACGGCCCGCCGATCGGTAGAAAGGATCCCACGAACAGGGGGATTCATATGAATCCTCCCCAAGCTCCATAACCCAGGCAATTCGTGTGATTCATTCCCTTTTCTGTGACCGACTGCAGGGCCAAAGTACATGGAACTATTTTCGGATACTTTTGCCATGCAGTCGGTCAAAACTTTAACCCTTTATAATTCCTGAACCCCTGGTCCGATCTGGGTGATTTTCGGATATGTGTCTCACCCAGATCAGGGCTACCAGGGGATGTAACATGTTTAGGGGTACATCCAGTATCCCAGGGAATTTGTGTCTGTACTAATGGGATTATGTGTCACACTAAGGGGAGAAGATGTGTGGGAGGTAACTGGTACATTATTGGCTGGGGTACTAATTGTTGTAGATCCCTCCCTTGCATGGGAGAATGTCTTAAAAGGAGGTTGTGTGAATAAATCTAGAGATTCTGCTTAACCCTCAAAACGAAGTGTCGTCTCGTTATTGGGGGAATTGGATTGTGTGCTGACTGCCAGGAGTGTAAGCCGTTCGTATTGCTTTTCCTGTTCGGCTGCTTCCAGAGTTCGTGTATCTCTTGTTCGTGAGTTGGGGATTCGTACAGTTTGGAGTTCGGGAGGTTGGTGATTGCAATAGCTGCTGGCCTATGGGAAAGGGGATTATCGCCTAAACGGATTTTATCCCCTTGTGAGAGAAACGGTCCGTTACAATTGGTGGCAAGCGGCGGGATCGTTCCTACAACCAGAAAGACAGCTACAGGGCAACACCATTCCTTGGATTACAAAGTGAGGGCAACGCCAGTACACGTACAGCGACCCTATCGACAAAAGAACCAACTTCAGCAGCGCAAGCATGGCACCCAGCTACACTCAGGAGCAGTATGACAGGGAGTTTACCATGCGGCTGGCTTTCTTTGGACCCAACCCCCCGGAGAAATACGTGCAGTTCGTAAGGAGCCAGGTAGACGAGTACCTGGAGTTCATGGCAGATCCAGCCAAAGATATCAGCCGCCCTATCCGGAGGCAGAGTGCGTTACGTGGACTCAGAGGTGTACCCCAGGGAGCAGAAGGTGCAGTCCTTTCTCCCCAGCGGCAGTGTGTGTCCCAGGGAGCAGAAGGTGCCGTCCTTCCTCCCCAGCGCCAGTGTGTATCCCAGGGAGCAGAAGGTGCAGTCCTTCCTCCCCAGCGGCAGTGTGTACCCCAGGGAGCAGAAGGTGCAGTCCTTCCTCCCCAGCGGCAGTGTGTATCCCAGGGAGCTGAAGGTACCGTCCTTCCTCCCCAGCGGCAGTGTGTACCCCAGGGAGCAGAAGGTGCCGTCCTTCCTCCCCAGCGGCAGTGTGTGTCCCAGGGAGCAGAAGGTGCCGTCCTTCCTCCCCAGCGGCAGTGGGTACCCCAGGGAGCAGAAGGTGTCGTCCTTCCTCCCCAGCGGCAGTGTGTACCCCAGGGAGCAGAAGGTACCGTCCTTCCTCCCCAGCGGCAGTGTGTGTCCCAGGGAGCAGAAGGTGCCGTCCTTCCTCCCCAGCGGCAGTGTGTATCCCAGGGAGCAGAAGGTGTCGTCCTTCCTCCCCAGCGGCAGTGTGTGTCCCAGGGAGCAGAAGGTGCCGTCCTTCCTCCCCAGCGGCAGTGTGTACCCCACGGAGCTGAAGGTGCAGTCCTTCCTCCCCAGCGGCAGTGTGTATCCCAGGGAGCTGAAGGTGCCGTCCTTCCTCCCCAGCGGCAGTGTGTCCTGCAGGAAGCGGAGACAGTCGGTCTCGCTCCCCAGCAGCAGGACAATATATTAAAAGGGGAGACAGTTGGTCCCCCTCTCCAACAGCAGAGAGTGTTCCAGGGAGAGGAACCAGTTATCACCTTTCTCCAGCAACAGGACGAATTATTGAAAGGGGAGACAGTCGGTCTCCCCCTTCAACAGCCGAGAGTGTGTCAGGGAGAGGAGCTTGTTATCCCCTCTCCCCAGCGGCTGAAAGTATGTATGGGAGAGGAGCTTGTTACACCCTCTCCCCAGCGGCAGCTTAGCCCACCAAGGGGAGACAGTAATCTCCACAACAGTGCAGATGGGACAGTAGTCGCTGCACATGCACCACCGGGGGTAGGGACAGTCGGTCCTGTCACCCAGCAGCAGGACTGTTTAGGCAAAGGGGAGACAGTCTGTCTTCCCCTCCAGCAACCAGGCTCCAACCAGACTGCTCCCATGGTAGTGCTGGCACCAGGACAGAGTACCGCTGGTCTCTGTACCCTCAGCAACCCACCCAGTACGCTGACCAGTCACCCACGCAGCCAGGGTGAGGCACCTGGACACGGACAAAGTTCTACTCTACCCTGGTGTAGTAGCCAGTTATTGTGGGTGGGCTGTATTACGGATTGTGTTTTGTGGGTGGGCTGCTGGACTAACAAGGGCACTGACCGGCAGGAGGTCAGATACCCTGTTAGTCTGATTGGTAAAGGGGAGAAGTGTGGCGAAACCAACCTCGCCACTATGCACTGGAGAAGCCTGGTTGCCAGCCTCCTGCCATCTGACTATGGCCCCCTTGTGAATTCGTACTTTTGTATGCAATATTTGGGCATGTGACATTCTTATATTGCTGCTACTGGCCCTTTAAGGGCCATCCGTGAACATATTCTGCCTGTTAGGAATAATGCCTTTTTAAGACTGTGTAGCAAATTGCATTCAGGCTGTATTTAATATTATGTGTTCGGTGTAAAGTGTTATGTGAATGCAGCATTCCCCTGATTGTTCGGTAGAATCACTTCATTCATTATATTGGGTGAAACTACCGAACAACCAGACCACCCGGGAGTAAGTGTGCCTCCAATTACCGTTTGCAACAATGTTGCAAACGGGTAATTGGCAATATGTGTACTGTGTGTTGTGTCCTCTGGGTGGCCGCCATTCGGGAAACGAACACGTGGCGGCGGCCATCTTAAACTCCCGAACAGCGGTGTTTTGCCGTCGAGTGTCTGGAACTAAAATCGGACACTCGACTAAGCAAACACCGCTGAGACCTCCAGACTTCCAGCAATTCGTGCAGAAACTACCGAACGGCCCGCCGTTCGGTAGAAAGGATCCCACGAACAGGGGGATTCATACGAATCCTCCCCAAGCTCCATAACCCAGGCAATTCGTGTGTTTGATTCCCTTTTCTGTGACCGACTGCAGGGCCAAAATACATGGAACTATTTTCGGATACTTTTGCCATGCAGTCGGTCAAAACTTTAACCCTTTATAATTCCTGAACCCCTGGTCCGATCTGGGTGATTTTTGGATATGTGTCTCACCCAGATCAGGGTTACCAGGGGATGTAACATTTAAAGGGGTATTCCTATGTTTAGGGGTACATCCAGTATCCCAGGGAATTTGTGTCTGTATTAATGGGATTATGTGTCACACTAAGGGGAGGAGATGTGTGGGAGGTAACTGGTACATTATTGGCTGGGGTACTAATTGTTGTGGATCCCTCCCTTGCATGGGAGCATGTCTTAAAAGGAGGCTGTGTGAATAAATCTAGAGATTCTGCTTAACCCTCAAAACGAAGTGTCGTCTCGTTATTGGGGGAATTGGATTGTGTGCTGACTGCCAGGAGTGTAAGCCGTTCGTATTGCTTTTCCTGTTCGGCTGCTTCCAGGGTTCCTGTGTCTGCTGTTCGAGAGTTGGTGAATACATGCAGTTTGGAGTTCAGGAGGTTGGTGATTGCAGTAGCTGCTGGTCTATGGGAAAGGGGATTATCGCCTAAATGGATTTTATCCCCGTTTGAGGGAAACGGTCCGTTACAGATACATATTTCTCCAAAAAGGTACTAAGCGCATAGGTGAGAAAACCGAATCACCGATCCTTTACCTGAACAAACGGACAATATTATAACATACAATAAACACAATATTGGATTTCAAAAGAAGAAAAAGGGACATTTGAAATTTGCTTCAGAGGTCTACTATGCTAGAATAAGATTTTATAAAATTTTAAATATCCCACCCCGCCACTTAGAAATAGAGATTTGTTTTGATAAATTAAAATCACAAATTCCAGTTATTGGACAAAGCAATTACCTCTGAATGAATAGACAGTTCCTCTTTAATGTTTATGAACCAATTCTAGATGGCTTACTGTTCTGAAAATATGTCCCTTTGTCAGCTTATTTTAATTCTGTGACAAACATCTAAAGCCTGTCTTCTGATATGTATGTAGGTGTAAAAGATCAAACTGTTCTGTAAGCAGTTCCATGTGGATTATTTATATCAAGAAAACTGTGCTCATTTTCCACAAGGGTGTTAACACTTGAAAAGTAATTTTTGCATTCCTGGATTGTATGTACTGTAGATGTCTATGTATGTTTGCCCCAAATTCATAGAATCATGAAACAGATGAATGTTAGTTCAGTTTAAAAAAAAAGAATGCTAAACAAATTTATTAGACTTTTATTCGTAATCTCCCAGCTCAATCATATACACATGAATATATGACCTCATATCTTTCTCTTTTTTAAATCCCCCTGTTGTCTTTAAACTATCTACAAATGTACAGTGTGCAAGACTGGCACTGCTCCGTCAGATTCCCAACCCTATATATGCCAAATTACAGAAGTCATAGCAAAGAAAAAAATATGGATAGAATGCATGCATATTGTATTGAAAGGATCACTAAATTATTAGGATTACAAACCTGTATTCTTATTGCTTTAGTGTCCCTTCTCCCCCACCCCCCGCACTCCATGTATGCAAAAGCCAAATAATAAAATAATCATTGCCCTTTTCCAGTGCTGAGGCACCCTTACCTCTCCTCCTTCTGTGACCTCATGAAGAAGGCATGGCCGCCTCTGGCGTGTTCCAATCCATAGCTCCTGGGGACCTGATGTACATGCTCGGCGAATGCTGAACGTGAATCGAAGCTTCCCCATAGTGAAGCATTGAATCAATGCTGTATTGTGGGTGCACCCATGTCACGTGACTGCATCAGTAAGACAGCCACTAGAGGTGGATTAAACCATGCAATGTTTCTAAAAAAGTGCAAAGACCACTGCGACCAAGCCATTTCATGGAGTTTAAGTGGCATGGGTGAGTTTAGTGATCGTACAATGGTGCTTTACAGTCAATGTAAACTAGTAAAACCATGCTAATACATCAAATATTCTCTAAGATGTGCCCTTCTTGTTCCCTCGACATTTTATTTTTTTATAGATGTTATAACAAGTTATTACTGAGAACATCAGCAATATGCGGAGACAGAATAATTTGAGGTTTTCAGCAAGCTTCAAGTTAAAAAGCAGCTACAAAACAGTACCCACTATTTTTAGAATCATCTTTGAAAAATAGTGAGGTCACCCTATAGGACCCAAAAAGTTTATTGAAAGTCAAAGGTTTGGGTCAATCACAGTTTACATACATAAAGAAAATTTTATTTCTATCACAGGCTGCATAAACCAGACAGTGAATAACAAATGGTATAACTTCAATGTCTTAACCCCTTAAAGACAACGGGCTATGCAGGAGACGTGTCTAAACTCTGCCGGGCAGCATTGTAAGTCCAGCCATCTTTCGCCGTCCGTTTGTCCGCTGTCATTACTCTGCTGCAGATCGTGCTGGGGGGAGGTCTGCCTGCTGGACATAATTGCAGTGACACTGTGATCACTGTTAAAATGTTTAAGCCTGTTATTTAAAACACTGGCTGAGACATTGTCTATGCCCCTCTCTTCTCCTCAATAAGATCTGAGGTGAAACAGGCAGAGAGTTTTAGAAGGTTTTTTGAACGTTTTTTAAAGAGACATTTTTTAACCCTCTCATTTCTGATCACAGTATTAACCTGTGGTACTATTTCTTTTCTTTTTAGTGTTTATTTGTACGTGACATTAATCCCCCTGGAACGGCAGGCTACTATATGGAGGAGGACTCTGATAGTGACTCTATGGCAGACAGTGACACTATCACAGCCTCTGATATTGAGCCCCTGAGTAACCCCTCAAGTGATTATGCCCTGCCACCATCTATGAGAGGGCGCTTAGGAAGCCCAGTGCCATAGGAAAGCTGGGTACCCCCAAACCTGACAATCCGAGAAATACCTTTATTCACTGCTACACCTTTTATCAAAGTAACAGTGTATGACTGTGAGCCAGTTAACTAGTTTGACCTCTTGATGTCTGACAACATATTTTAGCTCTTAGTTGAGCAAACAAACTAGTTTGTCAGACAGTACCTTTCTGCAAATCCAGGGTCACATTATAATAGAAATTATACTGGTTTTACATGGGCGTTTCACATTTATCAAGGGAAGGATAGCCATCTTGACCCATCAGGATGCCCTGATTCTGTGGGTACAAATGGCAATATTGTAGAGGATCTGATTCTTCCCTTGTTAGATAAGGGTTATAAGCTACGGGTTGATATTTATTAAAGATAAAAAGCAAACAGAAGGATCAGCACTGTACAACCAAATAGAAAATAAAAGCGTCAGCAAACCTAAAAAGACCCAACAGATATAGAATAATGCCCCAAAACAGGAAAAGGTAGTGCCAATTACAAACAAATGTGTTTTAAATATTAAATCATTAAAACAAATAAACAAATAACAAGTAGCAAATACAAAAGTCCAAAGTCAGTGTGTAAACTTGCAAAGGTAGCAGCCAAATCCCAAAGAGGAGTCTTTTCGTCCTTTTCTGTAGGGATACCGGATCCAAAGTTTTTTTGGGAATTGTATAGATATACAAAATAAAACAAAGAAGAAAGCCAATTATTATTATTGATATTTATATAGCGTCAAAAGATTCCGTAGCGCTTTACAATATTATGAGAGGGGGGGTGTAAGTATAAATAGGACAATTACAAGAAAACTTACAGGAACGATAGGTTGAAGAGGACCCTGCTCAAACAAGCTTACAGTCTATAGGAAGTGGGGTATAACACACATTAGGACAGGAAATAGCAATCAAATAAGGTTGGAGTGAAGCAGAGCTGGAGGAGAGAGTAGAGTGCAGCCCTTTAGGAGAGAGCAAGAGACAGGTATGTGAGGTAGGGGTTACTCTGGGAGGCCATAAGAGATTGGTTTTAAGGCACTTCTTAAAGAGAGGCACAGACAAGCAATACATTCAACATACCCTGCACCAATAACAAGCACAGGGTGACCAAAAACACAAAAGGAATCTGGGGACCCTCACATAGTGTCTGTCTTCCATCCTCGGTGACTGTGACTATCGTCACACCCTTTATAACTAATTCATGCAGTGGGGGTATATCAAATGAAGATATGGCCATAGACAGTATAGTACTACTTCCTAACCTTGGCCAAGGTGACACAATCGCTGCAAACTATAGACTTAATCCCATGCTTGACTCCCAAATAAACCTGGATCAGGTGGGTTTCATACCTGGGATGCAACGTTACGAAAACACTTGTCATATTGGCAGAGAATTGAGCAGTGAGACTGCAGAACCATGATCTATACACCAAGACCGCTTCACTAAGCTAAAGTTGTTTTGGTGCCTACAGTCCCTTTAAATATTTGTTTACACAATGTACCTGTTGACAGCGTAAATTAATTTCATGTTCTAATAAATTTGTTGCAATGTTTTGCTCAGATGCTTCATCTACTTTCCAAGCACGTCACTATAGACTTCACTAGTATATACTGCGTGCCTGTTTGGTGTACTTTCAATGCTTGATGTACTTGCTGCAAGATAGCATTGTAGCACCTTTGAAAAGATTATGTAAATAGAATCTGTTCCTTGGCATATCACATTACACAGGCTGTGATTTGAGAGAATTAACCCTGTTTTCACTCTCATACTTTACATCTCCAGTTTGTCTTTAGATTGGAAGCTGAGCGTAAAATTATTAAATCTAGAATTAAATCTTATCTGAGAAGTAGAAACATGTAATAAACTCTAGCTCCAGCTTTTGATTTATCTTTAAATGACTCTCCACTCACTTTATGGTAGTAGTTAAATAGAGGGATTTCAGTAACAGCTTTGGTATTCTTCAATTCCTAGCTGCCTTTCTTTGTCGTAATAACCTGGGTGGGCAGCCAACCTCCACCTGGTTGTATCCTCTGCCCATTAACAGTGTGTAAGTTAGCACCCTCAACTTGCAGGAGCTGTGTCGTGAGCGCACACGCAAACATGACTCTTTAGTGTCAGGCTCAGAGTGAGACACAGATATTCCATCTTGCCAAAGACGTCTCAGTAGAACAAATGTTGTTTACTTTGAAGGAACCTCAGTACATTTTGGAGTGCTTTTGGAGTACTCTTTACAACAACGGAACTATCCTTTTTTATTCATTTACAGGTGGATTTAGCACCTACCTACAGGATTATGAATGACTACTTAGTACCTATTACAAATAGGTTCGAGGTTAGTTGAATGTGATTCTTATGGTGAATGCAAATTCGGGTTCTTATAAGGTGAATGGCCACCTATTAGTGTGTTAAAGGGGATGAGGATATAAAAGGCACAGTACCTAACACAATATTCATTCACACACCACTAACATTACCTGACATATTACATTCATGGACCCACAAATGACATTTATAATATATAATATAAATATGATCAGTCATCACATATTCTGACACAACGTGCATTGACACATTATGTATCCACACATTATACTCATTCACACCTCATTACATAGTTACATAGTTACATAGCTGAAAAGAGACTTGTGTCCATCAAGTTCAGCCTTCCTCACATATGTTTTTGCTGTTGATCCAAAAGAAGGCACAAAACCTAGTCTGAAGCGCTTCCAATTTTGCAACAAACTAGGAATAAAATTCCTTCTTGATCCCAAAATAGCAGTCACTTGTCTCCTTGGATCAAGCAGCTATTACCCAACTAATTAGAAATTATATCCCTGTATGTTATGTTTTTGTAAGTATTTATCCAATTTCAGCTTAAACATCTGTATGAAGTCTGATAAAACCACCTCTTCAGGCAGAGAATTCCATATCCTTATTGCTCTTACTGTAATAAAAAAATGTCTCTGCCTTAGATGAAATCTCCTTTCTTCCAGCCTAAATGCGTGACCTTGTGTCCTATGTATAGCATTCAAGCATTAATGAACTAAATATACTCAATTACGCATAAATGCACATTAAAATGAATGCACACTCACACCCTGTTTGACAGCACACACAAATGAATTAAGTTATTACTTATCGAGATGCATAAATGTATCTAAACATGGAAACACCTTGCACAGAAATAAACACAGGCATTCTCACAGTGCATAGTTCACACTAAGTATGATGTACATAGCATACTGTTGGATAATAAACCTACTAATTATATCTAGTGCATGTTTAACCCCTTAAGGACCAAACTTCTGGAATAAAAGGGAATCATGACATGTCACACATGTCATGTGTCCTTAAGGGGTTAAAGGGAATCTCTGGGCTGTGCTTAGAAATCTATATTTGGTACAAGTTCTTCTGCAAAGAGTTACTTAGTTCAAATTAACTTTCTATAGTACTAATGTGATTATTCCATAAACAATAATTTATGTGTGCTGCAAGGCTTGCAAGGGCTTAATTTTTCAGCTCAGAAACCCAAATCAGGAACTTGTGGACTACAGTATGTTGGAGCAAAATACAGAACACTGCAAGTTGGGAGGGAGGGAGGGACATGGCTTAAGGAATAAATCAATGTATTATTAATTAAGAAAACAAAAACAAAAAAGATTAGTGGGCATGTGCATGGGAAAAATTTCTGTTTGGACAAATCGAACAAAGTGGTGGTCCAATATTTGCTCATATAGTGTTTTCAGTTCAGACAAATTTCATACATGCAAACGATTTAGAAAAACGATTCTGCTAAACCAAAATTATTGTGAAAATGTTCAGTTTTCAGTTTATTGCAAAATATAAGTATAAGTATTTTTGCGCATTTGGCTCACAAATCAAATGTGAAGAAGTAATCAATAAAGGTAAAAAGAGGAGAAGCAGTAGTCAGTAGTAAAAAAAAAACAAAAAAACAATCTTTTCCATTATTATTATTATTATTATTATTTTCCCCCTTCTTTTAACTTACTTTAAAAGTATATATATCCTGCTCTGTAAATGTAATTTTATTTACATACAGGAGACTCCTATGGGGTCTAGTATGCTATTAACAGAACAGGAAATAAGACATTCTACATTAAACATACTTTGCAATAAATGAAGTGTAAACATTAGATCTCTCTTTATAGGAAGTGCTTAGGAAGTCTGTGCAAGTCACATGCAGTGAGGTGTGACTAAGGCTCTAGAAACAAAAGTGATCTATCGCCTAAAGGGCAGATAATTGAGCAGTGAGACTGCAGAGGCATGATCCATACAGCAAAACTGCTTCAATAAGTTAAAGCTAAAGTTGTTTTGGTGACTATAGTGTCATTATAGCCATTTCATTTGCTTTGTGATTCGGTCATATGCCTATTCTATTAGAACGACCTGCTGATTGTCCAAAATTTAGATGAATCACATTTGGTTTGAAACCAGATGCACTATTCTAAAAATTAGTTAAAAAGAAATTGTAGCGGAGAGCTGGTCTTTCACGGATTAACTCCACTAAAGATCCCAGTAAGGCTCAGGAATAAGTAATAAAATACCATAGAATAATAATCACAGCAAGCAAGGTAATCCACTAATATCCCCATACAGATCCCAATAACTGGACGACACACAGCATCAGGAGCAGAACTGAACTTTTAATCCACACAACCTTCTTTTAAAGCTTTCTCCCATGCAAGGGAGGGATTCACATTAATCAGTACAGCATCCAATAGTATGCCTGTTACCTCCCACACATCTCCTCCCCTCAGTGTGACACATAATCCACTTATCCATACTGTAGTTTTACCCGATTTCTGGATGTACCCCAAAACAGCCAGCTAGAATTATATACTGGGTACCCCCTGGTAGCCCTGATCTGGGTGACTAACATATTCAAAATTCACCTAGATCGGACCAGGGGTTCGGGAGTTAGATGGAAGGTGAAATTTGACCGACCGCACACAAGGTGGTGTCCGGAAAAGGCTCCATGTGTTTTGGCCTTGCGGTCGGTCTCCGTTCGGGAGTTAAAATACATACAAATACTTGCCATCCATGGTTAGTCTTACGTTCAAATCAATTCCCTTGTTCGGGACATTGATTTCACCGAACGAGTGGCTGGTTGGCCCCTCCGTTCGGGAGTTACAGAGCTCTGGAGGTCTCAGCGGTGTTTGGTTGTTTGAGTGTCCGATTTGAGTTCCAGACACTCGACGACCAAACACCGCTGAGATTTTCTTGCGTAAGATGGCTGCCGCCACGTGGTTCGTATACCGAACGGCGACCACACAGATACATACAAAGTAGCGATTTCATGGTCAATTAGGTTGAGGTTACAGAGTGTGAAAGCTTAATGAGGTGTACACGTCTCACTGGGGTGGTCTGATGGTTCGGTAGTTTCATGGTCTGATGGTTCGAAAACTATACACAATACTTCTACACATAGCAATAATTACACAAAATACATTTGTTACACGAATCCTTGAGGACAGCCCATTGCCATCCGCTACAGAAATCTTGCATAATGAATTGTAACTTAACCTACATATTGCAACTTGATTATTGGCACATTTGCAAAACAAATACTGGCACATTTTGCTCCACTCCTTCATATCTCTCTTCTAACAGGAAGATGGAGGCAAGCAAGGAAACATACAATTAGATGTACCAATGACATAACATTCCATTCCGTATTCTATGTAAGCAATGAACAACAAACCAAGTAACGTCTCAAGAACTAGTTACAAGTTCTTGGCAGAGATAGAATAATCACAGCCAGCAGCATTCCATTCAATCACGCTATGGAAAGAGCCCTCAACTATAACCGTTGCCACCCACCTGTTTTGGCACCATAAAGTACATCAAAGAACATGTATTTTTTTTACTTTTTTCCTGATGGATTCTAATACTAATCTTTTATTCATTTTGAAGTTGAAGAGTTAAATTCTGAAACCACATTTTTTTCACGATATTATTTAAAGGTGATTAAAAATATATTGTAGAAGAGTCTGGAACATTTCTTTTGCTAATTCTCCTCAGATCATGACAAGGAACAAAGGGGTATGATTGTGGCTCTTATTTTCTTATTATTTTAATTAAAAGGAATGAATAAAAGGAACAAGGAAGTGGTAATGATGTAAAGCTAGGGGAAAATGAGTCTTGCTAAGTAGAAACATATCAATGGAGCAAATACAATTTAAGAACTTAAATGTTTGTGAGAAATACAAAGATTGAACAGACTATGCTGCATGGACAACTGGAGTCCATTGGGTTGAATGCATTTTTTATTCTGCGTGACTTTGACAACTCTGAAGCTTTATTGTAATACATTATTTTTTAGAGATTGTTGCCATATAGTTCATGCAGGCATGGGTACATAGGGACTCCATAGGGGCTCCAATGCCATCAAACAGCACGCACAACAACTCTTAGAGACAAAGTATTATTCTCTTTCAAAAAAGAGGTCTTGAGCTCCTCCAGGTGGCAGATGATTGCCAAAAGAACTGTAATCACCTCTCTACTAGATGTCTTCTGGGGTGTTCAAAGCCTTAAAAAACATTTTAGAACCCCTGATATGTAATAAAATGAGGGTTGTGGTCCCTCTTTTTCAAGTTATCAGTTGATCACAGTTAACAATATTATGTGAATCAGAAACAAGTTAATGGAGGGAGGGGTAGATCACCAATATACATAAACGAGCATGGGCCCTTTATTTGAAAGCAGAATTCCTAAAAAAACAAACAAAAATAAAACAAGTTGCCTTGTGCTGGTATCGGAGGATTTATTTTGCAAATTTGTATTATTATTTCTATTTTACTATAGTATAGGTGTTTAGACATGGGCTTGATCATCCAAATTGTATTGTAAAAAGTTACTCACTGTGAAATCGTCATATTGTGTAGTTTGAAATATATGTAATATTTTTTATTTTTAGATATTTAATTTTTATGCCTGTGCTTTTGTTATAAGTCTGTACAAAGTAACCAAAATAATATATCTTGTGGTGAGCAAAAATATATATATATAAAATATATGAGGGAAACTTACAATAAAAACACTGCTATTGGTGTTTAAATGCAGTGATTGCAAACATTTAACTAACCCTTTCAACACCAACATGAAGTATAAATTATTTTATTTTTAATGTATTTTGCGGTTTGTCCATAAAGCCTCATTCCACCTCATTTATACTCTAGTTATGATTACCAGCCTGCTTTGCATTCTGTTTGCATTCTGTTGCTATTTTCAGTAAGTCATATCTTCAATGGTCCTATAAACAAGCATGTTAACCATTTTTTATTTATATATTTTGTCATAGCAGCTGTATGTGAGAGAAATACCATTTTTGCTTTTATACTAATATTTTCAGACCCTGTGTAAAGCATTGCAAGATAAAGGACACTGTGTACTGTCTAATGTGTTTCATTTAACAAATATTTCTTATAAAAGATGAACGAATAAGTGAAAAATAAAAATTGTATACAATTCCTATTTTTAAGTTAGATGCAGATTAATTTATACACAGAACTTCTGTGTAATAATAAGTTTATATGCTAGAGCTATGCATTCCTTGCTTCAGGTAAATGTTGTGCTAATATTTTTTTTTCAATCAAAAAGTGCTCAGTAGTGAAGAGGTTTAGTCTTTAGTAGACTGGCGTGAAATATCGTAGCAGCCAAGCAGTTAATAGATCTCGTTGCTCAATGTCCTAAAGTGCTGTATTTGACCCTGTAACAAGGCTAGCAAGCCCACATGTTCACATTTAAAACTGCTTACCCCAAAGTGCCCACTCTGGGGATAGGCAACCATCAGCACTTCAGGTGTTGTGGAACCACATCTACTAAAATGCTCTTACAGCCATAATGCTGGTAGTCCATAACGTCTGTTGTCTACCTCTGGCCTATCCCCTTGTTTGGCTGCAGATTGGTTTAATTGCACCCTACTCTTACTGTATAAGGAGGTTTATGCAGAAGCAGAAACTGTTTTGGTGTGCCTAAACTTAGAAGTTCTGAGGCATGGTAGGAAAATCTTGTTTATTCTTTGGCCAAATCATACAGAAAACACCTGATTTGATAGACTTGGTAAAAAAAAAAAAATTCTCTCAGCTTTCAGTCAAAATCTCAGAAGACACTCAATGTTGAGGAATTGACTGACAAGGGAGGGCAGAAAAGACCTCTGACAGGATGTCCTTGTGCTCTCCCGAGCATAACAACCGCAGCGCATGCACTGGATAGGGAGTATAGGAAGTGACGTGACAACATTGTGTCGGCATCACCGAGGAGGCTTGCCCTGCTTGGGAAAGTGCTTGGGAAAGTGTCCCGAAGCAGGGCAAATCAAAGAAGACAAGAGGCAGAGCGGAGGACAGCCCGGATGTCACACTCACAAAGCTTGAAGGTGGCATTGCTGGAATACAGGAGAGTTGAGTAAATCTCTACATTTTACACTGTGGTATATAATGCATTCAGTCTATATGGAAACAATTTCAGGTAAGTAGATTTTTTCTATGTAGGTTCATTTTAAAGCTGTGACTTACATTAGAAATGCATGCTTTTCATTTCATGTTATGACTCACACTGCTAGAGTTTATGTGCAAATGATACAATAGAATTAGAAAAAGATTCCAAATTATTTGTCTACAAAAATCCCCGTAAACTTTAATGGTGACATCTGCAGATAAATCATTTGGAAAGTATTTCTAACAGCATTGAATCATTTGGAAAGTTCTATTAAAGGTACACTATAGCCACCAAAACAACTTTAGCTTAGTTGTTCAGTTGCAACAGTTTTTTTCTTTATGATGTGGCTTGGCGTTTTCTTACATTCTTATACATTGTATTTAATTCTGTAAAATCCATTTATGTACATTTTGAGATTTCCTACAGTGGCTTATGCAATTACTCATCATGCCTTTATGAGATCTATCGTTAAATGCATTCATTGCTTATTCCTGCAACTAATTTTTTATTTTTTTTGCTTATTGAGATTTTCTACAGTGTTTCAATTTCTTAACATGCCTTTATGTGAGTTGTTGCTTTATGTTTAACCAGAACATCATGTATTGATTAGTTATGTCTGCAATCAATGTTTCCTGCCTGTATTGGGTCTATTATAAGGGAAAATGTATTCATACTTACTGTAATTTTCTTTTCCTGGACATAGGCCATGGCAGCACAACATTGGGTAGCTCCTCCCTATCCCCAATTGGACAGGATTAATAATAGAAAGGTATAAGTACCACCTCCTACCCCTCCTTCCCCAGTCTTGTTACCAGCAATATCCCCGGGTGGGACCCTTGTGCTGCCATGGCCTATGTCCAGGAAAAGAAAATTACGGTAAGTATGAATACATTTTCCCTTTTCCTGGCCATATCCATGGCAGCACAACATTGGGTGATACCCAAGCAATAACCCCGGGAGGGAAGAAGACACAGACTCCATAAATTTAGAATGCAAAGTGTATTAGCACTACAATCAAGTGACAAATAAGGGGGGGAAAAATCATGTGTTTTTAACTGAAAGGACGGATTTTGCAAATTGATCTGATTGTCCTGCTCTGACATCAATCTGATAACTCCTGTATTAGCTGAAGACCAAATTGCTGCCTTACAAATGAGCTCAGGAGAGACTCCGGCTGCGGCAGCCCAAGAGGATGAGAGGGGTCTGGTAGAATGGGCTTTGAGGCCCTCTGGAACCAGACATTCTGAGGATTGATAAGCTTGTATGATTGCCGCAACTATCCATCTGCTAATTGTTGTTTTGGGAGCCTGCATACCATTTTGACAACCGCTATGAAGGACAAAGAGACTCTGAAGACATATCCGAAGACATCTCACTAGGTCTAATGAAGAGAGGTCTGCCTTACCCTTTTCATCCTCAAATTCAGACACCAGAGACGGAAGAACAATGTCTTCGTTGATATGGAAAGCAGAGGTGACCTTCGGTCTGAACTCCGGCACCGTACGAAGAATGACTCTGTCCTTGTGAAAGACCGTGAAGGGTTCATTGATGGATAGGACATGAAGTACAGATACCCTCCTCCCTGAAGCCAAGGCAGTTAACAAGGCTGTTTTGATGGAGAGAAAATTTAGAGGAATTAACTCGAAAGGTTCAAAAGACTATGCTTTCAAAGCACTGAGAACTAGAGGTAGATTCCAAGACGGGACAAACGGCTTAATTGGAGGCTTTATTTTTAGGACCCCCCTTGATGAATCTGATGACATCTGCATTCAAGCCCCACCTGTGATTAGTTAAAGGACCACTCTAGGCACCCAGACCACTTCAGCTTAATGAAGTGGTCTGGGTGCCAGGTCCTTCTAGGGTTAACCCATTTTTTAATAAACATAGCAGTTTCAGAGAAACTGCTATGTTTATTAATGGGTTAAGCCTTCCCCCAAAGCCTCTAACAGCTGTCTCATTGACAGCCACTAGAGGCGCTTGCGTGCTTCTCACTGTGATTTTCACAGTGAGAGCACACCAGCCTCCATAGGAAAGCATTGTAAATGCTTTCCTATGCGACCGGCTGAATGCACGCGCAGCGCTTGCCGCGCGTACGCATTCAGCCCAGGAGGAGGAACGGAGGAGGAGAGAAGGAGGAGAGCTCTCCGCCCAGCGCTGGAAAAAGGTAAGTTTAAAACCCTTTCCCCCTTCCAGAGCCGGGGGGGGGAGGGGGACCCTGAGGGTGAGGGCACCCTCAGGGCACTATAGTGCCAGGAAAACGAGTATGTTTTCCTGGCACCATAGTGGTCCTTTAAGGCGGATAATGCTGAGACGTGTACCTTCAAGGTATTATAACTTAAGCCCTTATCAAGTCCAGACTGTAGGAACTCCAGAATACCCGTGGTAGAGGGATTCTGTACATCGATGCTATAGCCCAGGTGGAAAAAAAAGTTTCTCTGAAACTGCTATGTTTATAAAAAAAAAAAAATGGGTTAACCCTAGCTGGACCTGGCACACAGACCACTTCATTAAGCTGAAGTGGTCTGGGTGCCTAGAGTGGTCCTTTAATGTGCTGTAATTTTTCAACACTCAAATCTAGCTATACAAAGTGATATAAATGCTAATAATGTATCCAAGTCTTACAAGGATACATAACGTACTTTGTTATATAATGTGACAATATTCTTGTTCATTACAAACAAAAACTTGGATAGATTATGAGGAAGAAACATTCAATTACTGTGATGACAACAGATTGAAAACGGATTTTAAAACGGATTTACAAAACCCAAAGAAATGTGCCCATAACTTGCTTTCACTATAACCACTACATTACTTTGTAGTGATTATGATATAGGGTTATATATGGATAAAGTATACAGCTCTCCTCACTCGCAGACAGACTTTTTGTCCATTATGACCTGTGTTGACAGAGTACAGGACTCTAAACACCATAAACACTACAGCTCATTGAAGTGGTCATGGTGTCAAGTTTCTTTAAGTGTCACCCAGTTTTTAAGTATTATAGCAGAAAACAGGGCTCTAGTGATACCCATGCAGCCTAATGAATAATGCACCTGATATGTGCAAAACCATGTGATCTTGGGTGGCAATGATAGGCTGCATCACCGGGGTAGGTTAGTCCACAGAGTGGCCAGGCGCCAAAAGAATCCCAATATTTGTCAAACTGCATAAGAATGATTCGATAAAAAGAAGGTGAAGGCACCCAAACATTCAATATTCCATACGTACTGCAAAAGTGGTTATTTTGCTTAAAGGGTCCCCATAAGCTCATTTCCAATATAATATCTAAATAGTAAAATATGTCTTAATAAATGTCCATTATGTGCAATAACTGGTATTCTCAAATAGCAGATGTGACCTGTTTCTTGAAAACCTTGCTCATAGAAAAAGCTGGCTCAAGGGCTGCCCTTGGGAGCATATAGCAGTTAAGTAATGCAGTGGGTCAAATCACTAAATAATCTCCATGGAGACCCAAACAGCTACACTTTCTTGAGCATTGTAACAGATGTTTCACATGGTTTTACAAGAACCCAAGCATCTGCAGAGAATCACATGTTAAGAACAGATAAGTTCATAATGTCTGCCTGTTTTCATCAGAACGGCATTAAGACCGAACACAAAGCTATATTTCAGGATAAATGAATGAATACCCCCATCGTGTTGGCATTCCTTGTTGGGTGTGTGTGGTCGAGTTAAAATCCTAAATTATTAGGCAAAGTTATTTACTGAAGTGAGCATTCAATGTGAATTCATAGCAAACGTAACATTTATGGTCAATATAGACAAAGTAAAAAAAAAAAACTAAGCTAACAATACTTTCTGTTTGGTTACTGTGACCTTAAATTTGAAATTCACTTTGAATTCTCAACTTAGTAAGCAACCATAATAGTCTTAAAATGTGTAAAATGTAAAATTATCATTCTCTCCAAAAGACCTACCTATGCCGTCCTTAATCAAAACACAACTCAAAGAAAGTTAACTCTGCTCTATCCCAAAATCACGATGCACATTTCAATAACAGGAGGTTGTTAGTATTACTCCAACGTCTAAGTGCAATCTCACGTGTCGGATTAAGGCAAACCTATAAGGTGACTCATGCACCAGCAAAATTGACCTTTCTGTCTCATTAGAAATTTTGCCGTTTAGCTGAAAGTAGTAAGCTAAATTGTTATTGCAAGAACTCATCTAAAATATGTGCCCTGACGGGACACGTGAGCTTGCACTTTAATTGTCATCAGAGTGATACTAATAAAATCCCCAGTTATTTAAATGTGCATAGTGGTTTGAGTGTGCATACGGATATTAGATAGCATGTAGATAACTTTTGTTTTTTTTATTTTTAAAAAGATTTTTGGCTGATGAATACTGTACCAAAAATCTTGACACACAACATTGACATGCTTCATCATGTACATTTATATAGAGCATTTAATAGACTGACCGATACATTGGAGCAGAATGTCTGGAGATGGAATCATTTTGTTTAAATTACATCATTTACATTTTATTTAAACACGAGCTGCACAAAATAAACTCAGGCAGATCAGTCCTTCCCAGATGGCACTAATAGCAATCCAAACTTGGTACCCTAGTGGACGAACAACCAATGGCAATTCATTATCAGTGTCACATGACTGATGTGATCACTGGACGACTTTGCTAACAAACACAAACTTATATATGTAGAAATAAAGAACTATGTGCTCCATCCAAATTAAAATAATTCTAGAAATGTCACTTATACGTGAAAGAGAATTCTGGTTTCCATGGCGATTGCTCCTTATTTACCTTGAATCATAATTGCTCCTCTTAGACTTGCTAAATATGTCCTTTAGTTTTAACACAATACAATCTAAATGTAGATTAATATTGAGACTCAATAATGCAGTAGATCACTTTTTCTCACTTTCTATATTGGATTAATATACTAAACCCCCCCCAAACTGATTTAGAATTGAAATGACATGTCATTTAATGTAATTACATGTTCTGATGCAATGCATTTAGTCCCTGGGTTTGAAACTAATAGATCTCAAGAATTCTATTTCTATAGGGAATTTAAAAAATGTAATTTGTTCATAAAATACTTTATATATATAAAAAAAAATTCTATCTTAACTAATATTTTTCATTTTCATTTTATAGCTGTTGTTTGTAAACACAGTTAAATAGAATTGACAGTCACAGCAGTACAGTACTTTTTAATGCACTCATCTTACACCCTTTAGTCCCCACATGTGCTATATCAAGCAAACCATGAATCACAGACATCTAATCTCATGTCAAGACAGCTGAAATATGTTACTTACCTGTTGATGCTGTAGCTAATTGAAGCATTAATATTGGAAAAACATTGCTCAGCGGAGCCAGCATATTCTTTTTTTATGAACCAGGCTGAAGAGGTGAAAAAATAATATTGAAGAATAAATTTTACCAGAGTTCAGATTTATTATAAGTTAATAAAATTGTAGGGTTCTTGGAATAGAAGAGTATTCTCTTGCTAAATTATAGAGGATTCCAGGGTTGATTGGAGGGGATATGGCTTTTATTTACGTATTATTTATGGTATCGTTATAGCATCCACCTTGAATGGAAATAGCAAACACTTGCACATGCCACGTTAGAATCGGCTTTCTTGCAGTGAAGCAGTATGACTTGTTCACTTGCCGTGATACACAGTTGCACGCTCTATCTAGCTCTGTATTCACAGGCTGTGCAGTAAATCCGCCTCCTCTGATGAGCTGTGAGCCTGTTTGAGAGCTTCATGGAAAATGTGACATGGAATATATTGTGTGTGTCCAGGGGCGTACCTGGAGCATTTGGCACCCGGGGCGGATCCTATATTTTGTATCTTCCCCCAGCTTAAAAATTTAAAACACCCACACATTTTTTACATGTATTGAGCACTGAGCAGTTTTTGTATTTTTTTTTTATATATTTAGCACTGAGCAGTGCTTGTGTGTTTGAATGTAAGCATGTTTTTGTAAGGAGTATGTATGAGTGAATGTACGGGTGTGTTTGCACGTATTGGCATTTGAATGCAGGCGTGCATTTTTCTGTAGTGTGGTTTTTTAATATGGTGGTGTGTTTTTATGTAGTGTTGACATTTGGATGTAGGGTTGTATTTGTGTGTAGTGTAGGCAAAATTCTGAGCTGTATGCACATATACACACATATACTCACATATACACACACTGGCACACATACACAGACACATAGGTACACACATGCAGTTACATAGAAACAGTCATACACAGATACAGACAAACACCGACACACATACAGATAGACACACAGATAAAAACACACATATAGATACAAACAAACAGACATACAAACACACAGAGACACGCAGGCACAGACACACATACAGATAGAGACACACACATACAGACACACTGATACAAACACACAAACAGATACACACACATACAGATACACATACACACCCTGACACATACAGATACACATATACCAACACACATACAGATACACAGACATACAGACAAACATATATAAGTGTGTGTCTGTGTGTGTTTGTATAGTGTATGTAGTGTGTTTGTATAGTGAATGCAGTGTGTGTTTGTATAGTGGATGCAGTGTGTGTTTGTGTAGTGGATGCTGTGTGTGCTTGTATAGTGGATAATGGTGTGAGGGAGGGGTGATGGTGAGAGGGAGGGGGGTAATACTGTGAGAGAGGAGGTGATGGTGTGAGGTAAGGGGGTTGATTGTTTGAGGGGA
>OW240912.1:398955788-399349398 GCA_933207985.1 Pelobates cultripes | reverse complement strand
GAGAGGGAGGGGGTGATGGTGAGAGGGAGGGGCGTGATGGTGAGAGGGAGGGGGTGATGGTGATAGTGGGGAGTGATGGTGAGAGCGTGAAGGGTAATGGTAAGAGGGGGGGTGATGGTGAGTGGGAGGGGAGTGATGGTGAGTCGGTATGATGGTGAGAGGGAGGGGGTGATGATGTGAGGTGGGGGGGGACTAAATACCTTATTTAATTACCTGGTGGTTCAGGGTGGGCTCCCTGGTTGTCCAGTGGCCATTACATCCGGTCTGCAGCTCCACAGAGCTGCAGTCCATGAATCTCGCAAGACCCAGTCAGAGCGCTGCCGTGAGACACATGGTCTGCAGCTCTGTACACTGCGGAGCTGCAGACCGGTGTCAGCGACGGGTGCAGGAGGGGCATCGCATCCGGCGGCATATTGAGCAAGCCGCCGGGCCCCCTCCTAGTGTCAGGTCCTCGGTCAGTGACCCAGGACCTGACACAATCTGCCCCGAGCACCCCCCTAGTGAGTGTCAGCCTGGGCAAACCGCCCCCTCCACCCCCCCTTAGTACGCCACTGTGTGTGTCATATAATTCAGTGAGATGAAAGCTTACAAATTGTATACCTCATTTTAAATGTCTAATATAACATCCATTTCTTTTCTTTTTAGAAAAGGACAGCAGATTATATTTATGGAGATTAAAGGACACTACAGGCACTGTAACTGCTTCATCTCTTTACAGTGGTTATATTGTCTGGGGTATCCTGGCACAATCCTTCCATTCAATGTTAAAACATTTTTACACACTAGTTTATACCACAATATGCAAATACTTTGTATCCATTGAAGTGATTATTTTGCCTAAAGTGTCCCTTTAAGTTAGTGTTGAACCATGCACCAGGCTTTTTTTCAACTGGAAAAACACATAATTATTCTTATTATTTTGCATGCTTATGTAGCCAACATAGTCTGTAGCACTTTACACATTTGGTTATTAATACCCTCTGGGTATTGGGAGCAATGAGAATAATTCCACCAAGATGTTTTGATAATAGAGAAAAGGTTTCAAAGCAAATGAGGTCCTACTAATGCTTGTTGACATCCAGGAGGGTCATTCCACAGGCCGAGTACAAAACGGTGAACAGCAGAAAACATGACTGTCAAGAATTGAATGCATTTCCAATAGATTTGATGAAGAACTATTCTTTAAAAGGAACCCTCCAAGAACCATGAATACTACATTGTGCTGTAGTGGGTAAGATTACACGAGTGTCCATTGTAAGGTGTCAAGCTTTTTTAGAACTGTTTGACTACTTAACTTGGATCCAACGGATGCTACTCCCTGCCTCCTTCCAGTGGCGTAACAAGGTGGGTGCGGGGTGGGTTTGGACCACACCAGGGTGTGCATTACGGGGGGTGACACCAGTGCTGGCCTTTGGGGTGTGGGAGCTGTGCACAGGACACCATGGCAAAAGAAGGCAGGGGACTGGTGAAGGGGATCTAGGGTCTGGTGAAGAGGGCGGGGGACTGGTGAAGGAGGCAGGGAATTGGTAAAGGGGACTGGTGAAGATAGGATGGGGACTGGTGAAGGGACAGGGGACAGGTGAAGAGGGCTGGGGTTAGTGAAGGGGCTGGGAACTAGTGAAGAGTCTGGTGAAGGGGATTGGAAAAGGGAGCAGGGGACTGGTGAAGGGGGCATGGGGACTGGTGAAGGGGAAAGGGGACTGATGAAGGGGGAAGGGGACTGGTGAAGGGGGGTTGGGGAATGGTGAAGGTCATTTTAATTTTCCTAGTTGTTAATGTAACTATTGCCATTACATTTAGTGTTATATGGAGTTATGATTTTACATTAGTAAAAAAAAAAAAGCCAAAAAATACATTATTACGGGGGTTGGGGTGACACCACGAGTTACCGCACCGAGTGACACCAACCCTAGTGACTTCCTTCCAGGAGCTGGAAGCTGTGTACCTGAGCTAACCACAGATGATCAGTTGACACTCTCCCTTTATTACAGGGCTTAGATTAGGATGACAGAAGCTTCTGCTTATGAGCTTCCTGCTTTTCTATGGAGATGGGGGAGCAGTTCTAAAATGGGTTGACTCCTTACAATGGGGAGGAGGGGCACCAGGGCACTCCTAATGCCATAACCACAGCATCGTGCTATAGTGGTTATGGTGCTTTAGAGTCTTCCTTTAAAAATCATGAGTGACAGATAAAAGCTGTTCAGCATAAAACATTTGGTAAGGATTTTTTGTTTTTTTTTAACTAGTGTCACCAATGCATGAACTCACAGCAGAAAAAAGGAGAAATTGTAGAAAGTTATAAACACAGCATACCAATTTAATTGTGAAAAGTATAATAAAAATGATATATATAATCCACATTTATTAAACCCATAAATGAGTGCCTACAAAACAAGTTTTAGAAAAAAAATAATTCAAGGTTAACAATCTGGCTAAAGACTCAGAAAGACTGGAAAAAAAAACGTATAAAGAAAAAAACATTCCTACCACTCAAGGTTTAGTCTATCAGGTCTTCAGTATTAACCTTAACCACATGCGCGTTAATGCGATTATTTTGTTTTGGTTTGATAAAGAACACATTCAATAGCCTAAAACTATACAGACAGTCGTCTAGACAGTCGTCTATAATTCTGACTTTATAGATTAAATGTGTTTCTTTCATCAGGTATTTGTTATGCCTTACTTATTGGTTAAACACAGTAAATTACAAGATATATTACAATTAGATTCTAGTAGGTAAAATGTTTAAAGCTACACAACTACCTGGTGGAATTAAAACTTAATTTACAATGGTATTATTATTATTATTATTATTATTATTATTATTTCGTATTTATATGATAATGCTGTGGAATCTGGAGATGGAGATAAATTAAAAGAATTTAGATTTTTCTGTAGAGAGATATGGATGGAGCATCAGGTAGGAGTGGAGATGGGAATGTATGGAGTTCCATTTTGGCAAACAAATGTTATTTCCCTAAAAATGAATAATGCATACACAAATGTATGAAATAGGTACGAGAAATATACTAATAGTAGCAGGATAATTAGCTTAATTATAATAATGTAGTTATGTAGTTAATGGAATATATTCGAAGCTTGGACTTGTCACCAGTGGGGTACCTCAGGGATCTGTACTTGGACCCATTCTCTTTAATATTTTTATTAGTGATATTGCAGAAGGTCTTGATGGTAAGGTATGTCTTTTTGCTGATGATACAAGATATGTAACAGGGTTGATGTTCCAGGAGGGATAAGCCAAATGACAAATGATTTAGGTAAACTAGAAAAATGGTCAGAATTGTGGCAACTGACATTTAATGTGGATAAGTGCAAGATAATGCATCTTGGTCGTAAAAACCAAAGGGCAGAGTACAGAATATTTGATAGAGTCCTAAGCTCAACATATGAGGAAAGGGATTTAGGGGTGATTATTTCTGATGACTTAAAGGTAGGCAAACAATGTAATAGAGCAGCAGGAAATGCTAGCAGAATGCTTGGTTGTATAGGGAGAGGTATTAGCAGTAGAAAGAGGGAAGTGCTCATGCCATTGTACAGAACACTGGTGAGACCTCACTTGGAGTATTGTACACAGTACTGGAGACCGTATCTTCAGAAGGATATTGATACCTTAGAGAGGGTTCAGAGAAGGGCTACTAAACTGGTTCATGGATTGCGGGATAAAACTTACCAGGAAAGGTTAAAGGATCTTAACATGTATAGTTTGGAGGAAAGACGAGACAGGGGGGATATGATAGAAACATTTAAATATATAAAGGGAATCAACACAGTAAAGGAGGAGACCAAATTTAAAAGAAGAAAAACTACCACAACAAGAGGACGTAGTCTTAAATTAGAGAGACAAAGGTTTAAAAATAATATCAGGAAGTATTACTTTACTGAGAGGGTAGTGGATGGATGGAATAACCTTCCAGCTGAAGTGGTAGAGGTTAACACAGTAAAGGAGTTTAAGCATGCGTGGGATAGGCATAAGGCTATCCTAACTATAAGATAAGGCTAGGGACTAATGAAAGTGTTACGGTACCTCCAGTAATAAATGCACAAACCGCCGTTTAGTGAATGCTCCCCGTTCGCAATAATGTGGTCTGGTAGCGTATGCAGTCTAACCATGCGAACCGCCAGCCAGGGAACACTCCAAACTCCCGAACGGTACCTGTACGGCTCCTTCCCTTCACAAGCTCCAAATGCACGAATCACCAATAGCAGCCGAATGGCAATAGTTTCCAAGCGGCAAATAATCGCAATAAGCAGTCTCTAGTCGCCGGTAATAAAATCCCCCCCAATAACGAGACCAAGCTCCGCTTTGAGGGTAAAACACGAACTGAGTTTACTGTGGGCTACCTGCCCGTATTTATGCAGGTCTCCTACTTGGTGGACACTCCCCTAGGGGACCAAATGGGAGACTGGAATAACAGAAGGACATGGGGACATTTCAGACATACATACCCACAATATTCCCAGCATGCAACACAGTTTCCTCCCCTCTGCTCGGGAGATAATTGAGAAGTAATTAAATTTTCTCCCAGAGCAGAGGCAAATCGCCATTTTAAATACAAGTTACAAAACACATTAAAATACATAACTTTATAACTGTCGAACGTATTGCATTCGTATAACACATCCCCAGATAGCCTGGATCTGAGTGCATATTATTGGCGAATAGCGCTCAGATCCCACACACATAGTTCAATCGCCATGGAGTCAAAGTCTATTACAGTTCTTCAGTATGCGATTGACTCCATGGGAAGGCTATCTGGGGTAAGTCCATTCATGCCTTTAAATCTCTTGAATGGCCGGTATTCGTATACTTTTGTCGATTGAGAAGGGGAGGTCGACGGCTTCAGCGGTGTTCGGTTGAAAAAGTGTCCGTTTTTAGTTCCATGGAATAACCGTCATAATACATTCCCTTAAACAAGGCATACGAATGGGGGAATTCATACAAACGGCAAAACAGACGAACACAGCAATTCCAGTTCATACAGATGGATCTGTCACAGAAAGTATTTAGAAAATTGGGCAGACTAGATGGGCCGAATGGTTCTTATCTGCCGTCACATTCTATGTTTCTATGTTTCTATATTTCTAATGAAACAAAATGCACAAAACACCATGAATGCTCAATCTTGTCTAAAGTGCAGCATAATTGCAACAAAACAGAGAATACGAGAACTCTGCGAACAGGTGGAGGCACAGAGAAACTTCAATAGCTTGCCATACGATTAATCCCACTCAGGTCTCAAAAATAATTTTGCTCAATTGTGCCGTAACAAAGAGGCATATTGCCTCACGGTGCCTAGGGAGATATCAGCTATGCCTCACTGATGATGCCTAATAAGGCTGAAACGATTGTCTGGGGTTGCTGTATCTCTCGTGCAGAGAGAACTTGCTGGCATTTCAGATCTGGACTGCCCGTATGGGTGGGACCAGTCTGATATTCTTCAGATATGTTCTCTCTGTAATGGCACAAGATGAGCAAAAATCAGCTTGAGAACTGAGCGGGGACCGACCGAAGGGCAGGCTATTTCAGCTGCTGCCTGTCCTCAGTATTCTCTTGTGACCCATTTTTGACTCTCTACAAGTTTAAAGGGATAATCCAGACGTGGACCCCTTGCTCACGGTGCCTAGGGAGATATCAGCTATGCCTCACTGATGATGCCTAACAAGGCTGAAACGATCGTCTGGGGTTGCTGTATCTCTCGTGCAGAGAGAACTTGCTGGCATTTCGGATCTGGACTGCCCGTATGGGTGGGACCAGTCTGATATGCTTCAGATATGTTCTCTCTGTAATGGCACAAGATGAGCAAAAATCAGCTTGAGAACTGAGCGGGGACCGACCGAAGGGCAGGCTATTTCAGCTGCTGCCCGTCCTCAGTATTCTCTTGCGACCCATTTTTGACTCTCTACAAGTTTAAAGGGATAATCCAGACGTGGACCCCTTGCTCACGGTGCCTAGGGAGATATCAGCTATGCCTCACTGATGATGCCTAATAAGGCTGAAACGATCGTCTGGGGTTGCTGTATCTCTCGTGCAGAGAGAACTTGCTGGCATTTCAGATCTGGACTGCCCGTATGGGTGGGACCAGTCTGATATGCTTCAGATATGTTCTCTCTGTAATGGCACAAGATGAGCAAAAATCAGCTTGAGAACTGAGCGGGGACCGACCGAAGGGCAGGCTATTTCAGCTGCTGCCTGTCCTCAGTATTCTCTTGCGACCCATTTTTGACTCTCAAAGAGGCATATTAGACCGATCCTACCCATAAGAGCAATCCTGATCCAAAATGCTGCCAGGTTCCCTTTGCACAAGAGATACAGCAACCCCAGACAATTGTGCCAGCTTTTAAGCCTTATCTGCGAGGTGTAGCAGATACCTATCCAGGTACAGTGAGCATGAGGTCCAAGCCTAGTGTAAAAGTTAAGAGAAACCTCAGTAGGTTGTCCTTAGATTAGTCCCCGCACAGGTCCTATATTTTGGCTCACTTGTGCCATTACAGAGAGAACCTGTACAATTTGCATATAAGGCTGATGCAGAGGGATTAAGATATTGTTAAAACCCTCTAGAGGGGCCACGTGTTGTGTTAGCGGGGCTCGTAGAACGGGGTACACACATTTCCAAAATATAGAAAAAAAATACAAAATACAAAAGTAAAAAACGAGGAGTATTTGGAAAGAAACAAGTTTCTATAAGTTAAATACGAGAAAAAATATTTATAATAAATACCTTTATTGATTATTATAATAGTCAAAAAGCCACCATTGTAGAGGATCGAGAGAGGCTCACTTGCAGTTATATTTGACTACTTTATATTTTGTATTTTTTTTTATATGATGCAGAGAAACTCTGCCAGCATTTCGAATATATTATGGGTGCGATCAGTCTGATATGCAAATTGTGTAGGTTCTCACTGTATAGCACAAGTGAGCAGAAACATTTCCTGAGTGGGGACTAACCGAAGGGAAAGCTATTGAGGACTCTGAGCTTCTGCCCATTCTCAGAGTTTTCATATTCTCTGTTTTTGTACCTTGATTGACTTCAGAATATGCTGCAAAACTTTGAATAGTTTGCTGAGGAAACCAGAAAAGTGAATCTGAAGAACGAAATATATGAAAAAAGCATATAATATACAATATAGGGCAACATATAAAACATCTACTAAAACCTATAAAATTGCCAAATATAGCAAAAAAATAAGATTTGTTTTACCTGTTCCAAAGAGAATAAGCTAAATGAGAAATCGCTGCCCAAAGTGAATTATTTATAGGAAAAGAATCATACCGCAGTAGACTTGAGTTTAACATCTGCATCAAGAATTGACAGATAACTCCTTATGTCTGAAATCTGCTTACAACTGAGTTGGAAGTCATTAAAAAAGGATGTCAGTAGTGGGATATAATACATTGATATTGACAAATTATGCAACATAGTCTTACTATCTCTATGTAGATTGTGCTATTATAATCATTGTTCAAATGGTTTGGCTTTCACAATTGATCATTTAGAACATCCACCAAAGTAACTGAGGCTGATATTTCTTTATTTATTAGTTCCCAGAAGAACAATTTCTTAGAAGTCGTATGTATTGTCCATTTTGAATGCCAAAATGAGATAACTAATTATGCAAAATTTTCTAACATCTTCATATTGACCCTGTTTTCCATGTCTACTTTAATGGAGAGATTAATTCCCCCACAATTATATGGTGATTTTTAAACATCTGTTCATTAAGACTGTGAGAATTGTCACATAGTCATGCAATTAGTAAATCATCTATATTGTGTGTATAGTTATATAGCAGGGTGCTATACATAATTGATTCTTGAATATTATCTAACTCTAGCACAAAATACCTTAGCCCAAATCACAGCTCTGTTTAGTCTCCATCTTCAGTATGGACTTGCAGCTTACTTGTGAAGAGAGCATTTAGCTGGTAGACTAGACTTCTTGAATGGTGCTGTAGGTCAAGCTCGCTCAATATTTACTCAACAGAACAAATTCTACCTGTCTTGTTACTTTGCTTCCATATCGGCTAAATTTAATCCATGTATCGATATCCATACCTTGAAATATAACGATTCTAAATAAAATAGCAAATGTTACAATCTCGCTTCATCAAATTGCTCAAAATAATTCATTCCAAGACCAATATGCATCTGAATTGCTTTGGTAGAATTCCTGATTGGAATTTCCCCCTAATTCAATTCAGAGACACAACCCCACATCTTAGTAAATAATCCCAGAAGCCTCTCACACAAGGTGAATAAACACAAAGCCTAATGTTTAGTTGAGTTGCACATTGAGATTATCCTATGAACCCATCATCTGACATTTTTTTTAAAGACTGAGGTCTTTTTATTAATGGCAGTGTCTCCCCTCCTTCCCTACCCCTCCCCCCATTCCCACACTACCGTCAAAGTTAGTATTTCACAAAGATAAAATCTTTATGAAATATGTATACTGGCTGTGTTGGATTTTCACTTAAATTCAAACCCAGTAAAAAGATATACTGAGACAAAGTAGGGACTACTTTTAGTCAGTATATTTCCTATACCTGACACTTCTAGACACTGGGCAGAGATACCGCCATCTAGAAGTGTCAATCTCAGTGATGACTGCAGAGATATTAGCTGTATTGATGGGTGATCCTGCTGCCTAGTGAGATGATTCCATGGACCTCAATGTTGTATTCTAGCGCATGCAGAAGAAGAACGTCAGGAAGAAGATGATAGCACCAGCGAGGGACAGGTTCAAAGTAAATCTCACTTTTTTTTCTGCTTCTCCTCCCCTAGGCCACTGGACCACCTCCAGCAAAATATGCAAAGTCCCCAGACAGTGCTGCTTTAAAAATATATATACATTTGTTTTCATTCCTTCCACAAACCATCAAATATAAAGTCGATATGATTTTGTTGGATGATCCAAGCACATGGGAATTACAAAAATCGGAAAACATATTGCCCCATGATATTGTTCTCCGTGTCCACAAGACACCTGTCAGGTATTGTACTGCTGTACATTTCCCATAATCCCTTGGCAGCTTTGTCTTACAACCATCAAAGAGGAGAACAAGCATGTAAAATTAATCTTCTTGTGGCTTGTCATTTATTAATAAAAAATAAATAATAAAAACTACACACACTAGTGCACAGAAATTGCTAAAAAAAAAAAAAAAATACTGATTCACCTTAATGAGCAATTCATATTTTAGACATTTCCAGTTTAAAGAACTGTGAGCGAAAAATAAAAAGACCAGAAATTGTATTTTAAATTTAAGGTATTTGTTTATCCTTTAATGTTGGATGCATTAATTTAGTCAATATAGTTTATTCATTATCTCGCAATAATGTGACACTTTCTTACATAAGTTTTTCTCAATAGGCAAGACAAAATTGGATAAATAAAAATGGTCATAGGTATTTGTAGGGCCTCTGAAGGGATTGCCAATAGTACAGCGGATGAAAAAAGACAAACAAATATAAAAAGAATTACTACATTTTACATTCATACCTATTTATAAGTTCAGTTAAATCACATTTCTAACACATCACATTTCCAATTTGCGCATCTCAGTGGTCTTACATGTTCTCAACTTGCCCCGTTAGAGCCTATAATGAATGCAGAAATATAGGGCTTAATTTAAGATTCAGGTATTTGCTTACAAGTCTCTACACAATGCTGCTCCAGCCTACCTATCCTTCCCAATATACAAGTACGTCCCATCTAGGCCCCTAAGCTCTGTTGAAGACCTACGTTTATCCTCTGTTCGTACTCCCACCTCTGATGCTCGCCTTCAAGACTTCTCAGGGGCTGTACCATTCATGTGGAACTCCCTTCCCTTCTCCGGTAGACTTTGACCCAGTCTCCATTCCTTCAAAAATCATTGAAAACTCACTTATTCAGGAAAGCGTATCAATAAAACTTGTGACGGTAGTCACTGTCACTGGGGATGGAAGACTGACACTATGTGTGGGTCCCCAGATTCCTTTTGTGTTTTGGTCACCCTGTGCCCATTATTGGTGCAGGTTATGGTGAATGTATTGCTTGTCTGTGCCTCTCCCCTTACCCCTTTTTCCTGTCCTATTGTTTCCCCAGCAGGGCATTGTCCCAGGAACACTGCCAGATCAGTTTAAAGTAGCTGCCCTGTCCCTCCTCAATCTCCCATCAGCCATTGCTATTGCCAGCAGTTAAATTCGTAAATTCCAACACTTACAGATAGGGATGTGCATGGGGAAAATATTCGGTTCGGCATTCCGAAATTCAGGACTTCAGCACTTTGGCACTTCGGCACTTCGGCACTTCAACACTTCGGGACTTCAGGGTAGGATTAGGGTAGAGTTAGTTTAGGAGTAGGGGTAGGGTAGGGTTAGTGTTAGGGTTGGGTTAGGAGCAGGGTTAGAGTTAGGAGTAGGGTTATGGTAGGGTTAGGGGTAAGTTTAGGGTTAGGGGTAGGGTAGGGTTAGGAGTACGGTTAGGGTTAGGAATAGGGTTAGGGTTACCCTAACGGCAATTCGGCACTTCGGACATTCGCAAGCATCCGAATTTGCAAAATTTGTCCGAATCTGCATTCAGGAACTAAATGAATTGCACGTCTACTTACAGATGATATAGTCAGAGTTACATTGACATCTG
Organism: Pelobates cultripes; assembly: GCA_933207985.1. Classification (NCBI taxonomy): domain Eukaryota; kingdom Metazoa; phylum Chordata; class Amphibia; order Anura; family Pelobatidae; genus Pelobates; species Pelobates cultripes. Next base: position 399,338,752 of record OW240912.1, on the reverse strand, counting down.
TGTTGCCCTGTAGGAGGCATACATTGCAAGTCTCCATAATTAAAAGGCTAACACTGTTGCTAAAGGAATAGGACATGAATGCAGAGTGCTCAATGACCACTGTTAACACAGATTGATATTCTGTCATAATTTGCCTGGGCTGTAGAATTAAAATTTAAATCTGGTGTATGTGGAGCAAAAGCCTTTGAGACAATATTACAGGGTGGGTTTGTACCCTCTCCCCCCCTCCTCCACCCCCCTCCTGGACACATATATTAGTACAAGTTACAGAAATACTACGTACAGCACTTTGGAACAAAAGAACTTTGTGAAATCAGGTATTATAGAGAGACCTAATAAGTAATAACACCTTAAAGAATAAAATAGCTCCCTACATTATAACACCTGCAGGTATGTAGATATTAGGTAAATAAAAGTGACACAGGTTTCTCCAGTAACCCACATAGCGGTTTTACCATTGTTCAGTAACTGATAACTACATCACAGAAAAATTACCTGCACTAAAACATTGTATGTTGCAATAAAGGGCATAGCAATTTCAGATCCATTAGGTGGTTGTAATCTTTGCATTACAGCATTAGCTGAACACCAGTCCACAAATTAACATCTCACCTACCAATTAGCTGACATGACAGAGGGCGGCATATGTTGGCACCATAATTTAGGATTTCTTATAAAACCAGAAATTTGAATCAATGTTGATATTGAGCTTTTAACATTGATTATTATTTTAATTATTTTTATTTTAATGTGCCAAGACCTGCCTCTTTATTATTATTTTTATATATATATATAATCTCAGTGCTGTAATAATACCTTAGCTATTCCTGTTTAATAAAAGCAAAAATAAAAATGACTCGAAGGTGTTTGAAACGGAAGCCTTTAAATTATATTTAACCCCTTGTTGTCCAGCACACTTTGCAATACTAAACTGATTTTAATCTGGTTCATTTGAAGCATTTATTATTGAACTGGTGCTTAACCCTTTTACTGGAATGGCACGAGAGTCCTGGCAAACCAAGTGCTGTGAAGGAGTTAAAAAGACATAGACCCAGGATCCCAGGCAGACCCCAGGATCGCGACCACCATCGGGGGAATGGTGGGCACCCGTTAAGTACAAAGGATGGTGGGGACGTTATATGCCGCTCGCCCGCGTGTAGGACGGCCGAAAAAAGGACAGCATAGAACGCCCACCGTCCTTAAGGAGTTAAAAACCAAATCAGTACACATTACCATGTCTGCTTTAATGTTCCAAAGCTTATACATTTAACTGTGGAATCACCAGTTCCCAAACAGGAAATGAAGCAGAATTCGAATGAAGCAGTAGAATCCAAAAATAAATAATTTCAATCCATTTAACAATGGGAAAAAAAAGATGCTAATGAGGAGGAGGACACACCAAAAACAACTTCACATTTATTAATGACTGATCGAATATTATATTCAGTGATAGAACTCTCCTTAGATCTTTTAATGAACAACATCTTTTTTGTTTCTAACCAAGAATCTGATGGATTCGACCGATTGTTATAATTGTTATTCCAAAATGATTTTTTATTTAACCTCACTTAAAGGAACACTATAGTCACCTAAATTACCTTAGCTAAATAAAGCAGTTTTAGTGTATAGACCATTCCCCTGCAATTTCACTGCTTAATTCACTGTCATTTAGGAGTTAAATCACCTTGTTTCTGTTAATGCAGCCCTAGCCCCACCTCCCCTGGCTATGATTGACAGAGCCTGCATGAAAAAAAACTGGTTTTACTTTCAAACAGATGTAATTTACCTTAAATAATTGTCTCTCAATCTCTAAATTGAACTTTAATCACATAGAGGAGGCTCTTGCAGGGTCTAGCAAGCTATTAACATAGCAGGGGATAAGAAAATCTTAATTAAACAGAACTTGCAATAAAGGAAGCCTAAATAGGGCTCTCTTTACAGGAAGTGTTTATGGAAGGCTGTGCAAGTCACATGCAGGGAGGTGTGACTAGGGTTCATAAACAAAATGATTTAACTCCTAAATGGCAGAGGATTGAGCAGTGAGGCTGCAGGGGCATGTTCTATACACCAAAACTGCTTCATTAAGCTAAAGTTGTTCAGGTGACTATAGTGTCCCTTTAAAGGACCACTATAGTGCCAGAAAAACATTCTCGTTTTCCTGGCGCTATAGTGCCCTGAGGGTGCCCCCACCCTCAGGGACCCCCTCCCGCCCGGCTCTGGAAAGGGGAAAGGGATAAAAACTTACCTTTTTCCAGCGCTGGGCGGGGAGCTCTCCTCCTCCGATCCTCCTCTTCTCCTCCCATGCGGCTGAATGCGCACGTGCGGCAAGAGCTGCGCGCGCATTCAGCCGGTCACATAGGAAAGCATTCATAATGCTTTCCTATGGACGCTGGCGTGCTCTCACTGTGAAAATCACAGTGAGAAGCACGCAAGCGCCTCTAGTGGCTGTCAATGAGACAGTGCTAGAGGAAATAGGGGAAGGCTTAACCCATTCATAAATATAGCAGTTTCTCTGAAACTGCTATGTTTATGAAAAAATGGGTTAACCCTAGCTGGACCTGGCACCCAGACCACTTCATTAAGCTGAAGTGGTCTGGGTGCCTAGAGTGGTCCTTTAATGTTTGTTTTTTGTTTTGTTTTTATTGATATTTATAACAATTTCAGTTTTAATTTAACTTTGTGGTGTAGGGTTTTTTTTTTCATTGAGTTTTTTTTTCTTAGTATGAATTAATATGGCCAAACCAATTTTTTTCACCATGCACAAGTGTACTATATATTGTTGGCTGGAGGGGCCAAAGTCAAGTCGACACCCTGGATAAAATTGACAATGTGGTGCTGTCTACATATTTTTTTGTTGCCACATATTTACAGGAGAGGGGCAGAAATGCTGATGATGGCTAGTCTAGTTGAGTAGATTGCTCAAAACATAAAGGTTTAATGGACACTGTCATGCATGCATTGTATACATTGCGCCTGTCAAATAGCCAATGCATAGAACTATAAAATATATAATATTAATAAAATATCTCTCACTGTATAGGATACACAAAAACAGATTGCGCCCATGGATGCATGTAAAGATAAAATTAATAAAGAAGTATATATGGAGTAAATAATAAACGTATAAAGTCCAATATTCACAGTCCCAGTTGCTTTTAAATTCTTGATAGGTCTCAGTTCTTGATTAAGGTAGCTTGACAACATATGTAAAAAGATACAAATTGAAAGATAATAGTGCAGACTGTTTAAGCAGGAAGATAAAACTCTCAACAATAATGATTGGAATTGCTCTCACATTTTGTAGAGTTTAAACTAGCTCTAAGTAAAATTGCTTGCAGTGGTACAATCCCCACTGATAGATTTAAAACTCAGAAGGCCAGTATCTAAGCGTACAGTTGGTTATATAAAAAATATAAAACGCTAAATTTGGCCAGTGTTTGTAACTAAGTGGCTACCAAAAAAGACTGGATTTACCCCATTTTTGTAATACCTAGAGTTGTCTACTTTTGCAAATAGTATGCCATCATGGGGGTAATTTTCATTCCTGGGCTACCATTTGGTCTTAAGGCAACATAACCAGTCTGGCAAATTTTAATGTGTATAAACAGAAAAATGTAATGTGCTATATCTGACCCTGTAACTTTCCAAAACAACATAGCACCTGTACATTGGGGGTACTATTTTACATGTGAGACATCGCTGAATACAAATATGTGCACTTTATTGCAGTAACAACTAACCTTATTGTGACATTCACAGTTAAAATGTCATGCAAAACAAAAAACAAAATTCTTAATTTCTCAATTTATTTTATATTTTATTCATATTAAATTATGTTTAATATACAAATATTTGATGTGACATGAAAGTCCTGTTTCTGCTGAACAAAATTATATATGATTAGTGTATGGGTGCACATAATATGAAAGATGTAAATTACACCTGAACAGACTTTTAGCACAAATTCAAGGTTTTGTTTACGTTTTGTTTTGATCACAACTTGTACAGTTGGCTCAATCCTTAAGGGGTAATTTTGTATAGTATATATTTGGCAGACCATCTATCATTTCTTGCTATTTACTTCAGCCTGTTGGGACAAGTATTTTTGTAGGTCATAGGCAGTCATGGACTATTAGGCAACCAGGATATAGTTTTGAGATATGAGCTTCTTGCAAAAGACATCAGACTCATTCTTTTTCATCTCATGTTTGTTTTCTTTTAAACTTTTTGACCTCTGATCTGATTTAAGGAAAGGCAATTAAGAGTAATGACCCTTGTGGGGCAGTCAACCTATCATCTTGAGTAGATAAATAAGGACTCCGTAGAGCTTGGAACATTTTCTGGAAAAGTCTGGGTGCCAGAGCTAAGCGAGTGTTTATGAAGATGGATTTGATTAGTCACTAAAAAGTCAACATGGTCAAAACCTCAGTGGTAAGGTAGGCGACAACGACAAATTATGGTGAAACTCATGAGGAGTAATCTCCTAAATCCCTGCATTCAAAAACCCTTAATAAGTATCAACCACCAACCCCAGAACAACAACTGCCCCATTCACAGTAACACCAAATAAGATACAACATGATTATCAACACCAAGGCATGACGGCAACAAAAAAACATTCTAAATGAACAGCAGCAACGTAGAAAAATAAAGCAGCTAGGGTGGCAGCACTGAAGGATTAGTTCTACCTTTCAGTTCAAAAGAGGATGCAGCTTAAACCTGGTCTTGCAGTGGAGTACCCATTGCATTCTCCCAAGCAAAGTGAATATGACTATAAAGGTAATGTTTGGAATGGCTTACTTCCTGCAGTTGAGCGTCTCAATTAGGCCCTGCCCGAGAGGGGAAAGAGCCTAAGGTAAGGAGAGACCCCTCCCAAAACATTAAACAAAACTATAATCTCTTGGCATGTGCAATTTGTTTCATTCCAAATGTAAATTCAGATGAATTTCGGTAATTCAGGCATTCAGATGTTTATGAATGTCCGAAGTGCTGAAGTGCCGAAGTGCCGAATTTCCGAATGCCGAACTGAATCGCCGAAGTGCCGAATTTTGGAAGTGCAGAAGTGCTTCCAATTTCTGAAAAGTGGCAAAACTGGAGAGGGTTGAGGTTAGGGGTTGGGGTAGGGTTAGTATTTGGGGTAGAAGTAGGGTTAGTGGTTGGAGTAGGGTTAGGGTAGGGGTAGGGTAACCCTAACCCTATTCCTAATCTACCTCTAACCCTACCACTAACCCTACCCTAACCCCAACTGTACTCCTAGCGCTACCCTACCCCTAACCCTTCCCTAACCCTCAACTTACCCCTAGCCCTAACTTAGGGTTGGGTTAGGAGCTGGGTTAGGTTTAGGGGTAGGGTTAGGGGTAGGGTTAAGGGTTAAGGGTCGGGGTAGGGTTAGTGGTTGGGGTTGGGGTAGGGTTAGTGGTTGGAGTAGAGTTAGGGTAGGGGTTGGGCAACCCTTACCCTATTTCTAACCCTATCCCTAACCCTACCCTAACCCTAACCATACTCCTAACCCTACCCTCCCCATAACCCTAAACCTACCCTAACCCTACCATAACCCAACTCCTAACCCTAACCCTGCTCCTAACCCAACCCTACCCCTAACCCTACGATAACCCTACCCCTAACCCTAACCCTACCTCTAACCCTACCCCTACCCTAACACTACCCTAACTCTACCCCTTACCCTACTCCTAAACCAACCCTAACCCCACCCTAACCCTACCCCTAGCCTAACCCTACCCCTACCCTTAACCCTACCCTAACCCTACCCCTAACCCTACCTCTATCCCTACCCCAACCCAAAGTGCAGAAGTTCGAAATGTCGAAGTACCGAACCGAAGTACCACAGTCCCATACCCGAACCAAAGTGCCGAAGTCCCGAAGTCCCGAATTTCTGAATGCCGAACCGAACCAAATATTTTTCCAATGCACATCCCTAATAATTTCATTCCTGACCAAGAAGAAGCCCCCTTAATTATGAATAAAGAAGAATCACTTATTAAAAATACTTCTTAAATGCATTTTATCCCGAAAAAATAATAATTAAACTACAAAGGTGTCATGTGCACTTTTCATTGGTGCCCTCTAACTTTAACATGAAAAAACATTTGATCAAAAATAGATAAGAATATTGTAACAATAAATCTATTAAATTATATTTGTAATATGAGGAGGAGGAATGAAAATTATTTTCTGCCTCTATATCCCAATCACATGTTATCACGGTATACAAACATGATGCACCCACGGTCGTGAATGATACACAGTTCAGACAATTTGATATTTCTTCTTAAAATCTCGATGAGACTCGTCTTGCGAATATGATGGACAATTATGTATGGATTCCCAAAAATAAATATTAAACCAATTTCCAAAGGTCTCCAAAATTCTGCCAGAAGCTAATACTATTATTGCCTAATATATTGATGTCATTTCAGAAGTCTTGAGAGAATCATTGTTATTCTGCTCCTTTCTAAAGAATCTTTGTCATCCTTGTGTGTTAAGCCTCACAGTCTGGAGTCATATTGTATTCACAATTTCCTGGAATTTAAATGTGGGATACATGTAATGTGGTAATGTTTGAAAGCTAATTAGCAATATTTGTCTGATTGTCAAAGTGATAGAAAACAGCAATGCCTCACCCTTATCTCCTGGGTATATAAGCGTTGATAGAGCACGATGAAACCTAACAATAGCTTTTTTTCTGTTTCAGACTTGAATTGTGTTTAACAGGAATCCTAGATATAAATATTTCTTCTATCCGGTATTGTATGATTATTCAAAATGTAGACAAAAATATACTGATTAAACCTAGAATATTCAGCCCATACTTCTCCTATAGGCTTGCAATTACAATTATAATGTATGAAATCAACTGATTTTAAGTGATTTTCATATGATCAAAGTGGGTCAAAGTAAAATCCCCCTAATCCAGGATTAAACTATGTGCCTACTGGACATTGCATGGTATTTGCATGGCACCTTTTTTCAGACATGTTTCCAACAACATAATGTAGACAGGAACTTATGTACTTTTTTATTTTATTTTTTACAAAATAAAAATGATAAAATGCCCATTTCATTGGCATTTGTAAAGCATGTGATGGTGGTTACACTGGCTCTACCATTACTGCTGGTTCATATTTTTGTGTGTGAAAAAAGCAATAAACTAATTTGAACGCCAGTGTTTGTGACTAAGTGGCTACTAAAAAAGACTGGACATACCCCACTTGCAATACCTTGGGTTGTCTACTTTTGCAAATGGTATGCCATCATGGGAACATAACCAATCTGGCAAATTTCACTGTGAAAAAAAAGGAAATCCAAGCCTTATTTTGACTTTGTAACTTTTGAAAACACCATAAAACCCGTACATGAGGGGTACTGTTATACTCGAGAGACTTCATTAAATACAAATATTAGTGTTTCAAAATAGTAAAACATATCACAACAATTATATCGTCAGTGAAAGTATAGTTTGTATGTGAAAAATGCAAAAAACTGCATTTTTACTGATGATATCTTCGTTATTTGTTTTACTGTTTTTAAACACTAATATTTGTGTTCAGCAAAGTCTCCTGAGTAAAACAGTACCCCCATATACAGGCTTTATAGTGTCCTGGAAAGTTACCTGATTAAATATAGGGCTTGCGAAATTCTCTGGACTTTCTGCCTGGGTTGTCGGGCAGGTCCCTCAGTTTGTAATTAATAAAAAATTAATAAATAAAAAAATATTATATAAATATATTTGTAGAATTTAAATTTATGTATATATATATATGTATATATATATTTTTTAATTATTTGTATTTATATAGTATATAGTGATAGATAGATAGATAGATAGATAGATAGATAGATAGATAGATAGATAGATAGATAGCTGAAAAGAGACTTATATCTATCAAGTTCAGCCTTCCTCACATTTGTTTTTTGCTGTTGATCCAAAGGAAGGCAAAAATAACCCAGTTTGAAGCACTTCCAATTTTGCAGTAAACTAGGAAAAAAGATTCCTTTTTGACCCCAGAATGGCAGTCAGATTTATCCTTGGATCAAGCAGCTATTACCCTAAATTGAAAAATTATATCCTTAAATATTCTGTTTTTGCAAGTATACATCTAGTTGCTGTTTGAACATCTGTATGGACTCTGATAAAACTACTTTTTCAGGCAGAGAATTTCACATCCTTATTGTTCTTACAGTAAAAAAAAAAGGTTCCTTTGCCTTAGACAAAATCTTCTTTCTTCCAGTCTAAACCCATGACCTTGTGTCCTATGTAAAGTCCGGTTTGTGAATAGATTTCCACACAATGGTTTGTATTGCCCCGAATATATTTGTATAATGTTATTATATCCCCTCTCAGGCGACATTTTTCTATACTAAAGAGGTTTAAATTTGTTAACCGTTCTTCATAGTTGATATGCTCCAGTCCTTTTATTAATTTTGTAGCATGCATCTGCAATTTTTCTAGTCCATAATATCCTTCTGTAGAACAGGTGCCCAAAATTACAAAGCATATTCAATATGGGGTCTTATCAGTGATTTATAAAAGGCAAAATGATATTCTCATCCCGAGAATGAATGCCCTTTTTCATGCATGACAATACCTTACTGGCCTTAGCCACTGCTGATTGACATTGCACATTGTTGCATAGTTTGTTGTCTATAACAATTCCCAAGTCCTTTTCGTATGTCGTTATCCCTAATTCACTTCCATTAAGGGTATACGCTGCTTGTGCATTCTTTACGCCGAAGTGCATAACTTTGCATTTTTCAACATTAAATTTCATCTGCCATTTGAGTGCCCAGTCTTCCAGTCTATCTAAATCCCTCTGCAGCAAAGTAATATCTTGCTCACATTGTATTATTTTACAAAGTTTTGTGTCATCTGCAAACACTGAAACATGACTTTCAATGCTTTTTTCAAGATCATTTATAAACATGTTAAATAGAAGCGGGTCACAGAACAGAACCATGGGGGACACCACTTGCCACCTCTGTCCAGCTTGAAAATGTACCATTAATGACAACTCTTTGTACTCTATTTTTAAGTCAATGTTCTACCCAAGAACAAGCATTTTCATCTAGACCGATTTCTTTGAGTTTGAACACTAATCTATTGTGTGTAGAATGATGTTATAAATACACACATGTATTCATAATGTCCTTCTAAATGTATTTTGAATTAAATATATATGTATATTAATATTAAAATACAGTTAGAAGAAATTAAAACCGGTATATAATTTTTTTGAAATTTATTTTTATTATTTTTATTTATTTATTTCATTTTTTTAAAAATGTATTTATTGTTTTTTTTTAATATATATAAAAAGCTATTAGAGTGTATAATCAGTCTCTTCATACTGTTGTAAGTGAACATTATGTACTTTTTACTATGGCATTCCTTTTACAGGGATCCTGTGGGACAAAAAGGATGGGCAGATAAAAAAAAAATATATAAAAATGTATGATTTTAATAAAACCAAAAAAAGCAACAACAAAAAAAACCTTACACTGATCCCTTGTGCACACTAAGGACAAAAGATTAACGGGTTACTTACTAAACTGAGAACTGTATGAATTCAAAGTTAATTTTGAATTTAAAGGTAAAATTTTTGGTATCTTGTTCTAAATGTGAAATTCACTTTGAATCCCTGACAATTCTCACTTTGGTAACTGACTTTATAAATCTCTTGGTAAAAGTATTTTATTAATAAAGTGAATCTGTCAGTAAAAAAAATAAAAATCTATCAAAATGTTAAATTTCCTATTAATATTTCTTCTGAAACAGAAACATAGAAACATAGAATGTGACGGCAGATAAGAACCATTCGGCCCATCTAGTCTGCCCAATTTTCGAAATACTTTCATTAGTCCCTAGTCTTATCTTATAGTTAGGATAGCCTTATGCCTATCCCACGCATGCTTAAACTTCTTTACTGTGTTAACCTCTACAACTTCAGCTGGAAGGCTATTCCATGCATCCACTACCCTCTCAGTAAAGTAATACTTCCTGATATTATTTTTAAACCTTTGTCCCTCTAATTTAAGACTATGTCCTCTAGTTTTTCTTCTTTTAAATATAGTGTCCTCCTTTACTGTGTTGATTCCCTTTATGTATTTAAATGTTTCTATACATGTTAAGATCCTTTAGCTATTCCTGGTAAGTTTTATCCCGCAATCCATGAACCAGTTTAGTAGCCCTTCTCTGAACTCTCTCTAAGGTATCAATATCTTTCTGAAGATACGGTCTCCAGTACTGTGTGCAATACTCCACGTAAGGTCTCACCGGTGTTCTGTACAATGGCATGAGCACTTCCCTGTTTCTACTGCTAATACCTCTCCCTATACAACCAAGCATTCTGCTAGCATTTCCTGCTGCTCTATTGCATTGTCTGCCTACCTTTAAGTCATCAGAAATAATCACACCTAAATCCCTTTCCTCAATTGTTGAGGTTAGGACTCCATCAAATATTCTGTACTCTGCCCTTGGGTGTTTACGTCCAAGATGCATTATCTTGCACTTATCCACATTAAATGTCAGTTGCCACAACTCTGACTATTTTTCTAGTTTACCTAAATCGTTTGCCATTTGGCTTATCCCTCCTGGAACATCAACCCTGTCACATATCTTTGTATCATCAGCAAAAAGACATACCTTACCATCAAGACCTTCTGCAATATCACTAATAAAAATATTAAAGAGAATGGGTCCAAGTACAGATCCCTGAGGTACCCCACTGGTGACAAGTCCAAGCTTTGAGTATACTCCATTGACTACAACCCTCTGTTGCCTGTCATTCAGCCACTGCCTTACCCATTCAACAATATTGGAATCCAAACTTAAAGAGTGCAGTTTATTGATAAGCCTTCTATGTGCAACAGTGTCAATAGCCTTACTGAAATCTAGGTAAGCAATGTCTACTGCACCACCCTGATCTATAATTTTAGTTACCCAATCAAAAAAATCATTAAGATTAGTTTGGCATGATCTCCCTGAAGTAAACTCATGTTGTCTCTGATCTTGAAATCCATGTGTTTTTAGATGTTCAGCAATCCTATCCTTTAACATGGTTTCCATCACTTTCCCCACTACTGAAGTAAGGCTTACTGGCCTATAGTTGCCCGACTCCTCCCTATTACCTTTCTTGTAAATAGGCACAACATTCGCTAACTTCCAATCTTCTGGGACTACTCCTGTTAACAATGATTGGTTAAATAAATCTGTTAATGGTTTTGCTAGTATACCACTAAGCTCTTTTAATAGCTTTGGGTGTATTCCATCAGGTCCCATTGACTTATTTGTCTTTACTTTTGACAGTTGAAATAGAATCTCTTCCTCTGTACTCATTCATCCTTTTTCTTAACTGAGGTCCCTTTCTTTCATTTTCATTTGTAAATACCAAACAAAAATATTAATTGAGTCAGTCAGCTAGACCTTTATCCTCTTCTACATACCTTCCTTCTTTTGTTTTTAATCTAACTAATCCTTGTTTTACTTTTCTTTTCTCATTTATGTATCTAGAAAAAAGTTTTGTCCCCTTTTTTTACTGACTGTGCTATTTTCTCTTCTGTGTGTGATTTAGAGGCTCTTATAACTTGCTTAGCCTCTTTCTGCCTAATCTTACAGATCATTCTGTCTTCCTTACTCTGGGTTTTTTTAGAATTACTAAATGCTAAGTTTTAGTTTTTTTACTATTTTGGCCACATCTGCAGAGTACCACAGTGGTTTCTTGAATTTTTTGCTTTTACTGACAAGCCTAATGCAATTTTCTGTTACCTTCAGTTGTGCAACTTTTAAATAATCACATTTCTCTTGGACTCCATTTAAATTGCTCCAGTCTGATAATGACTTATTTACACATATTCTAATTTTAGAAAAGTCTGTTTTTCTAAATTCTAAAACTTTTGTTTTTGTGTGGTGTGACTCAGTCACTGTTCTCATATTAAACCACACTGACTGATGATCACTGGATCCTAAACATTCACCTACAGTAATATCTGATACCAAATCTCCATTTGTTAACACTAAATCTAGTATGGCCTCTTTACGAGTTGGCTCCTCAATGACTTGTTTTAGAGAAAATCCCAGTAGGGAGTTTAGAATATGTGTGCTCCTGGCACAAGCAGCTATTTTTGTTTTCCAATTCACATCAGGAAGATTAAAGTCACCCATGATGATAACTTCCCCCTTCATTGTCATTTTAGCTATTTCCTCAACTAGTAGATTATCTAACTCTTCAATTTGTCCTGGGGGCCTATAAATCCCACCTACACGAGTTACTGTGTGATTACCAAATTCTAACGTAACCCAAACGGACTCTATGTTCGCCTCACTAACTTTTATTAGGCTAGATTTTATGCTATCCTTCACATACAAGGCCACCCCTCCCCCTTTCTTGCCTTCCCTATCTTTCCTATATAAAGAGTACCCTGGTATTGCTATGTCCCAGTCATTTTTCTCATTATACCATGTCTCAGTAACAGCGACTAAATCTACACTATCAGTTGCCATTATTGCCACAAGTTCATGGATCTTATTCCCTAAACTGCGAGCATTTGTAGACATGACTCTAAGCTTATCATTTTTAAACACACTTGCTACAGGCACCTTCTGTCCTTGTTTTGGGGGACAATTGGATTGATGTTTTATCACCCTTTTGCCCCCCCCTCCTAGTTTAAATACATCCTAGCAAAACCTCTGAACTACTCACTGAGAACATTTGTTCCCTTTTGAGAAAGATGCAAACCATCTTTTTTGTACAGTTTATTTCCATTCCAAACAGAGCTACCATGAGAAATAAAGCCAAATCCTTGCTCCCGACACCATTCACCAAGCCACAAGTTAAAGTCCCTAATACGCATCCGCCTGTCATTCTGAGTGTTATGCACAGGCAGAACTTCAGAGAATGACAGTGTGGAAGCAACCTGCCGTATATCATTGGCAAAAACACTAAAAACTTCCTTAACCTCTGAAACCTCATTGCAAGCCAAGTCATTTGTCCCTAGATGGACAAGTACATCCAATTCCCCTTCCTGCTTTGCTTGCTTAACAATATTACAGATACATCTCCTGTCTCTGTGAGCAGTAGCTCCGGGAAGACACCTCACAAGACCACCATTGTCCATCTCCACACCTCTTATGATGAAATCCCCCAACAACAACTGCCTTCTAATAGGCCTCACCATAGTCTCCAAGCCTGTCTCCACAACACCAATAACTGAGCCTGTCTCCACAACACCACTAGCCTCAGTGCCTGAGCCAGTCTCCACAACACCACAAGCCTCAGTGCCTCTCTCTGAAAGTGCAGAAAATTAATTATGTAGAGCAACAGACTATGCATTATGCCTTTTATCCACAACTCTAAGTCTACCAGATCCTACAGTAATCCATCTGCTATTCCTAGTATGTCTCTGCGACAGTGGCTTTGCAGCAGTTCTAGCCTGAGTTTGTTTACCAGATAATTTACAAATCTCAGACTGCAAGAATACAATCTCCTGCCGCAAGATAGAGAACTGTCTACAGATTAGACAACAACCAAACCTCCAAAAAGTGGAACGTGAAACAAATGCATAGCAACTATTACACTTAACTAAGTCTGCCATTCCAATGAGGTTAATAATTTAAATCAAACGAATCTTAACTTTTTAGTTATCCTCCTGAATACCTCAGATTACCTCCATGTTATCTCCAGAATACCTCCAACCACACACTTATAAGCAGCACTTAGATGAAGCAACCAAGCTATATTAGCCAAGCTAATGACAACAACCCTTATATAACTCCTAAAATCACCACCCACTAGGAATGTTTAACACCTGGGTAGGCCTCTGCTTATTTGCAAACAATAGCTAATTAAACAGCAATCAATAGCAAGTAGCTAACTAATCAAATCAAATGCCTTATAATTACCAACAGGAAATCAAACCTTGCGCAATCAGTAACCTTTTCCTACAGATAAATCTTACCTGTAACAGTAAAAAAGAAAACTCTTAGCACAAATATTTGACAGTTGAAGCTTCTGTAAAACTCTCCAGAATATCTCCCACCACACACTTAGAAGCAGCACTTAGATGAAGCAACCAAGCTATATTAGCCAAGCTAATGACAACAACCCTTATATAACTCCTAAAATCACCACCCACTAGGAATGTTTAACACCTGGGTAGGCCTCTGCTTATTTGCAAACAATAGCTAATTAAACAGCAATCAATAGCAAGTAGCTAACTAATCAAATCAAATGCCTTATAATTACCAACAGGAAATCAAACCTTGCGCAATCAGTAACCTTTTCCCACAGATGAATCTTACCTTGTGCAATCAGTAACCTTTTCCCACAGATGAATCTTACCTTGTGCAATCAGTAACCTTTTCCTACAGATGAATCTTACCTGTAACAGTAAAAACGAAAACTCTTAGCACAACTCTTAGACAGTTGAAGCTTCTGTAAAACTCTCCAAAATATCTCCAACCACACACTTAGAAGCAGCACTTAGATGAAGCAACCAAGCTATATTGAATAAATCAAATAATGAAAGTGATGCAAAAACATTCTCAAAATATCTAATTTGAGTTTCTATTTAAAAAAAAAAAAACACAAGAAAAAAAGGCCAGATGTACGTGAATTTAAAACTCAAGATATCAATTTTTGGAAAGCACATATTTATTTATTATTAATAGTTGTGCTCCCAAATACAGTTGGGACAACTGCAGAATGAGAATGCTGTGGGTGATCACAATATGGCCCAATGTGATCACAAGAGATTGCACATTTTTTAAGCTCTGTATGAATAAAATTTAATTATTAAGTTGCTGTTGTATTTTACACATTTTCAAAAGATGAACTTTTCCACAGTTGGTATCAAATGTTCCTTCATAATATAATATTTTTGAATTGTGTCAAGGATTATTGTCTGTTTATGATATATGTATCAATGGATTGTGTGTTAGATGTGTCCATGCCCGGTTATAAAGAGTTGTTTTATTTGTTCGATATATCCTAGTAGGACACACAGGATATAATGGTGTGGTATTTTGCTTAAGTGTCTTCAGCTGGACATGGTAATACAGAAGAGAGTGTGTGCTAACTGTTCAGTGTAATTATGTCGCGTACAAACAGATGCAGAAAATAAAGGTGTATTCTATACAAACAATCAAAAAGAGAAACATTATTTTTCCAATCGGAACCATGTATGATGTCTAAACGTTTCAACTCAACTCTGACTCAGTGCAACCGCCAAACTGTGAAACCACCAAATCATCGATGAGACAATAGCTGATCAATAACCAATCAAAACTATCATCTTACTCTTAATACAAAGATTGATTCTGATAGTGGAAACCATTGTCCATCCTTCATTAACGCTTATGTCAACTGGTTACATTGTACACAACATACTACCTATACACAGCTAGTGGACGATTGTATAATACGGACCAGATTCCCACAGTTTGGGAGCAAAGGTTTACAGTGATAGTGGATGGGGTCAGATTCCAGGAGTGGGTTTAACAACTCCCACGGGCTAATGCATGAGGGGTCATATTAATTGAGCCCCTTTGTTGTTTCTCTATCTCCTTCTATCAAACATAGGATGGAGGTTAAGCAGAATCCATTTAGCTCTCGGTTAGTTCATAGGGCACCTGGGGAATCCTGCTGCTATAATTTTATGGGGTGGAAGATTAATTGTGGCTCTGTTTGAAACCTTTTGGCATTCTTTGGGTCCTGGGGTCTCTGACATTGTATTTGGCTTTGTTTAATATTGTCATTTTAATATTTAGGATGGAGAAAGCTTAGTCTGCAGACAGCATGGTATTACAGCCCTGCTCTTTGTTCCTGTTGAAAAGTGATTTATTAGTTAATGGAATTATAAAAAACCATACGTTTCATTCATCTACCCCTTTTCACATTGGAAAGCTGTTTTGTCCCACAGAAAACATTAATCCAAACCACCAATAGCAATGCCTATTTTTTTTTTTTTACAATTACTTTGTAACGTTGTCATGCATTTGTTGTTTCCTCTTTATTGAAAACAGCTATATATTTTTAAATGCACTTCCAACATCTTATTAAAGGAAGCAAAGCTTTCAGAACAAATAGTTTCCTCTTTAACCACAGAAGAAATATGTCCTCTATAGTCCTATATGTATAAGTATAGTTACAGGAGTGCTCTTCTTTAAATATGTTGTGTACCTATGTTCAGCTAATTCCCTCTACACTCAGCTTTCTGTTAAATTAACATGTTAAATTGAGCTACAGGTATTTTGAACATGTATTTATAGAACGTCTTTCTAATTAGAGCTGATATTTTTGGACAAAAGCATCTACAAAAATGAAAGCCATGGAAACAGAACATGATGGAGTTGTCTGTCTCAAGTTCCATCCTATCTAAATGGAAAGAAGTAATTCATACTAATGAGCAATTTGAACATGTGGGGTGGTGCAATCCTGGAAATGAAGGTGGTATTATCAATAAGTCACCATACTTAGGGAAATACAAGAAACAAGTAACTCCGCACACAGGTTCTGACCTACAAAGCACGGCCATCAATCAAGGATGTACTCCGTGAAAACAGACACCACAAATTCGTTAAGCAATTGAGAAAATAGCGAACAAAGGCTTCATTACGAGATTCCGATAGTGTAAGTGTAATCAAGGGTAAGCCAACACAACCAAAGAATCCAAACTCGAAATCTCGGAATGTAGCCAGTGTTCTCTATTTTCTCCAATACTGAAGGAAATATCCAGGAGAACGTGATGTTGGTACAAGAGAGGGTTATAAAATGAAGCAAAAACAATTGTATATTGTGACGTGGAACAAATGGTGTTGAAAATGAACACAAATAGACCAAGCTCTAACAGACTGGGGCTAAGCCAAGGAAAAACAGCCGGGGGCTCTAACAGAATGAAGATAAAGCAACCTGGAGTAGATAAGTACTAATGACAGCTAGACCAGAGAGGGACGGCCCAGACTAGAATTGATGCCAGTTGGATTGGGACTAACACAAAATGGAGCAAATATTTACTATAGCACGGCACGGGTCTAAAGTAAGCTAGGGGGCTGATTCAAGCTGGAACATATGGGTCAGACTGAAACAAACTAAAGTAGACTGGAACAAAAGGTTGCTGGAATAGATTGGGGCTTATCCATGCTGAAGCAAAAATAAGCTGGAACATATGGAGTTTTAACAGATAGGGGTTAGATAAACTGGAACAATCCAGGACTAAATAAATCTGGAACTAAAGGGGCTAAAGCAAGAGAGATACACTGAGGACTCTCGTGAATAGCCCGAAACTAACACAAGCTAAAACCACTGGGTGGTATAACAAGCTAAAACAGACTACATCTAAAACAAGATTGAACAGCTGTGACTCGTGGAAACTGTAACAGGCAATATACTAGTACGAGCTGAAAAGGGCTGTGATTAAAGAAAACTTGAACAGATGGGTGTTAAGGCGGCTAAAACAGATGGGAGCTACAGGAAACTGAGAAAATTGTGTCTGAAGCAAAAATGAGAAGATTAAGACTGGAGGAGATTGGAGTTAGACAGGCTGCAACAGGAATACCAGACAACATGTTTTCCATAGAGGAAACCAGAACAGATATATAACGACGCAGGCAACTAGCCAAAGGATGAATTAGAATAGCTTAATGCAATGTGTGGCTGATCAGGAGAAGATAAGTCCAGTAAGAAAGGCAATTTACAATAGCAATGTTTGACTTTTTCTTTGTCTTCACTTTCCTCCAGTATCGTGCATTTTTCCCCTTCACCCTCTATCTGTCTATCCTTTCTCTTTTACAAATATATACACTGGACAAAATTATAAATGCAACACTTTGGTTTTTGCCCCCATGTTTCATGAGCTGAACTCAAAGATCTAAGACTTTTTCCATGTACACAAAAGGCCTATTTCTCTCAAATTTTGTTCACAAATCTGTCTAAATCTGTGTTAGTGAGCACTTCTCCTTTGCTGAGATAATACATCCACCTCAAAGGTGTGGCATATCAAAATGCTGATTAGACAGCATAATTATTACACAGGTGTGCCTTAGGCTCGCCACAATAAAAGGCCACTCTAAAATGTTCAGTTTTACTGTATTGGGGAGGCCCAGAGGCGGTCCGAAAACCAGTCAGTATCTATATTTTATAGGAAGCCAATGTAGGGACTGACAGAAGGGTGAAGCATGGGAGGTGCCATGTCCGGTGCGTATGTCCGGTGTCAATGGGTGCCATGTCCGGTGTGTATGCCGGCCATGCAAGAACTGGGATGTTTTCAGCTTCCAGGAATTTTGTACAGATCCTTGCAACATGGGGCCGTGCATTATCATGCTGCAACATGAGGTGATGGTCTTGGATAAATGGATTAACAATGGGCCTCAGGATCTCATCACAGTATCTCTGTGCATTCAAAATGCCATCAATAAAATGCACCTGTGTTCGTTGTCCATAACATATGCCTGACCATACTATAACCCCACCGCCACCATGGGCCACTCGATCCACAATGTTGACATCAGCAAACCGCTCACCCACACAACGCCATACTTGCTGTATGCCATCTGCCCTGTACAGTAGAAAATGGGATTCATCTGTGAAGAGAACACATCTCCAAAGTGCCAGACGCCATCGAATGTGAGCATTTGCCCACTCAAGTTGGTTACGACGACGAACTGCAGTCAGGTCGAGACCCCGATGAGGATGACCAGCATGCAGATGAGCTTCCCTGAGACAGTTTCTGACAGTTTGTGCAGAAATTCTTTGGTTATGCAAACCGATTGTTGCAGCAGCTGTCCAGGTGGCTGGTCTCAGACGATCTTGGAGGTGAAGATGCTGGATGTGGATGTCCTGGGCTGGTGTGGTTACACGTGGTCTGCGGTTGTGAGGCCGGTTGGATGTACTGCCAAATTCTATGAAACGCCTTTGGAGACGACTTATGGTTGAAAAATGAACATTAAATTCAAGGGCAACAGCTTTGGTAGACATTCCTGCTGTCAGTATGCCAATAGCACGCTCCCTCAAAACTTGCGACATCTGTGGCATTATGCTGTGTGATACAACTCCACATTTTAGAGTGGTCTTTTTATTGTGGCCAGCCTATGGCACACCTTTGAAATAATCAAGCTGTTTATTCAGCATCTTGATATGCCACACCTGTGAGGTGGATGGATTATCTTGGCAAAGGAGAAGTGCTCACTAACACAGATTTAGACAGATTCGTGAACAAAATTTTAGAGAAATAGACCTTTTGTGTACATAGAAGTCTTAGATCTTTGAGTTCAGCTCATGAAAAATGGGGGCAAAAACAAAAGTGTTGCGTTTATAATTTTGTTCAATGTATAATACAATACGATGGTTCTTCCATACATTGCAACAATGCCAAGTATGTTGCCAGAATAGAATGTGGGTGGTGACAGGCAGTGCTAGCTAGGAGGTTGTACCAGTGATGTCTACCACAGTACCAGTAGTGCACATAGCTGCAAAGGACGTATCTGTTTCTAAAAATGCCCTGGAAATGTCAAGTTCAGATCAAGCATGCCATTTATTATTTTTATTACTGGTATTTATATAGCGCCAGCATATTCCGTAGCGCTTTACAATATTATCAAAGGGGGAGATTTAACAATAAATTAGACAATTACAAAAACTTACGTGAACAATAGGTTGAAGAGGGCCCTGTTCAAACGAGCCTACAGTCTATAGGCTACACTTTATGGAGTCATTCCTTTGGTGTCCAACAAATATGGGAGAGCCAGTCAGGGATCTAATGTCTGGAATATCCAATCAAATTTAAATAGCCAAATTCAAAACTGTTGGAAATTCATTTTTTTTTCTCATCATTTTCTGTCTCTTTAGTCTCTTCTTTTCTCTCAGACAAGTGAGGGGAAAAGTATTTGATCCCCTGCTGATTTTGAACGGTTGTCCACTGACAAAGAAATGATCAGTCTATAATTTTAATGGTAGGTGTATTTCACTACACACACTTCCACGTAATCTTCTCCACATCATCTATCTCCACCAATGATTTTTCTCTTTCTAAACTAGAGTTCTTGTTCTGCGCATCTCATTTTACTGTCCCATTGGCTCTTTAGACCCCTTTATTTACACACCAATTTACCCTTATTTTCTTAGCTTGAATGTTTTTTCTCTTTTTACCCTCTCAGTGGTTTTTGTCTATAATTGCATCCCGTATTTTTGAATAACCACTTTTTTTAGCTAACTCTATAGATCACCATCTTGGACCTCAATGTTACCATCTTTTCATCCCTCACTACTCTATTTTATTTTAGACTATCTCTTTTCACTCAGGCTGTTCTCATATAAACTTTCTCCCCCACTGTTCGTATCATGTTACCACTCAATATGGGCATCTTTTATTCTCTGAGACCAAGTGTCACCAGAAAAAAACAAAAAAGATTTTTGTGCATGGCAAAAAAATTTGGTTTGGCAGAACCATTTTACCTGAAAATTAAAAACTGTTTGGGTTGGCAGACATGCACACCCACACTGACAGACACACATGCTCTCTGACAGATACACACACACTCATTAGCAGACACACACTCACTGACAGACACACAGACTGATTTTACAAACAAATACACATTATGTCTCAGACACACACACTTACAAAGTAGTTTTAGTAGAGTGTTTTTTGTTTTTTAAAACCCACCAAGCCTCACTACCTTTGAGAGAGCTGGAGTGGATCTTCTGACTGGGATCTAGTGTGACTGTAGTAATCTTCATGCCGTTCGGGTAAGCGATTGCCTACTCTGCCTTAGTGAATATCTGCCCATCTTGGGGGGATCAGGTCAGCTAGAGTGATTATAGCTTAGTCTCCAACCATTATTATGGGCAAAATTAAAAGTACATGAAACAAACTTTATTCAAAAAACCCACACATATTTATGCAGGCATATGCTCAACAAGGGGTCATCAAACCAAACAATACAATCCAACAACAAGGCTTTTGTGTCTGGGGCATAACTCAATTAAAGACAGGATACTTTAATTAACTACCACACACCAGGGTACCTAACAACAGTATCCCAAGAACAGAGTGTTCCTTATGAGTAATACTCAAGAGCTATACATGGAGAGCTCTGGTTTAGACATGCAAGCTGTCAAATATTTTTCGCATCGGAGGTGTCTAGCCCGAGCAATCACCATTTGTTGACCAGGATGCGACAATTCCCCAATCCAGCACAGAGTTTTAGACTGTTTTGTACCAAGTCCTGGTCTCAAATAAAAATAGATACAAATATCGAGGCACACCTGATGATTTCTTCTAAAATGCAGGTCAAGTGGTCAAACAAGGATTGTCTTTTAGAAGAAATCGCCAGGTGTGCCTGGATGTATGTATCTACTACCATTTGATTTTCAAGAGGACCTGGCCCTCTCTATCTGGAGTACCACCCCCTTTCTAATGTGTGTACCATCTCTTATTGTAAACAAACCTGGTTTCAAATAATGGCTTCCCGGAGCACCATAGAGGGGAGCTCCCACAAGTCATTGGTATCACTAACCACATCATTACCTCCTTGATCTACTCTCCAAAAAGCACTCTGTTTGCTTCTCCCTGGGCCGAGCAACACCCATTTGAAGTTCTATGATGTTTATTGGTACCTCATGGTCCAGCTCTCTGCAATCCATTCAGCCTAAGGAACATACTGAAAGTACCTGGAGCTAGCTGGGCCATAGACTAGGCTCCATTATGTCCTGTATGGTCATAGCTGTCAGGGTACCTGCCATACTTACCTGGGTTGGGGACTGTTTGCAAACGGAGAGGGATCAGTCCCAGGCTTCCGTCCAGTGGTTCCAACGTTGGCCGCTGTGGCTCTGCCCCCTTATATGACGCGGTACATCAGTACCAACGTCATGACGCAAATGACATCACCGCAGTGGGTACATGCCGACGTCATTAAGGCAATGACGTCATGGTCTACCAAAACGTTCTAATGTTTTGGGGACGTGATTTCAAAATTAAAAAAACAGAATATAAAAGGCTGGTTCACCCATAGCACTTTGCCCTGTTGTGGTTCTTATAGTCGCAATAGCACATTGTATTCAAGTATTGTATTCTTGGTTTTGACTGTGGCTTGTTTGACTACTCTTCCTTCTGTTACCCTTTGACTCAGCTTTTGTACCCTCGCTGTTCTTGACTTGTCCCTGTTTACTCTCTGTCCTTGTGAAAGCAACCCGGCCATTCTAATGTCCAGTACACGTTACTATTCTATTACACTCTGCGTTTCGGATCCCAGTATTTCCTAACAATAGCACAGCATGGATGGGCAAACGTAGATGAAAGCTCTTTTATGGAGGAGTTTTCCTGGAGTCCAGTGCCACTTGTTAAAGTGACCAGGTCAATCCGTCACAGCGATTTTTAACATATTTCAAATATAAATATCTAATATTATAATTGTGGGAGTCGTGCACCATTCATAAGGTTAGAAGTGATTATTTATGAATTTAGAATAATAAAGAAAAATTAGGTTTCAACAGAAGAAGAAATCCATATTCTGAAACTAACTTTAATCAAGAGAAGTGGAATGCCTACAAGTAGATACAAACAATATGATATAAAAATTAGGAGTTTCACAGGAAATTAATTCAGTAGTGTCTAGTGGCTTTGAGTACTTACATAAAAAACAGATCTTTAGTCACTTTGACCAGATAGATCGTGCTACAAATTAAATCCATATGTATAAATGATCTGGAAATACTCGAGAATACAAAATTATTTCCATGTCAAGGCTGAAAAGAAAGGTCTGTCAATTGCTACTCTTGTCCAAAGAACACTTGGAGCATAGAAAGCCATAAGTCATCACCTTCTAAACATAACAAGCTTAAATTTGCATAACCTCTTGAAACATTAAAGCAAATGAAACATAGAAACATAGAATGTGACGGCAGATAAGAACCATTCGGCCCATCTAGTCTGCCCAATTTTCTAAATACTTTCATTGGTCCCTGGCCTTATCTTATAGTTAGGATAGCCTTATGCCTATTCCACGCATGCTTAAACTCCTTTACTGTGTTAACCTCTACCACTTCAGCTGGAAGGCTATTCCATGCATCCACTACCCTCTCAGCAAAGTAATACTTCCTGATATTATTTGTAAACCTTTGTCCCTCTAATTTAAGACTATGTCCTCTTGTTGTGGTAGTTTTTCTTCTTTTAAATATAGTCTCCTCCTTTACTGTGTTGATTCCCTTTATGTATTTAAATGTTTCTATCATATCCCCCCTGTCTCGTCTTTCCTCCAAGCTATACATGTTAAGATCCTTTAACCTTTCCTGGTAAGTTTTATCCCGCAATCCATGAACCAGTTTAGCAGCCCTTCTCTGAACTCTCTCTAAGGTATCAATATCCTTCTGAAGATACGGTCTCCAGTACTGTGTACAATACTCCAAGTGAGGTCTCACCAGTGTTCTGTACAATGGCATGAGCACTTCCCTCTTTCTACTGCTAATACCTCTCCCTATACAACCAAGCATTCTGCTAGCATTTCCTGCTGCTCTATTACATTGTCTGCCTACCTTTAAGTCATCAGAAATAATCACCCCTAAATCCCTTTCCTCATATGTTGAGGTTAGGACTCTATCCAATGTTCTGTACTTTGCCCTTGGGTTTTTACGTCCAAGATGCATTATCTTGCACTTTTCCACATTAAATGTCAGTTGCCACAATTCTGACCATTTTTCTAGTTTACCTAAATCATTTGCCATTTGGCTTATCCCTCCTGGAACATTAACCCTGTTACATATCTTAGTATCATCAGCAAAAAGACATACCTTACCATCAAGACCTTCTGCAATATCACTAATGAAAATATTAAAGAGAATGGGTCCAAGTACAGATGCCTGAGGTACCCCACTGGTGACAAGTCCAAGCTTTGAATATATTCCATTGACTACAACCCTCTGTTGCTTGTCACTCAGCCACTGCCTTACCCATTCAACAATATTGGAATCCAAACGTAAAGATTGCAGTTTATTGATAAGCCTTGTATGTGCAACAGTGTCAAAAGCCTTACTGGAATCTAGGTAAGCAATGTCTACTGCACCACCCTGATCTATAATTTTAGTTACCCAATCAAAAAAATCAATAAGATTAGTTTGGCATGATCTCCCTGAAGTAAACCCATGTTGTCACTGATCTTGAAATCCATGTGTTTTGAGATGTTCAACAATCCTATCCTTTAACATTGTTTCCATCACTTTCCCCACTACTGAAGTAAGGCTTACTGGCCTGACTCCTCCCTATTACCTTTCTTGTGAATGCGCACAACATTCGCTAACTTCCAATCTTCTGGGACTACTCCTGTTAACACTGATTGGTTAAATAAATCTGTTAATGGTTTTGCTAGTACACCACTAAGCTCTTTTAATAGCTTTGGGTGTATTCCATCAGGTCCCATTGACTTATTTGTCTTTACTTTTGACAGCTGAAATAGAACCTCTTCCTCTGTAAACTCACGTGTAATAAATGACTAATTTATCCTTTTTCTTAACTGAGGTCCCTTTCCTTCATTTTCATCTGTAAATACAGAACAAAAATATTCATTGAGGCAGTCAGCTAGACCTTTATCCTCTTCTACATACCTTCCTTCTTCTTTTTTTTTATCTAACTAATCCTTGTTTTACTTTTCTTTTTCTCATTTATGTATCTAAAAAAAGTTTTGTCCCCCTTTTTTACTGACTGTGCTATTTTCTCTTCTGTGTGTGATTTGGAAGCTCTTATAACTTGCTTAGCCTCTGTCTGCCTAATCTTATAGATCATTTTGTCTTCCTCACTCTGGTTTTTCTTTATAATTACTAAATGCTAACTTTTTTGTTTTTAACTATTTTGGCCACATCTGTCGAGTACCACAGTGGTTTCTTGAATTTTTTGCTTTTACTGGCAAGCCTAATGCAAGTTTCTGTTGCCTTCAGTAGTGCAACTTTTAAATAATCCCATTTCTCTTGGACTCCATTTAAATTGTTCCAGTCTGATAATGACTCCTCTACACAATATTTTTAGAAAAGTCTGTTTTTCTAAAGTCTAAAACGTTTGTTTTTGTGTGGTGTGACTCAGTCACTGTTCTTATATTAAACCACACTTACTGATGATCACTGGATCCTAAACTTTCACCTACAGTAATATCGGATACCAAATCTCCATGTGTTAACACTAAATCTAGTATGGCCTCTTTACGAGTTGGCTCCTCAATGACTTGTTTTAGAGACAATCCCAGTAGGGAGTTTAGAATATGTGTGCTCCTGGCACAAGCAGCTATTTTTGTTTTCCAATTCACATCAGGAAGATTAAAGTCACCCATGATGATAACTTCCCCCTTTATTGTCATTTTAGCTATTTCCTCAACTAGTAGATTATCTAACTCTTCAATTTGTCCTGGGGGCCTATAAATCACACCTACACGAGTTACTGTGTGATTACCAAATTCTAACGTAACCCAAACGGACTCTATGTTTGCCTCACTAACTTTTATTAGGCTAGATTTTATGCTATCCTTCACATACAGGGCCACCCCTCCCCCTTTCTTGCCTTCCCTGTCTTTTCTATATAAAGAGTACCCTGGTATTGCTATGTCCCAGTCATTTTTCTCATTATACCATGTCTCAGTAACAGCGACTAAATCTACACTATCAGTTGCCATTATTGCCACAAGTTCATGGATCTTATTCCCTAAACTGCGAGCATTTGTAGACATGACTCTAAGCTTATCATTCTTTAACACACTTGCTACAGGCACCTTCGGTCCTTGTTTTGGGGGACAATTGGATTGATGTTTTATCACCCTTTTACCCCCCCCCCTCCTAGTTTAAATACATCCTAGCAAAACCTCTGAACTGCTCACTGAGAACATTTGTTCCCTTTTGAGAAAGATGCAAACCATCTTTTTTGTACAGTTTATTTCCATTCCAAACAGAGCTACCATGAGAAATAAAGCCAAATCCTTGCTCCCGACACCATTCAGCAAGCCACATATTAAAGTCCCTAATACGCATCCGCCTGTCGTTCTGAGTGTTATGCACAGGCAGAACTTCAGAGAATGACAGCAACCTGCCGTATATCATTGGCAAAAACACTAAAAACTTCCTTAAAGGGACTCTCCAGGCAGCAGTTTTAACTCACATGGTTCCAGCGCAGGGAGCCTCGTGATGCTGCGCCCCTATTTCGTCAAAATGATGAAATAGGCGGGCGCGAGCAGGGAGCAATCATTTGGAAGCATCATTGCTCCCTTGTGCGCATGCGCGGCTTTGCCGCACATGCGCACATACTTCAGAGGGCAGCATGAATGAACTACCGCGCATGCGTCTGACGTGTACAAGGCCTTTTTAGGGCCCTGCATGATAGGAAGTCCCTCTGGTGACCGTCTGAGTGACGGCCACTGGAGGTATTCCTATCAATCAATGTAAACACTGTATTTTCTCTGTGTTTACATTAGATTGCCTGCAGGGAGCTATAGATCATACCTGAACAAATACATTAAGCTGTAGTTGTTCAGGTGACTATAGTGTCCCTCTAACCTCTGAAACCTCATTGCAAGCCAAGTCATTTGTCCCTAGATGGACAAGTACATCCAATTCCCCTTCCTGCTTTGCTCGCTTAACAATATTACAGATACGTCTCCTGTCTCTGTGAGCAGTAACTCCGGGAAGACACCTCACAAGACCACCATTGTCCATCTCCACACCTCTTATGATGAAATCCCCCAACAACAACTGCTTTCTATTAGGCCTCACCATAGTCTCCAAGCCTGTCTCCACAACACCACTAGCCTCAGTGCCTCTCTCCACAACACCAATAGCCTCAGTGACTCTCTCCACAACACCACTAGCCTCAGTGCCTCTCTCCACAACACCACTAGCCTCAGTGCCTCTCTCCACAACACCATTACACTCTGAAAGTGCAGAAAATGAATTACATAGAGCAACAGACTGTGCAAAATGCCTTTTATCCACAACTCTAAGTCTACCAGATCCTACAGTAATCCATCTGCCATTCCTAGTATGTCTCTGCGGCAGTGGCTTTGCAGCAGTGCCAGTCTGAGTTTGTTCACCAGATAATTTACAAATCTCAGAATTCAAAAATACAATCTCCTGCCGCAAGATAGAGAACTGTCTACAGATTAGACAACAACCAAACCTCCAAAAAGTGGAACGTGAAACAAATGCATAACAACTATTACACTGAACTAAGTCTGTCATTCCAATGAGGTGAATAAATTAAACCAAACGAATCTTAACTTTTTAGTTATCCTCCTGAATACCTCAGATTACCTCCAGGTTATCTCCAGAATATCTCCAACCACACACTTAGAAGCAACACTTAGATGAAGCAACCATTCATCAAAAAGATTCCGTGATTACATGATTCCATGATTACATTTATTACATTAATGATGGCTGTTACATATTTATACTTGTTACGCAGGTTATTGAAACATGGTGCTTCTGAACAACATGTCTCATAATAATCACTGTGTGTACATACCTTTAAATTATTGCATCTATTTACTGCTCAGGTTCTAATTTCATTGAGAACATCCTGTGAAAAATGCATATTTTTTCAATTACTTATGATTTCTTTATGATCATTTTGATTATTTTGTCATTTCTCCTCCTATAGAGCTGATGTTCTTGGATCCAGCTATGTCAAGGAGGACAAAATGTGAAGAAAGAAAGGCAAAAGTTGTATTAACAGAAGATGAATGTATGTGTGCATTTAACTGTTGCAAGAATTTCTCTGGAGTAGTGAAAAGCCTTGTAGAGCGAACACACGTGCCTCTGGGGTTATCTAGATTTGACATAACTATGAGAGGCTTTAAAAGACCACTTAATTGACATAACTAGTCCCTACATTAACGATAATCAACATTTAGATTGTGATTGTGATTAGCAATTAATACCAGACAATCCCAAAAGTACAACTTCCAGAGAGAGTTCTGTTATCAGACAGCAGAATGCATACACATGTCCCCTGTGTAGGAGAGCAATAGTGGAGTGGGGTCAAGATGTAGATTACAGTGTTTCTGTAATGTTGGAAGCACTAATGGGTTGCATGATCTTTCAATTCTGCCACGGTATAGTCATTGTGAGATCCATTTCTCTTTGGCCTTATTTTTAGGCTGCAGGAGATTAGGTTTTCCTTCTTTTAGATGGCAGCTCTATTATGGATCCGCTATGTCTCTGGCTGTCTAGTTGGACATCTGTTTTCTCGGGCTTCTGTCTGTAAATCTCTTGCAAAGTAACTGTTTTACAGATTAATACATTGTGTACCTGCAGGTGGTACTAGACGATGGCTTCCTTGTAAGGTGTCAGCATAGGTCATACTATTCTCTGGCCAAGACATTACCATTGCGCTAACAAGTCTATTTAAATATGACTGGTATACTGGTATATATATATACATACACTGGTGAGGTGGTCTTACCAGGATTCAAACCGGCTCTAAGACATTATCACTGCACTAATCAGTCAGTCATCCATCTATCCATCTATATATACACACACACACACAATACAGAAAGTCTAGCGCACTCACCTATCCACTAAACAGCAACTTCAATGTTGACAGATTTTATTAGTTTTTTAAAAACACCTAATCTAGGCAAAAATAATGGGGATTTAGTTAAATTATATGATCATACATTGCATAAGCCTGCCACAACGTCAATGTACCCCATCTTTGACAGGTCCTTCAGCCTAATGTCTGCTCTTATGAGATTAACCCACTTACTTGGGGGGAGAGAGGAATCCATCTGGGGCTCTCTGCAGTACAATGCTAGATTGGGCCCTGGGATGAGGAACCTGTGACAGTGAGGGGTGCAAAACCAAGGAGTTGGCTAGACTCCCAAATATATATATATATATATATATACACACTGCTAAAAAATAAGGGAACACAAAAATAACACATCCTAGATCTGAATGAATTAAATATTCTTCTGAAATATTTTGTTCTTTACATAGTTGAATGTGCTGACAACAAAATCACACACAAAAAAAAAAAAGAAAGGGAAATCAAATGTTTCAACCCATGGAGGTCTGGATTTGGAGTCACACTCAAAATTAAAGTGGAAAAACACACTACATGCTGATCCTACTTTGATGTAATGTCCTTAAAACAAGTCAAAATGAGGCTCAGTAGTGTGTATGGCCTCCACATGCCTTTATGACCTCCCTACAATGCCTGTGCATGAGGTGGCGGATGGTCTACTGAGGGATCTCCTCCCAGACCTGGGCTAAAGCATCTGCCAACTCCTGGACAGTCTGTGGTGCAACGTGACGTTGGTGGGTGGAGCGACACATGATGTCCCAGATGTGCTCAATTGGATTCAGGTCTGGGGAACGGGCGAGCCAGTCCATAATGATGTGGAATCAATCAATGAATTGATTATCTTGAGTATCTGCCCCTGGCCAAATTTAAAAAAGATGCGTGAACGCTCCTGAAGTAATTCACACCAGACACAGGTTTTGGGTTAATGAAAAACTTGAGGAATGTTTATTCTGGAGGGACAGCATGCCCCTTATAAAGCAAAATTACATAATATGCATTGTCAGAGATAACATGGAATAATACATCAATAATTGGTTAAGTGTTAAGTGGTTCATTTAGTGCTCTTTTATTAATATGAATTGGGTTAATATTTTGTCCACAACAGTAGCATCAATGCCTTCGTCTTGCAGGAACTGCTGACACGCTCCAGCCACATGAGGTCTAGCATTGTCTTGCATTAGGAGGAACCCAGGGCCAACCGCACCAGCATATGGTCTCACAAGGGGTCTGAGGATTTCATCTCAGTACCTAATGGCAGCCAGGCTTCCTCTGGCGAGCACATGGAGGGCTGTGCAGCCCCCCAAAGAAATGCCACCCCACACCATTACTGACCCACTGCCAAACCGGTCATGCTGAAGGATGTTCCAGGCAGCAGAACGTTCTCCACGGCGTCTCCAGACTCTGTCACGTTTGTCACAAGTGCTCAGTGTGAACCTGCTTTCATCTGTGAAGAGCACAGGGCACCAGTGGCGAATTTGCCAATCTTGGTGTTCTCTGGCAAATTTATTTATTTATAAAATATTTTACCAGGAAAGATACATTGAGATTTCTCTCATTTTCAAGTATGTCCTGGGTCCACAAAACATTGCATTGTTACATTAGGGTACAATAAAATACAAATACAATACAAATACAAAATACAAAAACAATATTAATACACAATATATACAAAATTTAACCATAGAACAGGTAGGAAATATATAATCACCCATGACATGTGCATCTAGTCTACTTTTAATTAATTAATACGGCTAATACAATCTACACTACTATGGCAGATACCGAATACAGCCACATAAAGAAGCAAATGATCAAACTGAAGAGAAACACAGACCAACAGCGACATATATTTTCTTACGCGTTGTAAGAAAATGAATCTAATCCCAAATGGATGAATTAAGAACCCACTTTTCAACTACTCACAACTCACCATACACCGAGAATCTCTGCAGACAGATGAGAAACTATGCATCAACCTAATTCACCAACTTCATGACCGAAAACAAAAATTACTCTGCTATAAGTAGTCCTTATTCCAAGATCTTCAACAGGTCACATCTGAAACCAAAGCAATGGAAATAGAAATGGATTACTTCTACAGGAAGCTACAACAGAATCTCTTCAGGAAAAAGAATAAGAAAGAGGCAGGCCTCACACTGCACAAAGAAAGCCCAAGTGAAAGATCAACTGATTGCACCATTGAAAACCAACTAACTCCGATCGGAACTACCAATGACCCAAACCAAACTGAGCCTGCTAACTACCAAGAACACTGCATGGACAATACTGGGACAATACCGCTCCAATTATCACCTATCAATACCTGAGAAATCATTCTTATTCAGGGCTAACATTCTGTCCAAGCACATCCAGTTATATTCAGACTTGGAAGAATTTTTCTGAAGAATGAGACTCAATTAATTCTTCTATGACAAGAAAAAAAACAACACTCTCAACCAGGATAATAATAGTAGGAAAAAGAACAAAGATTTTACACCAACTGCAGGACGTAACATCAAATTGGACAGCTGCATTGAAAGTTTTTGCCCGAGAGTGGCATCCTTTTTTTACCACACAAGAGAAAAAATCACATACAACCTCTCACCTATGGAAAGAAGTGCCTTGGATAACTTGATGAATAATAAAAACATCATCATCAAGTCGGCTAACAAGGGTGGATCAGTAGTTGTCATGAACATCCAGGACTACATTACAGAAGGGAACAGACAGACTACTACAAAAAACTGGACAAGGACCCCACCAAGGAATATACAGCTAAACTCGCAAAACTTATCAAATAATTTCTGAAACACATACAGCAAGAATTAGAAAATCTGATGCCTTTCAATACTCAAATGGGAACCTTCTACATGCTGCCGAAAATCCTCAAGCCAGGAAAATCAGGACGGCCCATTATAACAGGTAAGGGAACACTCATGGAACAAATAACTGGCCTAATGGAAAACATTTTTAGGCCCCTAGTTATTAATACTAAGAGTTTTATGCAGGACACTATATACTTCCCCAATAAACTTAACCAGATAAATGAACTACCTAAAAACACAATGGATGTGGAATCCTTATACAGTAACATCCCACATAAGGATGATATTGAGGCCTGCATTAAATTTCTCTCATCCCACAAACCAACACAAAAATATAGTATTCATACTCACACACAACTATTTCAGTTTTAATAACAATAACTACCTACAAATAACAGGGACAGCGATGGGCACAAAAACATGTTACCCCAATATGCTAATATTTTCATGGCTGACCTAGAAAACAGATTTTTATGTACACAGTACCACAAACCATATACATATTATCGTTACATCAGTGATATTTTCATAATATGGACAGAAGTAGAAGAAAGCCTTATAGACTTCCATAAATCATTTAATTCATTTCACCTATCAATAAACCTTAAAATTAACTTCACAAATCATAGTGTGAGTTTCTTGGATTGCACAATAACTGTCACCAATGGCATTCTTCATTCGTCTGTATAGAGAAAACCCACAGACAGGTACAGCTACCTCCACAATTCCAGCTTCCATCCCCATCACACCAAACAAGGTATTATCTACAGCCAGGCTATCAGATACCACCGCATTTGCTCTGACACAAAAGACAGAGATCAGCAGCACCTGAGTCACTGTCAGAGTCATTTAGGAAATGACAATATCTAAAGAAATAAAATCTGGACAATATCTAAAAAAACACCACGGGAAAGGCTCCTACAATACAAGGAAAATGAAAATAAAACAATAATCCCTCTAGTAGTTATATGCAACCCAACTCTCGAAGGAGTACGTAAAATTATTAAAAAGCTACAACCATTAATTTCAGAGGACCCCATACTCAAAGAAATATTTCCTGAACCCCCTATACTAGCATTCAAACAACCGCCTAACCTGAGACAGAGATTGGTCCGCAGCAAATTGACCACAGAACAGGAGCTCAAACAGAATGGCACTGTACGAGGCAACAAATCACTCTGCAAACTGTGTCAACATATGTGGCAATAACACAGCCAGACACAATAACAAATCATACAAAACATATTTGTGCACATCTGCAAATGTGGTGTACATGATACAGTGTACAGTGTGTAGAAATGTTGCAGTGTAAGCATGCAGAAGCCAAACACAGAGATATTGGACACAAGTCTTCAGGAAGTAAGAGGCATTTATTCACATTACCGATCGGGTCTCAGATGAACTCCTGTTCCAACATTCTGAGGGACAAATACCTGTGGCTTGGGACTTTTGTTAACTGCATATCTCCTCCCATACAGTATAACCCCTCCTATATTCCTCAGACCAATCAGTGAGCAGAATATAGACTTGTACATCTAGTCAAACCACATGGCTCATCCAAGACAAAGGAAATAAGTGCAATTTCAGTTCCTGCATTCCTGAACATGCTCAGTACACTGATGACAGTATCCTAGCTACGTGTAGCTAACTAACTGACACAACATACACATATGCCACATGGAGATTTTGGCCTACTAAATTTTGACCATGCTGGAATCCCATCACAACAAAGGTTGCTACATTGGAGAAACTGGCCTTAAGCTGCATCTCAGAATGAATCTACACAGACACTCAATCAAGGAACCACAAGGAAAACGGATATTGTACCCCTGTTGGTCATCACTTCATCCAGACTGGTCACTCCATCCAAAACCTCAGGATTAAAGTTCTTAAAGGGAATTTCAAAGATTCTCATGAACGAACGATATTTGAGATGCAAATGATCACACATTTCAACACCAGAAATGAAGGACTTAATGTAGATTTTGGATTTCTCACACACTACCAAAACTTTATATAAACAGGCATCTTAATGTGTTATATAGTACTTTTTCAATATTCTCGCTTCACCTTTATTGGATCAATTTATAAACAGACACATATGCAGCTATATACTTGCATGCCCTGCTCTGCTGTTTTCTTGTTTTTTGGGTTTTTTTTTTCAACTAGCTTATTGACTCTCCTCTGTTTATTAACTTTTTCTGGCTATTCTCATACCCTGAGAACTTTCACCTTTCACTTTTAGGCACATATTCTGCTATTTATGACACCCAACTCACCCCCCATCCCTCTCCTTCTCTAACATCAGTTGTTTTAAGTGTTAAACTCTATCAGATTGATCAGTATTGCTTCAGACCTGAGAAAGAGAGGAAAACTCTTGAAAGCTTGTCTTTGAAATATTATGTTAGTGTATAGATATATATTGACTTGACTGGATAATGTCTTAGAATTAGTTTGAATCCCGGCCAGACCACCTCACCACTAAGTGTCACCGAGCAAGGCCCCTGGCCCAGACCTGAGAGTCATGCTTGCCCCAACATCACCCAGATTAACAAAGTCCACGGCAGATGCTAGGGAACCAGAGCAGTCTGATGACAAGTGGCCTACTGGAACAAACCATTGCTGGACATGAAGTGAGAACCCAGACCTGCTTGACTCCTACTACAACAGCAGACCCAATGAACAAATGCAAATTATAGACCTTCTTCTATGCTAACATCAAAACAGTTAGTTGCACAACGTGTGAACATTGTCAAGGAAGCTAGTAGTGTCCCAACTGGACTTAGATGGAAAACGTGTACTTTCTGAGGGTTGCCAACCTGAATCTCTGCCCCAACAAGACATAACAGCAGATTTAAGAAAGATGATCACAACAAAGCTAACATTACTTGAGCACCAAACAAGATTACCAAAGATCACTGGAAAATTCAACCACACAGTATGCTAGCAGCGGTTAATGAGACACTGTCCACAATCCCAACGAACACCATCACAGAGACCAATAAACTCATATGTGCAACAGCATTAGTCTTTCTCCAACAGCTTGACTACAAGATGAGGCTGAAGGAGAAACTATGCCCACCATGGAGACTAAGACTGGAAGCCAAGATAAAGGTAACATGTAATTAAGTTAGTAAGGAAGTTGGTCCTTGGATATATATATCCAAGGACCATGCATATTAGCAATCTCACAATCCAAAGAGGGAGAGCATTTTTGAGGTC
This sequence comes from Pelobates cultripes, assembly GCA_933207985.1. Classification (NCBI taxonomy): domain Eukaryota; kingdom Metazoa; phylum Chordata; class Amphibia; order Anura; family Pelobatidae; genus Pelobates; species Pelobates cultripes. The sequence continues at coordinate 399,304,139 of OW240912.1, read as the reverse complement.
TTAGACATCAGATAGCCTTTATTGAAGAGCCGATCAATGTCTGACTCAAGGCCCTATTAACAAGGTTTTGATAACGGTTCCTAGATCTGACGGTAACATTGATCGGCTCATCAGTAAAGATTATTTCATTTTTAAGACCCCCTGTGTGCTTTCCCTCCTTGTATTATAGATAGTTTAATAGATAGATATCTATTTTGCAAATTACCTAACATTCTGTTTTCATTACATTTCAGTGTATTTATATCGTAAAAAGAGTCAGAAAAAAAACATTCTCAGGTAATGACTGCATACTTTAAAAATAAAATAAAATGAATTTGCCAAAGGGGTAAACATTCACACAGTACATGCTGTGAATTGCTGGAATATGGAACTTTGGTCATTGGAGTTCCCACTATGATAAAATGTTATTATTCACCTTGACATATCTGTGCCACACACAAAACATCATTAACAAAAGCCTTTAATGTGCACAAGAACGTCTGTCATGGTTCCGAGAGACTGTAAACATTGTGAGTCATACCTTAACAGCCTATTATTAACACATATTTTTTACATTTAAAATATCACTTACTGTTTCACAGAGTGAAACATGCACAGTTCTCGAGCCAACCTATTAAAATATAATGTCATATCAAATAGCTATGAGCAGCTAGATCTTCTATTGCCATATGTAATAATCTGTAGAAAACGACATTCAATTAGTAAGAGCTGATTTATCAGCAGGTGTATTTTACTTTAATCCCTTTATGTACGTTAAGAGATAAAATAAGTAGTCTTGATTCTCATTGCTTTTTAGCCGTAGGGATTTTGTGCTTTTAAAAGTGGAAAAACCTCAAAAAGTAGGTTTTACTGCTCTATGTAGTAATTTACAAATATCTATGTTTTGTTTTTATTATCTAAGTGTGGATCCCATACCTTTTAAGAACCTCTTTTATAGCTAACAGTATAGATCACCATGTTAGAAGTCATGTTCCAAACTTTTAATCCCTTCCAAATCTTTTAACTCCTTGTTTTATTTTAGATCCCTTTCCCTTTTCCCTCAGTCTATTCTCATTCAAGCCTTCCCTCCTACTGTTCTTATTATGCTCCCACTCAGTATGGGCATCTTTTAATCTCTGGGGCCAAGCACAAACCAGAAAAAATATTGTCAGTTAGACTTGTGTACAACAAGAAAAAAATTTCTGTCAAACAATTTTAGCTGAAAATAATTTTTGGGGGGGTTGGTCGAATTTTGCCCATATGTCGCTTGGGCTCAGCAGAAGTTCAGTAATGAATAAATGATTCGGAAAACGAATCAAACAAACCAAAGGGCATGAACATGGATGACTTGGTGTAATGTAAAATATATATTTAATATAAAATATAAGACTTGTGCACAACGAGAAAATTAATTTAGTTTGAAGCAATTTCAGGAAATCAAACGATCACCCGATGAATTCAAATATAGACGCATTGCAGATCTTTACGAAATTAGCCTTCACAAAAATCCTAAATAGTGATGTCCCGAACGGTTCGCTGAACGGTTCGTGAATGGTTCGCCACGAACGGTTCGCCATGGACTCATCATTGAGTAAACTTTGACCCTGTACCTCACAGTCAGCAGACACATTCCAGCCAATCAGCAGCAGACCCTCCCTCCCAGACCTTCCCACCTCCTGGACAGCTCAGTAAGAATGCAGCTTCAAAATGGATGCTGTCCAGGAGGTGGGAGGGTCTGGGAGGGAGGGTCTGCTGCTGATTGGCTGGAATGTGTCTGCTGACTGTGAGGTACAGGGTCAAAGTTTACTCAATGCTGAGTCCGCGGCGAACCGTTCGTGGCGAACCGTTCACAAACCGTTCGCAAACCGTTTGTGAACCGTTTGGCGAACGGTTTGGGACATCACTAATCCTAAATCCTTATGTCTAGACATCACTAGGAGAATGCTTTTGACAAAAGTTAGGGAGCACTAGATTTGTCACACTCTTATATGTGTAGAGTCCCAGTTCGTATTCAATATATTGAAGTATAGACCTAGGAAGATGGGGATATCTGTTCTGTTTGCTCCACAAAGTATCCAAACGGTAATTATTCCAGATATATCGGTACCTTTAAAGGATACAAAATGACACCTCTTAGTGGACATGCACTAGTAGGCAGATAGCTACTTTACCTAATGTTAAAGTTAAGCTGTGATAATTGACACTCTGTCAGGTATGTCAGATTCAGATTGTTAGCACATGGTGTACTGTAGCAGAAGGCAGTAGAGTCCCATTAGAGACTGGAAAAATGAACTAGTTAAATCTTTGAAAAAGTAAGACAAAACAAGTAGGACTGTATCTACTTCCTGATTCCTATTCTTGCCTTTAAAGGAAACCAGGTTTCTTTTCCTGTTGATCCGATCAACCAATCAGTTTTAAGGCTCCATATTATTGCAATAATGTGCAATAAAATCATCAGAAATTATACATAATTGTCTGTTTTCTTATGCAGTCGCAAAGCTTTTTCACATGTGAGAAATGGTTTTACGCATAATTTATTTTCCACATAGAAACCTCCGTCACTTACATTAAGACCCGCTCTGCTATTACCGCTGTTACCAACAATATGGATTTGCAAAGGGAAGAAAAAGACATATTTATTGCAGAATATTTTATATAGAATGCTCACAACTATTGTAAATATGTATACGAAAAAAGTGCCAGCACTTAGTGAATAATCCCCTTGGAAAAATAATCTAGGGTACCAAGAATTATAGAAATTCGGCTTTATATGTATAGAGTCCCAGTTCGTATTCAATACATTGAAGTATAGATCTAGGAGGATGGGGATAACTGTCCGGTTTGCTCCACAAAGTATCCGAACTGTAATTATTCCAGAAATAACAGTACCTTTAAAGGATACAAAATGCACACATAGTATAATATTGCACACTTTATTTTAAATCACTAATCCCCCAAAAGGAACCCTTACATAAAATCGATGTTGTATTGTTGCCAATAACCACACAAACAGCGATGTAACACTATTATGGAGATGTTACCACTCTGATGGACAGAAATGCAGCTTCGACGCCCACACTGCACACCGTTTTAATTGTCTAATTGGAGGCCGCTTTCCATCAACACGTTTCGCCCACTTCCCAGGGGTTTTGTCAAGATAGGAGGCAGCGGCTATAAATAGTGAAATATATATGATTCTTATTGTAATCCCAATGTCTTAAATTTAAAGTCATTGTGTCCTTTTTAACTCATTCAGAATTAAAAGATGATAGCGATGTGGGGTTTCTTTGCTCCTTATTTGTAAACAGTCTATTAACTTGCACCAACATTTCTGATAGTACATTCGATACACTTTACATATCCTTGCATGTTATTTAATATACAATATTATATTGCAACTTAATGGACACATCATTAATGGCATAACGGCATATTGTAATGCTACTAATATTCAATACATATGAATTCAGACCACCTGCATCTAAACAGGTTGAGGAATTATTTAAAATGCACTAGATGGGATATTATCATAAAAATCAAATTATACCGTAAAATTCATCATAATTAAAATAATTCGAGATCAGTGTAAGTGGAAAGTACTAGATAATAAAACAAATATCCTGTTAAAATTTCATTAGAATTATCTAAAATAATCAAGTAAATATAAATGTCATCCATTATTGCAAAATACCTGAAATACATCTAGAATTTTTTTTTTTGTGCAGAAAGGCAAATATACGGTACTTAAAAATAAATATCAGAAAACATAATTAAAGCAAAATACATTATAAAATATTATAAAATATTGGCTAGTTCAAACCGGAAGGAACCAATGTTTTATAGACCCAAAACATTTCTTGGTGTGTTTCATTTTTCAGTTTATATACATTGAAATTTGCTAGGTTGGTTATGTTGCCTTTGAGACCAAATGGTAGCCCAGGAATGAAAATTACCCCCATTAGGGCATACATAACCAGTCTGGCAAATTCCAATGTGTGTAAACTGAAAAATTTAATGTGCTATATTTGACCCTGTAACTTTCCAAAACACCATAAAACCTGTACATTGGGGGTACTATATTACTTGTGAGACATCGCTGAATACAAATATCTGCACCTTATTGCAGTTACAGCTAACGGTATTATGCTATTCACAGTTAAAATGCCATGCAAAACTAAAAAAATATAGAATTTCTTAACCCCTTAAGGACGGTGGGTGTAGTATGCCGTCCTTTGGGACCTGGCTCTTAACACCGGGGGGGAGGGGGGCAGGATAGCACATCCCCGCCATCCATTGTACTTAGCCAAAATTGGCGTTTAAATTTGTTTTTTGCATTTTTCAAACACAAACAAATATTAACACTAACTTTGTCCAGTGTTTGTGACCAAGTGGCTACTGAAAAAGACTGGACATACCCCATTTGCAATTCCTTGAGTTGTCTACTTTTGCAAATGGAATGCCATCATGGGGGTAATTCTCATTCCTGGGTTACTATATGGTCTCAAAGGCAATGTAACCAATCTGATGAATTTCAATGGGAAAAAACTGAAAATGTAACATGCTATATTTGACCCTGTAACTTCCCAATACACCATAAAACCTGTGCATAGGAGGTACTGTTTTACACGTGAGACATCGCTTGATACAAATATGTATATTTTATTGCAGTTAAAGCAAACAATATCATAGGCGTGCACAGCCTATTGCATTAGGGTGTGCACCCTAAAGCACAAATACACGCCGTGTGTGTATGTATATGTATATATATATATATATATATATATATATAAATATATATATACCTAGTAGAGAGCACTCTGGAGTCTTGATTAAGTAAATTCAAACTGCTGCTTTATTAAGCAAGCACAGTCTCTAATGGGACTCCACTGCCTTCTGCTAACAATCTGAATCTGACATACCTGACAGAGTGTCAAATATCACAGCTTAACTTTCCTCCCTTGTGGACCATTAGGTAACGTAGCTACCTGCCTACTAGGGCATGTCCACTAAGGACAGTATGTTTAATGGGCATTTTTTGAGCTTAGGTGGGCTGATGGGGAGAGATAAGTACATAGTAATAAAGCATAAAGTCAATGATACAATAAATAACTGTCACACATGGGAGCAATCAGAGCCAATATTTACCAAAGAGTTAGTCCATAGTCCAACAAAAGTCCATAGTCTTTGAAATCTGAAATCTTTAAAACATCAGAAGCTGTGTGATCTTTACAATTAGAAGTTATTAGGTTACATGTACCCAATATCCCCTGATTAGGGTTACAATAATGTACAATTTTATATGGGCACACAGATCGCATAATTCAGATATGTTTGTGTATAACCCTCTGAGGGTGAATTGCTCGTAATCACATTCTAGTCCCTAAAGACTCCAATAAACTTGGAGGAAGCTCACTTCATATCCCATAAGCGGGGATTAAACCGCTGTACGCCTTTCATACTAGAGCGGGTCTTAGCTCTTTTAAATGTGAGTTTGTATTCCAGATTTTTATATTTTTTATTCTCTTATCACCAAGCATACTACACTATCTGGCTCTCTATTTATTTTTTATCTTTTGCATATGAGCTGATCCATACGGAAGAAAATAATAAGGACAATTGTTCTGGACCAAGTATTGACACACTCTACGACTTCAATAAGACCATTCTAGTTAAGACTTTTCTCTTTTTATCTATTTATTTTATTTGGACTATTCGTTATTATACTCAGTTTTCCTTGGCGCAGCCCTTATTTTTTATTACTTGAAACCATCCTGTGATGTAAAAAGAATGGAAAAAGCCAAAAGCAAGTATAATCAAAAACCATATGAGTAAAAAAAATGGTGATGGGATTCTACAAAGAATACAAAGATATATTTGTGATGTAATTTGAAAATATATAACATCCACAAACTTCATCTGTATATAAATGGAGAGAAAGTGAAAGGTTCTAAAATTGCTTAATTATTCATGCGAACAACCTAAATACACCTTGTTTAGGGAAAAAGGGAAGAAAGGGGAAGAAGATAAGGGAAAAAAAGGAAAGAAAGAAAGAAAGGGTGAAAAGAAGAAAAAGGAAAAGGCAGTTGCAAACTTTAATAGAAAAATTCTGATAAATGAAACATTTATACCTAAGCTAGGACAAAAGCCTGGGGATGATGACAACTGCAGAAGCCTAGGATTGGAACTGTATTGGTCCGTGTGAACTAGAAAGGAAAACGTGAAGTAAAAAGGGAAAACAAGGAAAAAGGGTGAAGAAAACAGGCAGTTGAACTAAGTAGTGAAAATGGCTACTGAAAGATTTCAAAGAAAAAAGAACCAAAAAAAGGATAGCAAACAAGATAAACAAATGTCAAAAAAAGGGAAAAACCCCTTTATAGGTAGATTAAGTTAAAAGGGGGTGAGATAAGAGAGCAATATTATATAAAACAAAATATAATAAGCACACAATTCTAAGGGTCACACTTTTGATGCACTTCTTCGCACTGTGACTCCCCCTCCTTCCACCACCTTGTCCGCCACAAACTTTGCATCTCATTTCACTGAGAAGATCTCTACAATCAGGAAAGAGATCTCTAATCTTTCTCCAACCAGTATCAATACATCACCCAACCCCACTCCCCCTGCCATCCTAAGCTCATTTGCACCTGCTACAGCGCAAGAGGTCCTCCCGCCCCACCACCTGCTCCCTCGATCCTATTCCCTCGCATCTCATCGGCACTTTGTCTCCCTCCCTTGCTCTTCCTCTCGCTAACATTTTCAATCTCTCCCTTTCCTCCTGCACATTTCCCTCTGCCTTCAAACATGCAACCGTAACCCCAATTCTGAAAAAGCCCAACCTTGATCCCAACTCCCCATCCAACTACCGCCCTATCTCGCTACTGCCATTTGCCTCCAAGATCTTCGAGAGAGTTGTCTACGCCAGATTGACAGACTTTCTTGAATCCAACTCTCTGCTTGACCCCCTTCAGTCTGGATTCCGCACTGGTCACTCTGTCGAAACTGCTGTGACCAAAGTATCCAACGATTTAATTGCTGCTAAATCTCACGGCCAATACTCTATCCTAATCCTTCTTGATCTTTCTGCCGCCTTTGACACTGTTGATCATCAACAGCTTCTTCACATTCTCCGTAACTTTGGTCTACGGGATACTGCTCTCTCCTGGTGCTCCTCCTACCTCTCCCAGCGCTTTTCAGTGTTTCTTTCTCTGGCTCTGCCTCTTCTCCCCAACCCCTCCCTGTCGGCGTCCCCCAAGGTTCTGTCCTCGGCCCCCTACTGTTCTCTATCTATACTGCCTCCCTTGGTAAACTCATCAGCTCCTTTGGCGTCCAATACCATTTATATGCAGATGACACGCAAATCTATCTGTCCTCCCCTGATCTCTCTCCGCCCACCTTGACTCGTATTTCTGACTGCCTCTCTGCTATTTCCAACTGGATGGCTGCTCACTTCCTTAAACTCAATCTGTCCAAAACAGAACTTCTAGTTTTTCCTCCCTCAAGTGCTGCTACTCCTGTGTCTGTCGCCATCCAAGTCAACGGCGCTACTATCACCTCTACCTCCCAGGCTCGCTGCCTAGGGGTTCTTTTTGATTCTGAGCTCTCTTTTACTCCCCATGTTCAATCGATAGCCAAATCCTGTCGCTTCCAACTCAAGAACATAGCACGCATCCGCCCATATCTAACGCCGGATGTGAATAAGGTACTGGTTCATGCTGTTGTTCTCTCTCGCCTTGACTATTGCAATCCCCTTCTCACCGGTCTTACATGTTCCCAGCTTGAACCGCTGCAATCTTTAATCAATGCGGCCGCGAGGCTTATTTTCCTGTCCGGTTGCACCTCCCACGCCTCCACGCTCTGTCAGTCCCTGCATTGGCTACCAGTTAGATATAGGGCCCAATTCAAAATTCTGGCGCTTGCTTACAAATCCCTACATAATGCTGCTCCAACATACCTATCCTCCCTCATACACAAGCATGTCCCGTCGAGACCCCTACACTCAGCCCAAGACCTACGCCTGTCCTCTGCCCGGATCCCCACCTCTGATGCTTGCCTTCAAGACTTCTCCAGGGCTGCACCTATTCTGTGGAACTCCCTTCCCTCCTTAATCAGACTTTCACCCAGCCTCCACTCCTTCAAAAAACCTTTGAAAACTCACTTCTTCATTAAAGCGTATCAATTAAACTGTCAGCAGGTTTCTCATCCCCCACCCCATGACTCCGTTCCTGCACCTGTCAAAAATGACCTACCAAGCACTCAATAAACCCTTCTGTAACAAACTATTGAATTCCCCTACTTTAACCCTTTGTGTCACTATACCCCACTCCCTCTAGCATGTAAGCTCATCGAGCAGGGCCCTCAACCCCCTCTGTTCCTGTACATCAGTGGTCTGATCTCAATTATGTGTCTGTTAGTCCACCCATTGTACAGCGCTATGGAATTTGTTGGCGCTATATAAATAATAAAATAATAATAATTATTATTATAATAAGGGTAATATATGATAGTGTTAGATAAATGACAATCTTTCGTTAAAATGGGTGCGTTTATTTTAAAGGAAAATTATAATTCTATTTAAGTGGTAAGCCCTTTCTTTACGCTCCTCTTTTGGTTGGCACTTAGTGTCTAAACCTCTATATCCTTAGCTACAGTTGTTATATATGCTTTAATGGCCAGAACTGGCAACAAGGGAAAAATTAACATTTACTATAGAAGTTGCTGGCCCTGAAGAACACTTAGTAGATCACAGCTCTTGACATTATGGGGTACTATGTCAAGGAAATGTACATGGTTGTCCCTTTTTTATAGGGGAACTTTTGTGTTGTGTAGAAGATTTTTTGTGTGGATCCTGTGAGGAAAGCTGAGATTGGGATAAGGAGTAAATGAGAATAATAGAATTCTGACGTGCATTTCTATGAATATACAGGATTTGAATAGCCCATTTAAAAGGAAACTTCTAAATGAATTACTCATAAAGGAACGGATAGATATAGCCATGATACAAGAGACTCGTTGGAGAAGGGAAGAGAAAACTAGATGGAGATATGAAATGTATGAAGAAGTTATACAGGCATCTCGTGAGAGGAAAAAAAGAGAGGAGTTGCTATAATCTTCTCAAAATGGCTTAATAAAGAGATAATACACACAGAGGTAGATAACAAAGGAAGATATCAAATCCTAGTTTGTAAGATAGACTCTATAAAATACACTTTTGTAAATCTCTATCTACCAAATGTATCACCAACAAAGTATCTAAAAAAGAAAATGGATAGAGTAGAAAACGTTAAAATGGGAATGTTAGTTATTATAGGCGACTTTAACACGGCATTAGATAAAAAATAAACTAAAGCTAATAAAAAAATAAGTAACCAATTAAAGAAACAATCTAACATTCTAAGAAATATTATGAAAGAAAATTACTTGTTGGATATATGGTGAGTCTATCATGTAAAAGAAAATGAATTTACACATTGTTCCAGAGTACACCATTCGTTATCTAGAATTGATCTGGTTTTGGGAGAGAATAGTTTAGTAGAACAAATTAAGAAAATTATAATAAAGAAAAACCCAAGGGCAACTCATGGCTATAATGTGTTTGATATAAAAAATAAAAAAAATATATGAACCTTTTAATACTTGGCGTGTGAATAATAATATCCTTTCCAGAATTGAAGATCAAAAACATATTAGAAACTTAATAGAATTGTATTTCAAAGAAAATAACGGAAGGAATGTCTTGTGCAATGATTTGGTGAGCTTTTAAAGCTTTAGTAAGATAAAAGTAAAATCCAAAAAGAAAAAGGAGCCTCGAGGGAAGAGCTATATATAGACTATTATAAGTTATCTAAAAATAATAAAAAAAACATTTAACCAGTGAAACGATAAAACAATTAAATGATCTTAAAGTTAAAATTAAGGAAATAGAAATGGAACAAATTAATAAAAATTTTGAGAAAATGAAAATAAATTTTTAGCATGATAACAACAAAATAACAAAACAGTTAACTAATAAGCTTAAAAGGAAAGCAGGGAAGAATAGGATAACATGTATCAATAAAGACCAGGCAATATATAGAAACCCAGAAACTATAGCAAACATTTTCCAAACTTATTATGAAGAGCTATATAATATACCAAAACAACCTGAGGGACATCAAATATCCAAATATTTAACCCCTTAAGGACACATGACATGTGTGACATGTCATGATTCCCTTTTATTCCAGAAGTTTGGTCCTTAAGGGGTTAAAGGACATAGAATTTCCTAAAATAACACAGGAACAAAATAACCTTATGAATGTTCCTCTTACTAAAACAGAATTTAAACAGGTCAGTGAAAAATTAGAAAATTTTTAAACTCCTGGCCCAGATGGTCTGACTAACACATTTTATAAGGTTTATAAGAGTATATTATCGGAACATCTAGTAAATGTTTTTAATGAGAGGGTGGAAAAGGGTTCAGAGCCAAAATAAATGTTATACGCTAATATATTACCGATCTTAAGGACCCTCAAGAACAAGCATGTCAAACATGCGACCAGCCGCAAGACAGGAAAAATATTTCCTGATTTTTGCTCTCCCGGCCACAAGCGGGCAGTATGGCTGTACGTCTGCTGAGCAGCCACTCCCCCTTCCCTCCTGCTCACAGTGCCAGCCACTCCCCCTTCCCTCCTGCTCGCAGTTCAGAGGAGAGTCTGGCCTGCTTGAGTAGGGCTGGACCTGGAGGACAGACAGCAAATTGATCCGTAGGAGCTTGGGGGAGGGGGGGCAGTGTATTAATTTGAGGGAGGGGGGACTCTATTTATTGGAGGGAGGGGGCACTGCATTAATTTGGGGAGGAAGGGGGCCAGTATATTAATTTTCGGGAGGGAGATAGCCAGTATATTACGTTGAGAGAGGTTGGGGGACAGTATATTAGAGTGGTGGGGGGTAGTGTGCTTAATTGGGGGTGGAACAGTGTATTAATTTAAGAGAGGGAATGGACAGTGTATTAATTTGGGGAGGAAGGGCCAGTGTATTAAATTGGGGGTGGCAGTGCATTAATGGGAGGGAGGGGGCCAGTGTATTAGAATGGTGGGGGCAGTGTGTTAAATTAGGGGTAGGGAGGGCAGTGTATTAAAGTGGAGTGGGGGCAGTCTATTCAATTAGAGTGGAGGGAGGAGGAGTAGTGTATTAGATTAAGTGGCAAGGTATTAGATTGGGTGAAGGGGGCAGTGTATAAGAGTGGAGTGAGGGGGCAGTGTATAGGATTTGGGGCAGTGTGTTAGAATGGGGGAAGGTGGCAGTGTATTAGATTGGGGCTGTACGCTCCCCATGGAGATGCTGATTGGCCGTGCAGCGTTTTGCAACACATGCACAATAGCCTCCCAATGCTTTCCTATTGGAAACCATAGGATTGGCTGAAATCATCAAGTTTGATGATCTCAGCCAAAGTAAAGAACACACTCATAGAACTTCAAAATAAACAAGATAACGTAATTAGTTTTTTACAGCTGTGCAACAGCATACATTCACCATTTCAGTCCAATTTCCCTAATAAATGTAGATTCTAAGCTGTTTTCAGCAATTTTGGCAGATAGGATAAAAATACTTCTTCCTAGCTTGGTTCATGAAGATCAGATTGGATTTGTCCCTACTAGACAGGCAAGCACTAATTCAAGATGTCTGATTGATATATTGGACTGGGGAGAGAGATCGGGAAATCCCCTTCTGACCCTGTCATTGGATGCAGAAAATGCCTTTGACAGGGTCTGATGGGGATTTATGTTTGGGGTGTTGGAGTCTTGGGGTTTTGGTGGGTGGATGAGTGCAGCAATTAAAAGTATATATCAAGAACCAATGGCTAGCGTGGTGGGAATAGAACTATGTTCTGATTGTTTTTTTGTTAGGTAATGGCACCCGCCAAGGTTGCCCTCTTTCACCAATTCTATATATACTATCTATGGAGTCTCTAGCAATAATAATAAGGGCAAATCCTGGTATTAAGGGGATTCAAACAGCCTCTAAAGAATTGAAGCTGTGTATGTATGCTGACAACACTATAATGATGGATGAGTAACACAATATAGAAAAATATCTAGCTATAAGTTAAAGATAGATAAATCTGTGGTTATGTTTAAAAATTGTGATGTTTATATAAAAACAATCAATACTAGATATATATAACTTTAAAGAAGCTGAAAGGAGTTTTGAAAATGTAGGTATAATGCTATCGGATAAAACAAATAGAATAGTAAAAGATAATTTCTTGAAACTGATTAAATCAACAAATCTAACTCTAAAAAAATGGAATACTTTGCTATTGAGTTGGCTAGGAAGAATTAATTTCATCAGTGCTTACATTGGACCTATTTTTTTAAATGATTCCACTAAGGATAGCTGGCTAGAGATTATACAGAGAAGTTTTAGAAACTTTGTATGGAGAGGGAAAAGACCCCACATTAACTTAGTACAGTTGACTAATAGCCTGGGGCATGGGGGTATGAATTTCCCCATCAAAAAACACTACAAAGCCAGTATAATCTATCATATTCAAATACTAACTACTAACTAACAAATACTAACTAAGAAGGAAGCAAAAGAAACAGGATGGTTTATCTTGAAAAATCAGTCATTGAATAATATCAATCTAAATAAACTTGTTTGGCAGAGTAAAGGATATTTGGTATTGAAATAAATTAAAAATAAAATTTTAAATTTTTAACATTTTTCCAGTTTGGTTTAAATTAAGTAAAAAGATGAAAAATACTGGAAAGATATATAGATTTATGGAGTTGGAGATATTGGAATCACTTACAGATGATTTAAAACTAGATCTGTGGAGAGAAAAGAAAATCAAAGACATTAATATAATGAAGGAGGGAAGAATGAAAACGTTTGCATCATTAGTACTAGAAAATAATTTACCAGAATCTGAAATATTTAACTATTTAAGAGTGAAATCACTAGTCTCAAGAAATTTTGACGAGGATAAAAGTCAAAATTCCATATATATGAAACAAATTTTTGAAATAAGAAAAACTTCAAAACTTTTATCAAAGTGTTATATGCTGACCAGCTCAATGTCTGCCAAAACAGTTTAAAAAATGGGAAACTGAGTGTAACATTAATATTGATATTTGCATATGGGGTGAATGACTAGTAAAAAAAAAAAAATTCACAATATAATTCTGATTGAAACGTTTTATAAAGTATGTAATAGGTGGTATTTAGTGCCAACAAGATTAAACAAAATGGATCCTAGTGTTTCAAATTTGTGTTGGAGATGTATGAAGGTAGTTGGAAGTTATCTACACACATGGTGGAGTTGTTCAAAAATAAAAAAAATTATGGGATCAGTTTTATAAAACTTTATATGATTGTGATAAGATAAAAATTAATAAAACTCCAATAACCGCATTACTACATTTGAGTTGGCTGGATTTAACATCCCAATATCATCTAGCCACACATCTAGCTTTTTGTCCGTGAAGATTCTCTTAGCTGGAAACTGGAAACAACCTTTAGAAATTAGCTATACCCATTGGGTAAAACAACTGACGTTACAATTAAAGATGGAATTGGGCATATGCTGGAGAAATAATACCTCGGTCAGAAATAAACTGTTAAGAGAAAAATGTTTGGATCTCATATTAACATTTACGTAAAGTCTGAGTAAAATATGCACTTTAGAGTTTTTAAATATAAGGTATATAAAGATTAGATAAGTACATCCTTGTCCTAGATCAGTCACTTTTCCTCGCAGGTAGAACGTATAATGTATCAAATAATGTCAATTATTTTGTCTGTTTAATGCTTGGTATTTCTACGTTTTGTATTGTCTTTTATATGATGGAAAAAAAATAAAATTGAATAAAGATTATTTAAATAAATAGAAGCAGTCCCAGAGCAGAACCCTGATGGACACCACTTACCACTTTTGTCCAGCTTGAAAATTTAGCATTAATGACAACTCTATTTTTAAGCCAATGTTCTACGCAGGCAGGGTCGGTGCAAGACTTTTTTGCGCCCTAGGCAAGACCAGCGTCTTGCAACCCGAAAAACAAAAATAGCTAACTTTCCTCAGCCCTTTTGTGTGTCACTTTCTCTCCCAACTTCTTGTTGTGTCTCTGTCTCTCCCCCAACCTATCTGTGTGTTTCTTTCTCCCCCACAGCCCCTCTGTGGGTCTAATTGGCCCCCCAGACCCTTTGTGTCTCTTTGTCACCCACAACTCCCAGGTGTGTGTCTTTGCCCCCCGAACCCTCTGTGTTTGTATCTTTTTCCCTACCAGCCCCTCTGTGTCAGTGTCTTTGTCCTCCCAGCCCCTTTGTGTCAGTGTACACAGTACTGGAGACCGTATCTCCAGAAGGATATTGATACTTGATACTGATATTGATACTAGAGAGGGTTCAGAGAAGGGCTACTAAACTGGTTAATGGATTGCAGGATAAAACTTACAATGAAAGAGTAAAGGATCTTAACATGTAAAAAGACATACTTACTGAACATTCTGTAAAGTGACACATGCCTTCTCTAAGCCTCCTCTCCTCTCCGCCTCTCTCTCTCTCCCATACGCTTTGTGAGTTGGGAGGAAGTGAAGAGCAATCATCCTCTCCCCGCACAGCACCACCTGTGGCTGCATGGGGAACAGCTGGTCAATATAATGACTGCTGTACTGCCAGCTGCCGCAGAACCTCTTTGTTCCCATCTCTGCAAATGGCACAAAGGACCGCTTGCTGTGGCCCCCTGTAAATTAGGGGCAGAGGGCAGTTGCCCTACAGTAAAGATAGGTGTGAGAGCGCTGTGCAGTCAGTGCTCACACTTCCTGCGAGTCACCTGTAGAATGCAACCCCTGGTCTGTGACACCCTGGGCAGCTGCCTAGTTCACCTAGTGGTCGAACCAGCCCTGTAACAATCATTTTCATCTAGACCAATTTCTTTCAGTTTGAATACTAACCTATTGTGTCAAACCATATAAAACGTATTGGCAAAATCCAAGTAGATCTCATCTACTGCAACACCCTGATCTACACATCTACTAACTTCTTCGTAGAATGCAATTAAGTTAGTTTGACATGACCTATGTTTCATAAAATTATGCTGATTTTTGCTGATAACCACGTTCTTCTCAATGAATTCCTAAATATTATCCCTTAAAGGACCACTATAGTGCCAGGAAAACATACTTGTTTTCCTGGCACTAAAGTGCCCTGAGGGTGCCCCCACCCTCAGGGTCCCCCTCCCGCCGGGCTCTGGGGAGAGGAAAGGGGTTAAAACTTACCTTTCTCCAGCGCCAGGCAGGGAGCTCTCCGCCTCCGATCCTCCTCCTCTCCTCCCTTTCGGCTGAAAGCGCACGCGCGGCAAGAGCTGCGCGCGCATTCAGCCGGTCTCATTCAGCCGGTCTTCATTACTGTATGTTTTAACACAACTCTCCGCTTTGGTATTTAGGGGTTTTTGTTTTTATATCATCTCCATTTTGACCCTTCAATCATCTTGGAGCTTGGACTTCAAAGGGTAATCTTAAGTGCCATTACTGCTAGAACGTATTACAGTTGTTATGATGCTGGGAGTTTTGGGGGTACAGCCCCCAAATCTCTCAGAGCCAACCCGGGGGGATGGACCAGTCCAGGACAGCTAAAAAATTTAGGCAGAAAACAAAAGGTTCAAACAGGAGACGCCCAATGATGCATCACATCATTAACATTACATAGGCTGTGGCAGTTATGGTGCATGGAGTGCCTGTTAAAGCCCGACTGAGAGTCATAGGGGATGTAATCCACAAACATCTGTCTCACCAAATGTATCAATTACTGCTTTAGAATCAAACTGATATGCAAGAAACTGTTTACATGAATAAAATTTACTTCTGGCAGGCAAAAAATAAACACCCCATAAGGTTGATATTAAAATTCCAATTTTAGGTTTTGCGCTGAAACACATTTTAATGATGATGATGAAAAGAGTTCTGTTAATGGTACCATGTAAAATCAAACCCCATAAGCTGCAAATGTTAAAGCCTTATTTACTGAGTTAATCATATGCAAAATTAACATCTGCAATTGAGCTAATTAGCATGATAGCACATTGCATGGCACAGTGTAACTTATATTGTGGCGATATTTCCTGCCAAATACAAAAAATACATATTTTTATAGAACACGGATGGGGGATGGGCAGAACGACAATAAAAGTTTTTAACACCTTAAGTACAACAGATCCAGCTGTTGAGTGGATTATCTTCCCCTTCATTCTAAACATTGTAAACTAATCCGTATTTGATTCTAAAGAAATGAGAGTATATATTTTCCTTAGCAGATGCCATACCTAAGTAAAAACTAGCAAAAGTAACAAAAGTAGTTAGAACTTTGTTACTATTCAAAACGCAATGTCAGTGGTTGGATTGTGACATGTCATGGTCAAAACGCAATGTCCCTAGTTGGATTGTGACATGTCATGGTCAAAACGCAATGTCCCTAGTTGGATTGTGACATGCCATGGTCAAAACGCAATGTCCCTAGTTGGATTGTGACATGTCATGGTCAAAACGCGATGTCCCCAGCTGGATTGTGACATGCCATGTTTGGTTAAAACTAATTTTATGCCTTTTTTGTAGCGTTTGTGGGGGACCTAAAGAACCCTATAGAACATTTTTATAGTTATAAGGATTTGGATTAACCCTTTATTATATTAACACGCAGGCTGGCATACAGTGCAATATTATATCAATTATAAACTAATAAAGACTCCCCTTACACAAGTTTCTAACAAATGCTGTCATGGATAAAAAGGAATTTTCATTCAGCGATGAAAATAGTATTTTTTCTATCTAGAAAAGTGCAAAGTTAAAAGGGCACACTAACTATTATAATCCATTGTAGTTTATGTAGCGTAAATAGTCTGTGGGAGCTTTCTCCTGCTTTCAATAACCATTTTTAAGTGGTTTGTCAAAAACTTTGGGTTACCCGTTGCTTTGTCCCTCTGCTTTGGCTTAGTTTATATAAATGTTGACTTCTACATTAACCCCCAATACTACCCCTACCCACCTACCATAACCACAGTCCCCCACAATGCTGCCCTGCTGCCCCCAATACTGTCCCTACCCCCATCTTAAACCCAATCCCCCACAATGCTGCCCTGCTACCCCTCAATACTGTCCCTACCCCCCACCATAACCCCAGTCCCCACAATGCTGCACTGCTGTCCCCCAATACTGTCCCTACCCCCCATAATGCTGCCCTGCTGCCTCCAAAAACTGTTCCTACCCCCATAACCCGAGTCCCCCACAATGCTGCCCCCAATACTGCCCTTGTCCCTCCACCATAACCTCAGTCCCCCACAATGCTGTCCTACCTCCCCACAATACAACCAATTTCTTCCCAATACTATTCATGTCCCCCCACAATAGTACCAGCCCCCACAATGCTGCCCTGCCCCCAATACTGTTCCTATCCACCCAACCACAGCCACAGTTCCCCACAATAATGCCACTACCACCACTATTGCCCCTAACCACACTATACTGCCCTTATCCCAACACATGAAAGCCCCATTCTCCACAATACTGTTGCTAACACGAGCACTAATGCTCTAATCCCCCACACAAAATAATTAATCTCCCACATACAGCCCATGTCCCCATCACAATAAAGCCCCAGTTCAGAACAATACTGCCCCTATTCCCCCCACAATACTGCCTCTATTCCCCAATACTATCCCTATCTCCCCCCGCTAAAGCCCCTGTCCCACACAGTACTGCCCTTATCCTTCACACTAAAGCCCTATTGTACAGCACTACTGAATTTTTTGGCGCTATATATATTATAATAATAATCAAGTCCCTATCCCACACAATTCTGCCTCTATCCCCCACACTAAAACACAGTGACACAGGAAGGGGCTGGTGGGCAAGTAAGAGACACAGGGTGGTGTATGACACACTAAAGGGGGGATATAATACACTAAAGGGGGTGTAACACACTTACAAATGGGTAAGACATTCAAGAGGAGATATATAACACTAAAGGGGATAAGAAATTTCAAATAGAGGTTGTGAGGCACACAGGTGAAAATACATTTTTTGAGGGTGGGAGGAGGGGCGGCAAAATGCATCTTCATCTGTGTAGCCAAAAATCCTTGCACTGGCCCTGGTTATCACAGCATAAACAGAAACAAAAAATGATTTAACTCCTAAATGACAGAGAATTGGGCAGTAACACTGCAGGGCCATGATCTATGCACCAAAACTACTTCATTAAGCTAAAGAAACTATTTCTTTTTTTTTCAGCATAAATTGAAATTGCTTTAAAGTTTTCAATTTCTTTCAGATCAGATACAGAGATGTTAGAAAAGTTACGCTTGATTGAGTCGAGTCATTTATTTCAATCAATATTGGTATTAAACAATATAAAGGGACAATCTAAAAAAAAACAAACGTTATAATGAAAGATGCTTCCCCTGCAGCCTTGAAAATTAGAATAGTGCCATTTCTTAAAAAATGACATTGTTTACATTTTACAATCTTACCTCGTCTAGTAGCTGTCATTCAGACAGCCACCAGGATTCCAGAATAAAATAGATTTATTAGTTGAATTTATTCCATGTCCATTGTCAGCATGCAAAGTATGCTGGGTGTGCATCCAATGCCTTTCTATGAGCAATATAAGATTCATTGCTTGTTTTAGAGAAGCATTGGATTGATGGATTGTTGCAGTTGGTACACATCTACAGTGCATTTGATTGGACACAGATCATCAATCTTGAATATCTCACAGCAAGTTTGGTTTGCAGTAAGATCTAGAATTCTGTCCCGGATTATAAGTAAGTGTTTATTACATTCATTAAAGGTACACATCACATCTAATTCAGACACACAAACACAAACATATACATATTTGTAGTCGGGGACATAAGCCATAAGGTAGGATAAGTACATAAGAATTTAACAGTCGGTTGTGGTGTGCCGGAACTGACGTATGGGGTAGGCCTGTAATAAAAGAGGGCCTACCCTTAAATATTGCCCCTGCACCTGGATCCGCCACTGATTCTATGATGTAATTCTGTTCATACATAATTATTACCTTTATTTTTTTTAATGTGCATGGTTACATTCTGCACTCTGAAATTTCCTATGTGTACTATTTTGACTCATTTAATGTCTAATTAAATATTTATAATTAATCTGAGGACCCTGATATGTGCTTACAGAATGATTTTTGTTCAAGCCTGTGCTTACAGGATGTTCCTACTATTCTTGTTAAATGTTGCTAGTCCTCTATTTTGTTCTGTTATGTGGTGTTGATGAATCGATATATCTCTCTAACTGGTCGTGATAACAAAAAAGTTAAACATTCAATTTAAAAAGTCTTCCAATCAGTACGCTTCACATAATGGAACATAAATCAATAAAAGATGGCACTCTCAACTATATCCGTTAATTGGTAAGCTCCCAGGATCTGTGGAGTTTTGAAACCACTAAGGTGTTTTTTTTACTCAACAGTGAGAAGATACGAAATGTAGGTCAAAGTCTAAAAAACGAAATAAATCAATTCACACAATTTATCCAACTTGGCTTTGTTATCCTAAATATCACACTTCGGATTTCTGTTCACCATATAGTAAATAAGCCTTTAGGATCTCCATTATGCTGTAACATTAACACCAATATTCAGCAATGTATCCATGTATCTGTCATAGAAACATAGAATGTGATGGCAGATAACAACCACTCAGCCCATCTAGTCTGCCCAATTTTCTAAATACTTTCATTAGTCCCTGGCCTTATCTTATAGCTAGGATAGCCTTATGTCTATCCCACACATGCTTAAACTCCTTTACTGTGTTAACCTCGACCACTTCAGCTGGAAGGCTATTCCATGCGTCCACTATACTCTCAGTAAAGTAATACTTCCTGCCAGTTGTGGTAAGCTGCCCCAATTCATAATATTTACACCAAAATAACCAAACGACATTTTTTCAAATTGGTTATACTCGTCTGCTAATGCAACTTATAACCTCACTACAACTAATTGTTTGAAAAATGAAAACATAATGCAAAATGTTCAATTATACCTATAAATCACTATTATTTTTTGCAATAATGTTTCAGTTCATTTTGTATCTTATACTAAATCCATGTATCAGTTTATGATTCATGTCGTGTTTCTCCTGGACTACCCTGATATACATCTTTACGATATCGATGGTCTTTCTTGTCTCTCTCCGAAGCTGCATGTCTATAGGGATGTGATCTATCTTCTTGCTACAAGCAGAGTGCCCATAAGCTATATGAAAAAACAAGGATCATGTAAAAAGTATACAATTGGGGGACAAAAATAACATATTATGCCATATGAACTGAAAGGAAATAAATGTATATTATCCAGGAGTCCTTCTAACCAAGTCTTGTCCTAATCTGTCATTGACTATCCAGTTCATTATCATTCTGTCGCTATGTTCTTTTGTCTCCTACAGAAGTCTCAGTATTGTTCTGTTGTTTTCTCCAGTATCTACTGCTGAATCAGGCATTATCCTGTATCCCTGATATTCCAAGCCAAGACTAACCTAATGCTACTCCTTCCTTGATTCTTCTCTGATTGTAACAAAAGTACATGGCTTGCACAATGTATAAATACTGTTTAAGAAACACATGGGCTCACACCTGGTTCCTGATTGGGGTTAAAATTATGCTTTTACATGTTGAACACTTTTAGACATTTTATTCTACGATGTCAGGTTAGAATACTGCATTTTCTCTTCTTAATGTCATATGTACTTACTTGCATTCTCAAAAAAAGCACTGTTTTCTTTTTTTCTGTAATCAAAATCATCTGGAATATACCGGGACTTTTCATGCCTCAGACCGTATTTATTTTATTTTATAACTCTTCAATTTCCCTTACGGTATGTTTTATTCAGTATGATTTAAGACACATTTACTTAGTTCTTTATTTAGATTTTGATTACAGAAAAAAATTAAACAGTGCTTTTTGAGAATGCAAGTAAGTACTGTAACGGCACCCCGGGTATATAAGGGGTTAAAGCAATTTAGGCTATTCCCTTCCCAAATGTAAAGGCATCTACCGAATATTCCAATCAGCCAAACAAGCAAACATACAAATAATCCACCTTCGAATCAGCCGAACAAGAAAACCATACAAATAATCCCCCCAAGTACGAGACGAGGCTCTGTATTGAGGGTCAAGCAGGAATCTGTTTAATCTGGGCTACCTGCCCGTCTTTTAAGCAGGTCTTCCACCAGGTGGATACTCCCCTAGGGGACCTGGTGGAAAACTGGGGCACAAATAGTACAGTGACCAATCAGAACAGTTTAGCGATAAACACTCCCCTTTGGACAATGTTGACCCTCCTCTCTATCCTGGAGATAATTGGGAAGTAACTCAATTATCTCCGAGGATAAAGCATAACCTCCATTTTATACAGGCTAATAAAAATACATAAAAATATACAACTCTAAAACTCACGAACCGAACCCCCACATTCAACGAATCCCAAGATAGCCTGGATCTGAGCGCACAATATTACCGAATAGCGCTCAGATCCCATACACACAGTTCAATCGCCATGGAGCCAAAATCTTTCACATAGTCTTTCGTTATACGAATGAGCTCCATGGGATAGCTATCTGGGGTGCCTCTTTTCGTGGGAAAAAGTACCGAACGGACGGCGTTCGTATGAATGGGAGAACAGATGAAGGAAGGTCGGCGGCTTCGGCGGTGTTCATGTGAAAATAGTGGCCGTTTTTAGGTCCATGAAATCATCGACGAACACCGCTGGGCATTCGTATGTCCAAGATTGCTGCCTCCACGTGTTCGTTCATACGAATGACTACCACCCAGCCGATATTCGACAATTAGGAAGTGTCTGTGGTTAACCACAACGTTCTGATTGGGCCAAGAGGTTAACAAGCAGCACACTTCCATGGTGGGTGGCCGGCCGTTCTGCAAGTTTTTCGGTAAAAGGGGAATAAAGTGTAGGGACTGTACGGACCGGAAAATAGCCGAACAAACAGACGAATGAAGGGGAAATAAAAGTAATTCATAGACAGAGAGGTCTGTCACAAGTACATATGACTTTAACGTGAGAAAATGTCGTATTCTAACCTAATATCATAGAATAAAATGTCTAAAAGTGTCCAACATGTAAAAGCATAATCTTAATCTTTACCCCAATCAGGAACCAAGTGTGAGCCCCTGTGTTCTTAAACAGTATTTATACATTGTGCAAGCCATGCACTTTTGTTACAATCAGAGAAGAATCAAGGAAGGAGTAGCATTAGGTTAGTCTTGTCTTGGAATATCGGGGATACTGCCTGATTCAGCAGTATATAATGGAGAAAACAACAGAACAATACTGAGACTTCCGTAGAAGACAAAAGAACATAGCGACAGAATAATAATTAACTGGATAGTCAATGACAGATTAGACTTGGTTAGAAGGACTCCTGATCATACATTAGAAGCAAAAAGGATTGCCTAGATGGGCCGAATGGTTCTTATCTGCCGTCACATTCTATATTTCTATGTTTCAAGACTTAAATGAGAAGATTAAGCCAGACTGGAAAGAGTTGTCTTAACTAGTGCAGTGACAGTGGAGAGGACTCCAACTGAGCTAGTGTATGAAGAAAAATACAGGCCGAATGACAGAAATATAAGAAAAACATTTACCAAGACAACTTTTTGAAGATACAATAGTACGTAGTTATTTGTAAGACATCACACTCTCTGACAACACACTCTCTTTTTTTACATCTAGACTTATACTTGTATACGGAGGAAATTAGAACGCAATGCTGACATAGAAGCTACTTACCGGTTTATTGAGACCCACCACTACTCAAGTAGAATAGTTCCTAAGCTCTTTAAACTGATATGGTAACTTGGGGAACTAAGGGACAGTACATGTCACTGTAAAGCTACAGGCCCGCAAAAATATAGATAGCATTATCTGCAGACTAAGAACATGTTATCCAGAAACCGTGCTTCAAGTTATTGGAAATACAGTTAGAGCATATACTTTATGTGCAGAAACTAGGTTCACATCCAAAACTAATTATAAGTTTGTTTATTGGTAAGCCTCCAAACATTACAAATAATTTGAGGACTAATTTTGTGATTAATTTTATGAGTTGGTTTGCTCTTTAATATGCCTCATTAAATCAATTTATTAGCTCCTCAAGAAGCAGAACAACATAACAGATGCATTAGGAATATTTAGACAAATTTAACATTTTGATAACAAGTTCATTTCCTTCAAGTCATCCTATAATTTAGAAGGAATTACTCCTTGAACTTGTGATCTAATTTGCAAGTTGAAGTAGTACTCTTCTGAAATTATGAATCATTTTTAGGCAAGTTAAAGAACGGGAAAATAGAATCAGATAAAAAGATTTTTTTATTTTTTTATTAGTGCATTAAATTAAAAATTCAGAAGATGTGCCAGACAATCTTCAAACGGGGTCTATATGAAAAATTTAATCAAAATGAAATATAATGTTATCACAAAATGGCCATAAATCGTGGCCTAGTTTTGGAGTAGGGTGAGAGAAAATTGCTCCAATGTTGACAATAGGCATAAGGTGTCGTCAAGAGGCACACTCTGGTTAATCAGCTGCAAAAAAGCTTAAATCTGTGTAATAGCAATGTGTTAAATTAACAGATTCTTACAATATAGCTCTGAATTGTAAACCCAACAATACAGAAAGTTACAGGAGCAGCAAAAATACAAAACTTTTTTATTAGATACTATTTAAACATTGTCTTCAACCACAGTCACAGAAAAAACGCCTATGGGAGGCACAACCGAATCCTGGATTATGGAATATGCCCTTATTACATCACACTATCCAATATCTGTATCATTTTAAGCAGTTGGCATGTTGATCTACCATTTTAAAATGAGTGTAGCACCCCATCAATATTGAGGTACTGTGACGTAATGGTGAGTTTAACACAACATGACCATATGGTATGACTGATTCCCCATATTTGTTTGTTAAGATAGGTGAATTGACGCAGCCTTGTAAAATCTAAAACATTTTTTTGTGTGTGTGTTCTCTATTCCTTAATCTGCATTTTGTATATATTTTGGCCTTTATGATAGCACCATTTTCCAGGTGTGCCCCAAATTCCCCTTTTTTGATGGTATATTTGGAATCCAGACCAGATTCCTACTGGGTTGAGCACCCCACCCCTATACTACAGGTACCCCTTTGGATGTGACCACATGAAAGCATAAATTGAGGAGAGTCCATGGAAGCAGTTTAAGCAGTAAGTATTGCACTTAGAATGTTCATCTCCCATGTTAAAATAAATGTTGGATCCACTGATATTGGAGTTCTGTCACCTAGTAGTGAGCTTAAAGGACCACTCTAGGCACCCAGACCACTTCAGCTTAATGAAGTGGTCTGGGTGCCTGGTCCAGCTAGGGTTAGCCCATTTTTTTATAAACATAGCAGTTTCAGAGAAACTGCTATGTTTATAAATAGGTTAATCCAGCCTCTAAAGCCTCTAGTGGTTGTCTCATTGACAGCCGCTAGAGGCGTTTGAGTGCTTCTCACTGTGAAAATCACAGTGAAAAGACGCCAGCATCCATAGGAAAGCTTTCCTATGAGACTGGCTGAATGCGCGCACAGCTCCTGCCGTGCATGCGCATTCAGCCAAAGAGGAGGAGAAGAGGAGGAGTAGAGCTCCCCGCCCGGGAGGGGGTCCCTGACGGTGGGGGCACCCTCAGGGCACTATAGTGCCAGGAAAACGAGTGTGTTTTCCTGGCACTATAGTGGTCCTTTAACATAATATGGCCATATGGTGTAACTGAATTTGTCAGATAGGTGATTTTATGTAGCATTGTAAAATGTAAAACTGATTTTATTTGTGTGTTTGCTGCACCTTAATCTGTATTCAATCACAATCACACCTTGCCTTAATCCTACATGGTAATCAAAACTTTGCTAACATCTGCCATCACCATTTTACCTCCTCAATGGCTAAGCTCAGAAAGAGTAAATTATCTAAACACATAGAAACAAAGCTGATGAGTTTATTCTGTATATGTTTACCAGTAAAGGTTGGTGATGGAAAAAATTGCAATAACTGATAATGCCATCGCTAATTACACACTATAGAGCTTATCTCCCTTCAT
Source organism: Pelobates cultripes (assembly GCA_933207985.1). Classification (NCBI taxonomy): domain Eukaryota; kingdom Metazoa; phylum Chordata; class Amphibia; order Anura; family Pelobatidae; genus Pelobates; species Pelobates cultripes. The sequence goes on along the minus strand of OW240912.1, from coordinate 399,279,028 downwards.
TTCCCCCTTTCCCCCCAAGCAATCCACCTGAGTGGGATGTGTGCAGTGGCTGAGTGTGATTGTTTCTGGGTTGGCTGAGTGTAATTCAGTGTGAGGCATGGCTGAGTGTGATTGTGTTGGATGGCAGAGTGAGATTACATGTATGTGTGGGGCTGGCTGAGTGTGATTGTGTGCGGTTGGCTGAGAATGTTCATACATGGGGTTTGTCTGAGTGTGATTATATGAGAGGTTGCCAGCAGTCGAGTGGCATAAGTCCTCTGTGATTAACCCTACTTCTTGTCAATCATGTACGTCTGTGTGTGTGTGTGTGTGTGTGTGTGTGTGTGTGTGTGTGTGTGTGTGTAAGAATGTTACATTTACAGGCACGTACAGTTACAGTCTTGCAGATCTTTTGGTTTACTAGTTGACAATTTGCTGACATAATCTGAAGAGATTTCACCCGATGACTCTTGTTGCACCTCCCACAAGTTTGATAAGCACTTCTTATCTACCATGCGATCAAGCTGCACCCACAAACGCTCAATAGGATTCATATATAAGAATATACTGTAACTAAATCACCATTATGTTTGCCTAAATCAGGTGTTTAAAAAAACTAAAAAACTAAATTCAACTTTCACGAGCTTTGATGTTGGTGTTTAAGAAGTGAGTGGACTGGATCTTTTATATATATATACAGATATATACAGGGCCGGCGCAACCGTTTGGCGAACTAGGCATTCGCCTAGGGCGCCGGCCTGCTGGGGTCGCCCCTGGGCTCCCCCTGTCTTTAGAGACACACCCCCTCAGCGCTGGGCCCGAGAGAAGCCCTGTCACAGGGGGCCCAAGAGGTGGCCACCCCCCAAAGCTGTCCTTCAGTATGGCAGAGCAGGCACCTGCTCTGCCAATAAATGCTGTAGGAGAGGAGGCAGGCGATGGCAGTGTGGGCGGCGAGGGAGGCTCTACTTGCAGTTCCCCACTCCTCCTTTGCAAGCCCTCAGTGATGCCGGTAGCCGGAATATGACATAATTCCAGCTTCGGCATACTAAACTGTGCGCTGGAGGAGTAAGGAGCTACCCCAGTGAGTGTCTGTCAGTGAGTAAGTGTATGTATGTCAGTGAGTGTCTGACTGTGTGTGTATGTCTGTCAGTGTGTGTAAGTGTTTCCCTGTCAGTGTGTGTGTGTCTGTCAGTGAGTGTCTGCCTGTGTGTGTGTGTCTGTCAGTGAGTGAGTGTACAGTTGCAAGAAAAAGTATGTGAACACTTTGGAATTATATGGATTTCTGCACAAATTGGTCATAAAATGTGATCTGATCTTCATCTAAGTCACAACAATTGACAATCACAGTCTGCTTAAACTAATAACACACAAAGAATGAAATGTTGCCATGTTTTTATTGAACACACCATGTAAACAGTCACAGTGCAGGTGGAAAAAGTATGTGAATCCTTGGATTTAATAACTGGTTGAACCTCCTTTGACAGCAATAACTTCAACCAAACGTTTCCTGTAGTTGCAGATCAGACGTGCACAACGGTCAGGAGTAATTCTTGACCATTCCTCTTTACAGAACTGTTTCAATTCAGCAAAATTCTTGAGATGTCTGGTGTGAATCGCTTTCTTGAGGTCATGCCACAGCATCTCAATTGGGTTGAGGTCAGGACTCTGACTGGGCCATTTCAGAACGCATATTTTCTTCTGTTTAAGCCATTCTGTTGTTGATTTACTATGCTGTGGGTCATTGTCCTGTTACAACACCCATCTTCTGTTGAGCTTCAGCTGGTAGACAGATGGCCTTAAGTTCTCCTGCAAAATGTCTTGATAAACTTGGGAATTAATTTTTCCTTCAATGATAGCAATTCATCCAGGCCCTGACGCAGCAAAGCAGCCCCAAACCATGATGCCCCCACCAGCATACTTCACAGTTGGGATGAGGTTTTGATGTTGGTGTGCTGTGCCTTTTTTTCGCCACACATAGTGTTGTGTGTTTCTTCCAAACAACTCAACTTTGGTTTCATCTGTCCATAGAATATTTTGCCAGTACTGCTGTGGAACATCCAGGTGCTCTTGTGCAAACTGTAAACGTGCAGCAATGTTTTGTTTTGACAGCAGTGGCTTCCTCTGTGGTATCCTCCCATGAAATCCATTCTTGTTTAGTGTTTTACGTATTGTAGATTCGCTAACAGGGATGTTAGCATTTGCCAGTGACTTTTGTAAGTCTTTAGCTGACACTCTAGGATTCTTCTTCACCTCATTGAGCAGTCTGCGCTGTGCTCTTGCAGTCATCTTTACAGGACGGCCACTCCTAGGGAGAGTAGCAGCAGTGCTGAACTTTCTCCATTTATAGACAATTTGTCTTACCGTGGACTGATGAACAGCAAGGCTTTTGGAGATACTTTTATAACCCTTTCCAGCTTTATGCAAGTCAACAATTCTTAATCGTAGGTCTTCTGAGAGCTCTTTTGTGCGAGGCATCATTCACATCAGGCAATGCTTCTTGTGAAAAGCAAACCCAGAACTGGTGTGTGTTTTTTATAGGGCAGGGCAGCTGTAACCAACACCTCCAATCTCATCTCATTGATTGGACTCCAGTTGGCTGACATCTCACTCCAATTAGCTCTTGGAGATGTCATTAGTCTAGGGGTTCACATACTTTTTCCACCTGCACTGTGAATGTTTACATGGTGTGTTCAATAAAAACATGGCAACATTTCATTCTTTGTGTGTTATTAGTTTAAGCAGACTGTGATTGTCTATTGTTGTGACTTAGATGATGATCAGATCACATTTTATGACCAATTTGTGCAGAAATCCATATCATTCCAAAGGGTTCACATACTTTTTCTTGCAACTGTATGTATGTCAGTGAGTGTCTGTTTGTGTGTGTATCTGTCAGTGAGTGAGTGCATGTATGTCAGTCAGTGTCTGCCTGTGTGTGTGTGTGTGTGTCTGTCAGTGTGTGTGTCTGTCAGTGAGTGTCTGCCTGTGTGTCTGTCAGTGAGTGAATGTATTTATGTCAGTGAGTGTCTGTCTGTGTGTGTATCTGTCAGTGAGTGAGTGTATGTATGTCAGTGAGTGTCTGTGTGTGTTTGTCAGCGAATGAGTGTATGTACGTGTCACGGTGTAATACCCCAACACGCAGAGTTTAGGATAGCAAGGACAAGACTAGGAAATAACTGGGCTTTGGAATGGCTGGACTAAATGTTAAACAGAGAAAAAGCGTAATCAGAGACGAGCTGAGGTCAAGATAACAGAGAGACAGCTAAAAACAAGAACTAGCCAGAGTCAGGTACACGGTAATCAGTCAGACAGGCAAACAAGACAGGAAAAGACAAACTTTCCTGGCACTGCAGGTCCCCTCTCCCTCCCACCCCCATCCCAAGTTGGCACTGCAGGTCCCCTTTCCCTCCCACCCCCATCTCCCTCCCACCCCCATCCCCCAAAACATGCGTGTGTGTGGGGCCGTCGGAATGACGTGGGCCAATGGGAGCCTAAATCTACTTTTGGTTCCCACTGCCCCTTTAAGAGCACGCTCATTGCTGTCAGTGAACGCGGCTGGCTCAAAAGGTAAGATTGAGCCGTGCGCGGCTCGTGTGGAAGCAGGACTGCTCAACCCACTGAGGACTCCGGTCCCCGGATAAGATAAGTACCGCCACAGTACTCCCCCTGAAGACACGCCACTCGGGCGGGAAGGACCAGGCTTGGCAGGAATGCAGGAATGGAATGAAGGCGAGGGGCATGAACATCAGCCGCGGAAACCCAACTGCGTTCCTCCGGCCATACCCCTTCCAATGTACCAAGTATTGGAAATTACCCCTAAGGAAACGTGAGTCAAGCACAGCAGCCACCTCATACTCCTCACCTCAATAGAGACAGGAGGAATGGGACCCTGGGATAAGGTAAGTACCGCCACAGTATGTCAGTGAGTATCTGTCTGTCTGTGTGTGTCTGTCAGTGAGTGACTGTATGTATGTCAGTGAGTGTGTGTGTGTGTGTGTGTTTGTCTATCAGTGAGTGTATGTCTGTCAGTGAGTGTGTGTCTGTGTGTCTGTCAATGAGTGTATGCGTGTGTGTGTGTGTGTGTCTCAGTGAGTGAGTGTATGTCTGTCAGTGGGTGTATGTCTGTCAGTGAGTGTCTGTGTGTGTGCGTGTGTGTGTGTGTGTGTCTGTCAGTGTGTGAGTGTGTATCTGTCAGTGAGTGTGTGTCTGTATGTCTGTCAGTGAGTGTCTGTATGTGTGTGCATGTGTGTCTGTCAGTGTGTGAGTGTATGTCTGTCAGTGAGTTTCTGTGTGTGTGTGTGTGTCATTGAGTGAGTGAGTGAGTGTATGTCTGTCAGTGAGTGTGTGTCTGTGTGTCTGTCAGTAAGTGAGTGACATGAGGGGCGGCAAAATGTATCTTTGTCTAGGATAGCAGAAATCCTTGCAACAGCCCTGTATATATACATATATATAGTGCATTCCACTAATATTGTAAAATTACAATATGGTTTGGTAAATATGATCAAGTAAGGCTGTGAAAAAAACAATTGTTCAAAAAAATACTCTGCTCTCATGGTTATAAAACAATTGCAAATACAAAACATGTTTATCCCCAAAAAAATATCTTTATTAAAGGAACACTCTAGTGCAGAAATACAAACATGTATTCCTAACACTACAGTGCTGGAATATATGTTTAGGTGAATGGCCCCCTTCTCTGTGTAGTTAACAAGTTTACTTTTTACTTTACCTTTTTTCCCTTGCTGCACTGGTCTCAATGCTACTGGTCCCGCCTCCATGGATGATGTAATCAGTTTTGATAATCTCAGCCAATCCAAAGCTTTCCTATAAGAAAGCTTTGGTGGGCTATTGCGTATGTGCAGCAAAACGCTGCGCTGCATCAATCAGCATCTCCTTATAGAGATGCATTAAATCAGTGCAGCACTGGACTAGGAAGCACCTCAAGTGGCCATCTGAGTGATTGCAATTAGATGTGTTACTAGGCAGCAATTTAAACACTGCCTTTACTCTGAAAAGGCAGTGTTTACATTGAAAAACCTGCAGCAATATGCTATAGACACCAGAACCACTACATTGTATTGGCTCTGGTGACTATAGTGTCTTTTTCCATATGTGTGTGGCACAAATACTGGTATCCTTTTAGTCAATACTTTTTGCTACCACCCTTTGCCAATATAACAGCTCTTAGTATTCTCCTATAAGGCCTGATGAAGCTGGAGGGATCTGAGACCATTCCTCCATACAGAATCTTTTCAGATCTTTCAAATTGGGGTTGATGCTGGTGGACTCTCTTCTACAGCTCACCCCCAAGTTTTCTATGGGGTCCAAGTCAGGGGACAGGGATGGCCATGGCAGCACCTTGATTTTGTGGTCAGTAAACCATTTTTGTGTTGATATGTGTTGGATCATTGTCCTGATGGAAGATCCAATCATGGCCCATTTTAGGCTTTCTGGCAGAAGCAGTCAGGTGTTAATTGAATATTTATTAATATTTGATAGAGTTCATGATTCCATTTATTCTATCAAAATGTCCAGGTCCACTGGCAGAAAAACAGCCTCAATATAGTAGAGCCATCAACATGTTTAACCGTGGTCATGATGTAATTTTTCATATGGCTACCTTTCTGTGTTTACTAAACCCACAGCTGGTGTTTATTGCCAAAAGGCTGTATTTTGTTTTCATCTGACCCTAGAACTCGATCCCATTTGATGTCCTAGTAGAATCTGGCGAACTAAAGATACTTGAGTTTGTTTTTGGATGAGAGTAGTGTTTTTTTTCTTGAAACCATTACAAACAACTTCTGCAATTTTCCAGCTGTGATCCTTGGAATTCTTTTTAACCACTCGATCCATTCACTTCACACAGGGCCAGATTAAGAGCCCACTGGGCCTGGTGCTGACAATTCTGATGGGCCTAATTGCAGAATCTTATCAACCGAAAACACTAAAACAGTCATACCTCCCAAATGTCATGTATCACAGGATATAGCTATAAGAAAACACATACCCTATGCTAATCTCTCGCTTTCATCTGTCAAGTAAATTCATAACCCCTAACAGCAATGTCCGGTGGGGTAAAAGGTTGGGCCACTTACGCGATTCACGTAAGAAGAATCTCCAAAAGGGGCGAACATGCCCAAAAAGGGTGTGTGTCTACATGAAGAATTGGAAGATCAGCCTGGCATGAATGCATGTCAGGTTGCGTGCCAATCATGCAGACTGGCCAATTAAGGGCATACTATGCAGACAACACCCTGAGCTTTGCATAAATGCATTTAATGATGCGCTTGATCCATGCTTTCTAAGGTCAGTCTCCTGGCACTCACTTGCCATACACCTCCTTACCTTCTTACTAGCAGGCAAACCTTTTGCCACACATCACATCTATTTTCCATGGTCTAAACCTACTGTGGTGAATGACAAAGGGAATAGGGATGGTCTATATATACCTCATTTGTATACCCCTGTGCAACAGAAAGTCATGGTTGAACAATTTCCTTTTCCTAGTCACCCAGGTACACTAAAAAATTTCAAAACGCAAAGGGAATATACTTCAAATATGGGTTTTTTTTGCCAATAATTGTGCCACACATATATTTCACAAATATATTGTTTTAATAAACCTGTGTTGTGCTTGCAATTGGTTGATATCCATGAGAGGAGATTTTTGTGTGTATCTATTTTTTTAACAAAAGATCAAAAGTTGAAACAAAGGCAATATTTCACAGCCTTCTTTGCTGATAATTACCAAGGGTGCCAATATTAGTGGAGGGCACGTATATATATATTGAGAAATAGTCTCACCAAATTTATATGATTAGTAGCAATATGTATATATATTTAATTATTACATTTTGTGACCTTTGATTCTGATTTTTAGTGAGTGAGTGAGTTTGCAAAAACAAAGGTCACAAAATGTAATGATTAAATATATATGCATATTACTACTAATCATATGAATTTAGTGAAACTATTTGTAATTAATTAATCTCCCACTGACAGACATATCAGACACATACTCTCACAAAGATTTTATTTGCAGTAGGGATTTTTGTGTGTATTTTGGAGCCCGACCTAGCCTCCCTAACTTTGGGAGAGCTGGAGTGGATCCTCCACGTGGGTTCTATTTTGGCTGCTCTGATTTTGTGGTCTGAACAGCTCCTAAGAGCACCCTTTTGTAATGCCAGGCCCATATCCTGGGCCACAGCATTAAAGGACCACTATAGTGCCAGGAAAACATACTCGTTTTCCTGGCACTGTAGTGCCCTGAGGGTGCCCCCACCCTCAGGGTCCCCCTCTCGCCGGGCTCTGGGGAGAGGAAGGGGTTAAACTTACCTCTTTCTCCAGCGCCGGGCGGGGAGCTCTCCTCCTCCTCTCCTCCCTCTTCTCCTCCTCTTCGGCTGAATGAGCCGCGCGCGCATTCAGCCAGTCCATAGGAAAGCATTCACAATGCTTTCCTATGGATGCTGGCGTCTTCTCACTGTGATTTTTCACAGTGAGAAGCACGCAAGCGCCTCTAGCGGCTGTCAAGAGACAGCCACTGGAGGCTGGATTAACCCTAACATAAACATAGCAGTTTCTCTGAAACTGCTATGTTTATAAAAAAAAAAGGGTTAACCCTAGCTGAAGTGGTCTGGGTGCCTATAGTGGTCCTTTGACACAGGGCATGCAACAAAGCTTTGCTGTTCCACCATTGAATACAACTTAGACCAAAATTACTTTCACAATATATCTAGGCTGCTTACACAAAAAGTTGAGTCTTAACGTGCAATGGTAATTAATGCATGATAACTTTAAATAACTACTAGATTTTTCTTGGAGGGAAGCCAAATTGAATAATTGGAACTTGCCCTATTTGAAGAGTAAATCAAAATTCATAACAAGTTGAAATAAACAGCTTATGACAATGAAATTCCAGTATGATTCTGCAACATATGGATGGTCTCCGTCTCCTTAGTAACTCATGGTCTTTTTTTCATTATTGTCATTATTGTCATTAAGTGATAATGTAACCACATATTGATTGATTGAAAGTGTATGATTTGCGCAATCCCTAAGCTGCATTTGTTTTTATGTTTCTTATTGTTTTTTTATATTTTCCTAGGTACTTGGTGCTAATCTCTATAAGGAATGGTACAATCATACCCCCATTACCTACAAGTAGGTTTACTCCTTAGTAAGAGTGTACTTAGTGTCCTTACGTGCTAGTTGATTAATTCATGGACATAGCTGTTATGTTATCTTGAAGAATAGAAAACACATACTTTAAGATTACAGATCTCCTGGACAATGATTGGCTTTAGGAACCGTAATGTTGTGATCCAATTTGAAGTCTGTACGGTATAATCACAATCCAATTCTGAAGCTTCTGTTCTGCAAAGACATGTTCCTGAGCTCATGGAGCCCCTGCTGACAACAAGATTAATATATAGAAATGAAGACACTACAATCCATCTTTGTTAGGAACCATGCTAGTCATTAAAAGTGAAAAGGGAATTGAAGTTGGATTATGGGAAGAATTAGAGGTTGGATTTTAGGTAGGATTAGGATTAGGGTTGGTGTATAGGTAAAATTAGAGGTTGGATTTTTAATAGGATTGTGGGTTGTTTGAGGGGTAAGAAAAGAGGTTAGATTATGGGTAGGATTATAGGTTGTACTAGAGGTTAGTTTAAGGTATGGATTAGGTGTAGCAGTAGGGGCAGGGTTAGGGTAGGGTATCTTTGGTATCACTCAAGAACAGTAGCAGAATGCAAATATGGGGTGTTTGTAGTAGTGGGACACGTGATTTGTGAATGTTCCCAAAATACATGTGTGGAACAAAAGACAACAAATAATTAACTAATTTGATACATTTGATAATTTGTGATATGAAAAGTGCCAAAATGCTCTTAGTAACATGGGTGATGTATGATATTCTACAAATATATACTTTGTGTAACAATTTTGGATTCTGTGACTACAATTAAAGTTGTAATTTTGCTAAATTGTATGGGGAAAAAATCTATTGAAATCCTAGATATATTGGACATTTTTAGAATCAGGACTAATCAGTAAATCTATTTTGAGTTAGTTTTTTTTATTTGCACTAAGTGTGTAGAAATGATTATATGTAAAACTGAGAAAAACAGTTTTTTTCCCCCTAATTTTTTAATGGTTTATTTCTATTTAATATTGCGTTATGTATACATATAGGTGATTTTAAAAAAGCCCTATTTATTATTTAATAAATCATACATAATATGTATGGATGAAAGGGGACATAGTGGTAGAATGAACACTTCTGAATAGTTATTTACTTCTTCTAATTGGTTACAACATTTGATGGAATGATAGCCAGATCCACTGGTTGCAAAATAAAAGATTTTATTAAGGTGTTTTGGAGTCTTTTTCTTATTGGACGTGGTGAATCTGCTCTCATACTGTGAATCTGCATCTGTGTGTTCAAAGATAATATATATTACTATATAAAATTAAGTTAAAAAAATTATCTCCTAAAAAGTGTCCAACCAACACCTAAAAATATGTATAATACATAAGAGTATGCAAAAAGTATAACAAAAAAGAGAAACGTTAACTTGAAACATGCACACCCAGGTGAAGAAAGATATGAATAACTAACCTAGGTTATTTATACCCTTTATTCACCTGGGTGAGAACGTTTCAAGTTAAAGTTTTCCTTTTTTGCTATAATTTTTGTATACTTTTGCGTATTATGGAATTGTGTTTTGTATCTATCTCCCCAATAAATAAGTTGTCTCTCCCGTAATTGGTCAATACATTTTTCTGACATAAGGGCAGTATTCCATGAGTGATTTTAACATGATCACATTCCAAACATTGCCGAGGCATTTTCTAGTAACACTGCTGAAGTTAGGAAACATTATTGAATTAAAAATGCGCTTAAAGCTCACTGTTTCTCGAGACTTATGGACCAATATCGGGAGATTAACAACAAACAAACAGTCTGATAGCCTTTCACCTTTACAGTTGAGTAGTGATGGTATTAGGTGTCAAGTAGAACATTAACGTTTTGTGTTCCAAATGGACTGTGATATCCGTGTGCTTCCTATAGTTGTTTAAATAGAATATAAAGATATTAGTGTACTTGTCAATTTGTGTTACTAATTTTGCAATGTTTTATTTTCGTAATAGTGTTTTTGTCCTTTATTAACTTATTAAACTGTAATGGTTTGTATATGTCTGGTAATGTTGCTTAGTGGAAGTGTTAGCAGTGTTTGTTATGCTCATGAGCAAAACCGTTTGCCAATTGTCAGGGTATTGGTTAATTAGTTAAAAAGTATATCCTGTGATTTATATGTGTCAATAAATCTTCTTTGGAATGACGTAACACATTTTCTTTAATAATATAACAACTAATTGGTTTTTAATTCATAAGCTGTGTATATAGAATTTTTTGAATAAGTCACTATTTCAAAATCGTCATTTGCAGTGTTTGCCCTGGCTTTGCCTTGTCTGAATGGAATAATGATGCAATTTGCTAACTCTTTAATATAAGTTTAAAAGAATATGGAGCAGCTCATGAAAAAAAGATTTGTTTTCAATATTTTATTGAATGTTGTAAATTCAAGAAAAGTCCCACTTTAAATCATTAATAATTGAATAATTGGAATTAGTTATTTGAACACATCCACAATGGTAATGTGTTTTCAACTCTATTTTCTTTTTTTTTTCTTGGATATTTTACAATCTTCTAGCATGAATTTCTAGCAAAGAAGAATATTTTCTGTGTTAGAACAAAATAGAAAAGTAGCCATTTTGAAACAATCTATACAAGGAGAAAGGAGGTTAAAGTAAATTATTCTAGGACTGAAGTTCTGCTCTAAAAATATTTCTACTGATAAGTGCTGGAGAATAGCATGAAAAAAATATTAAAACATAAAGAATGATTTGAGATAATTTGTCAACTGTGGCCCTGATTTAAAGGGACACTATAGGCACCAAAACAACCATTCTTGTGTGTAGATCATGTTTCTGATTTTTCACTGCTCAATTCACTGCCATTTTTGAGTTAATTCACTTTGTTTATACAGCCCAAGCCTTATCTCCCTGCATGTGCCTCACACAGCCTTCATAAACAATTCCTGTAACTAGAGAGCTAATGTTTAAACTTCCTTTGTTGCACATTGTTTGTAATTCGAGGTATACACTACAAACTATCTTTGAGGTTGATAAATGTCTAGATTTTATTTCTCATCTCAAATCTCTTTCTCCAGCTCTCAGTGTCTATGTGTCTTTTAACTTCCATACAAAGGCTGCCTGAAATATGCTATAGGGAACACATGCGGTATATTCGTTGTTCACCCATCAGTTACTGCCTCATGAGAACATCCACTTAAGGGTTTGAACAAATTGAAACACTCGATAGAAGATGAACACTATAGATGACAATCGAGCCTTTTTACCACACCATAGAAATTTCAACATGTTTTAATATATGATTCAAATAACTACAAAATCACAACTTGTTCATAAAGGCACCCTTTAAAACTAGTGCCATAAGACGTGTCTGCACTGTGCCCTGCTATTCTCATCAGGTGGTCTATGTGTCCAATTACATAAAATCTTTAAATAAGTTTATGAAATACACATTTTTGCTGTTAAACTCTCTGCCCAAATGCCATATCCTGGCTCTAAAGTTTACCCACCTCGGTTGCTGCTTGCAGCTATATTTACTGCTTCATATTTCTGGAACAACAAATTTGGGGGATCTAATATATAAATCACTCAAGCAGGGTATTCTTCCTATTTATCTTATTAGTATTATACATATAGCACTAATATATTCTGTAATGGTTTTCAGTTAGAGAAACGGGTGAGAAAGTCCCTGCTCAAAGAAGCTTACAATCTATGGTACACAGATATATATTGTTAGGTTTCTTGCTCAGGAACACCCTCAAGTTATATGAAGCCAATATTTAGTATGCAATCCATCTACGCACAATATACTAGATCTGGCAAAGACCTAGGATTGAAACCTTAAGGTTCAAACATTGTCTGTGTGTTTTGCTTAATAATTATCACTATCATTATTTTTAAGGGTTTTTAAGCAGAGATCATATAATAATAATGGTGAAAATCCTGTACGCTAGGAAGTTTACTCACTGAACAACACTGAACAATACTTTCTTATGAGCTGACAGCCAAGAGCTCTGTTCCTTTAGGAATACATTTTGCAAGTAACTTGCCAATTCATAAAGGTTCACTGAAACATATTTTAGTATTCTATTCTATACTCTATATTAATATAACAACATTTTCAGTTGAACTAAACACATATACACCTTTCAAATGATTTAATACTTTTGAGTAGATTTTTAAAATGATTTCATATTATGAAAAAATATTTTAAAAATTTAATATTTTGATTCTATATATATATATATATACATATATATATATATATTAAGGCCTTTTGGCCTGTAATTGTGGGAGGGGCGTATGACACACCCCTTCCATACTTAAGGGACACCCCTTACCTGGCTCCATACCGTTCGAGCTCAGCGCTGCATGAGGATCCACTTCCGGTTCTCGTACGGCGCCATCTTGGTTTTCAGAAACCCACGATTTTCTTCAAGTGTAGCTGTGTCCTGGAATCCTTTTGAAGGTCTTTTCCGCCCATCCAGCTCCTCGTAAACTCCGGTCTTCGTCGAAGATAACGTCCCAGGGACTTCAAAATCGTAAGTCCGACACCTGGATTATTCCCACGGCGTTCCGTTTTCAAATGGTCCTCACTTTACGGCTCTCCGGCTTTACGGCAAGGTCGCAAATCAACGTGTTTTTCCCATTCGGTTAATACATTCGTGCCATAATCCTTTCGGTATGTTTCTAATGTATTCCGTATGATACTCATGTTTCCTAAACACCATTTCGTGTCATTTCATTTTTATCAATTCATTTTACCGTAAGCACTCATTCATGCTGCCTTCCGTTCGGTTTAATTCAATCGGTCAAGCTTTTGACGAATGACACTGTTCTTTCTCTTTCATTCTAATTAAGCTTTCGGCAGTTTTGTTCAGTTATGCACGCATTCGTTTCACATTCTTACATATGGCAAACTCTGGTTCTGTTTTTACATTAGACCAAATTCGGTTCATCTACCTTTCTATGTACTGTTATAAATTCGTTTAAATCAGTTATAATTTCATATACTTATTCATACCATACTAGGTTTCTATCTTGATTAACATTTTCTCATGTATATTGGTTTAGTTTATAGTTATTTTAAGTTACTTAATTATAGATATTTTAGGTATATTACAGTAATGGTTTAGCCTGCGATTATGGCTTATTTCTAAACGTTTTATGGAGATCATGCTTTTATTCAACCATGTACATCATGATTACATGGCACTTACAATTTCAGACCATTTCTTGACATACTCAGACGACATACCACGAGTATACAAGAACATGGTCCTATATATTTCACAAACTTTCGGGATGAATCACACGCTTTGGTTCAACCATCCATACGTCACGTTACAACAACTTTTTTATGTTTCTGCATATTGTCACTTCAAAAATTTTCAACCTCATCCACATCATTTCATTCTATGCCACGTGCACATATATATATATATTCTATACATGATCATTCCACCCCTCCCTGCACCTTTTAATACTCAAACCCTAGCATTTCCCAGATCAGTTAGTGACATGCATATCATCTGGTCACCCTCTGTAGACACACAATACACGGCCAAGCCCCTGGTACCCAGTTCAGACTCAGCTTTACACCTAGAGTGGGCCAGTCATGTCACTATCATACTCTTTTCACCTCCCGCACATACTGGTAGAAGCCCAAACCCCAACCTTTACAGACTACAAAGGTCTCACAGGATCCATTCTCACTCTATCACATTTTGTTTCTACCCATTTAGGTTTATCCAGGTTTTGTTATACCTGTCGAAATCTCAAAACTTTATACATACTACCAGGTACGTAAGCCTGCTCACGTTGTAGTTCACATACGTTTCATTTTCCATAGGCTATAGAGTACTGGCAAGTTAGGGGTATAGGCCCAAATAGGTATCTCCCTTCTTGGCATTCTGCCTATCGTTTAGTGGTCCGCGAGGCCAACATCCCGCCTCAACGTTTCGGAGGCAAACGCCCATTGGGCCACACGTGAGTTAGCCGCCTCGCAATATTATAGAGAGGGCCTCACCTGTCACTCCCTCCCCCTGTTTTCTTTTACTATCACCGAGAGGCCTACGATTCCTGCCACTACGACAGGTGGCCTCAATACTCCCTCGCGCCAACGCATAGACAGAGCCTCTCATAGCCACTTGGCAACTAGCAGGGCCTCACCTGTCACCAAACAAGATTAATTTTTTCGCCTTTCCGGCCTAGTTAGCCTGCCAGTACCACCTCTGGGTTCCATACACTAATCAAATATTTTGTCATTTAGTATGTCTCAAGAAGGGGTAGAGGATTTCTCCCTACCAGGCACTCCGGCTAGAGCAAACTCCCCATCACAGGGAGGAGAGGTGGCTAGTCCAGAATCTTTCAGGTCATGGACAATCCCTCGCATAACCAACGAACTCAGGAGACGGCAAATCCTGTTCCCCGCAACAGCAAGGAAAGCGGAACTCTACAAGTTACTGCACACCTCTACCGATGACATTGATGCCGGGGTAGGGACTAGCCAGTCCAACCCGGGAGATATACACGGCATGCTCTCATCCCTCATGGCATCCATGAGCAAGGTCAATTCCAGGCTGGAGAAACTCGAATCGGTCACCACAGCCCTTACCATGGCTAGGCCAGCCGCTGCGACCCCTCCAGCACTGGTCGAGTTGCAATTTTTCCAGTTTCTCCAGCCACCACCTCTGATGATCAAGAGGTTAACCCTGCCCATATGATACCTGAGCACCTCAAAAGAGATATCCTGGAAGGTAAAGATATCAACTTGGCCTCATTGCTGATTGCCTCCCAGGATGTGGTGGAACATAAGACTTACGCTTATGATGATATTTCTGTGGTGGTCAAATCTAGGGATGCCCGATTAAACAGGAAACTGACTATCCCTGAATTTGTGTTGGCATTTGGCATTTATCGTGATGTTATCTGTGCAGTATATCCCCACAGACATGAGGAGTTTGATTTGTATATGCACAAGCTGGTGGACCTGGGCAACAAATATGGTGGGTCAGCTTTCTATGATTACCATAGATCCTTTTCTGCCAAGGTGTTTGGCGCTTTCTCCCAGTACGGGACAAGGTCCAACTGGAGCAAGACTGATACGGTCATTTTTTGCAGACACTTTGCAGATCTAAGAACGCCAGGTTGTGCATACTGCTCCTCCATGGCTCATACGGCTAACTTCTGTCCAACCACTGTGAACGAACCTACCCCCTCGCAGGGCACTAATTCCGCTGGTTCTGCAGAAAAAACACCCAAAGACAAACTGGGACGGCCTATCAAGTTTCTGGGCAAGTCCCAGATATGTAATAATTTTAATGTCGGATCATGTAATTACAGTGGATGTCGGCTGTTGCATTTATGTTTAAAATGTTACAGGGCACATGCCAAAACCATGTGTCCTAATAAAATGTATCCTAAACAATACTTAACGTCGATAAACATTTCTATACTTACGACATTACTGTCACATCATCCATCTAGACATTTGGTAGAATTCATTATCTCGGGTCTATCAGAAGGATTCCACACAGGTCTCATACACATGCCTTCCGGAATCCTGGAATGTCCTAATTTACAATCCGCACAGCAAAATCCTACAGCGGTTGACACACTCATAGCCAAGGAAGTAGCAGAGGGCTTCCTATTGGGGCCCTTCCAGTCCCCTCCTTTCACCACATGGCGGACAAACCCCATTTGTATTGTCACGGGGAAATCTTCCCACAAACAGAGACTTATCATCGATCTATCGGCACCACACACCTCTGCCACTCCTAGTCTGAACTCCCTCATACCCTCTGAGGAATTTTCACTGCAATATTCCACCACTGATCACGCCATTACGGCTATCATGCAGGCAGGGATCGGAGCATGGCTCAGTAAGACCGATATAACAAATGCCTTCAAGTTACTGCCTATCCACCCTACACTGTGGCACCTACACGGCATCAAGTGGGCCGGGAACTAATACTTTTTCTCACGATTAACTTTTGGTTCCAAAAGTAGTCCAGCCATCTTCGACGTATTCGCCGAAACCCTATGCTGGTTATTATTAAATATAGCCAAATGCCCTACAGTTATACATTATCTGGATGATTTCTTACTGGTCGAGGAGAATATTTCCCCTCCCAGTAGCCTCAAAGAAACCATCAGTCTATTCAAACAGTTGGGTGTCCCAGTCTCCCCCACCAAGACTGAAGGACCAGATACCTTCATGACATTCCTGGGTATCATACCAGACTCAGCCACCATGCAAGCGAGCCTGCCACGCACCAAGGTAGAAAACATTCTTACAAACATTAATCTCTACATACAACTCTGTTCTTGCTACCGCAAAGAACTACAGTCTCTGCTGGGTCACTATATTTTGCTATGCGCATCATACCTCAAGGCCGTGCTTTCATCTCACGACTCTTTTACATGTTCCCACTTTTTAGACATGATGCACACAGGTTATCCCTGGATACCGCAGCCACGGCAGACCTACTCATGTGGAGAAACTTTTTAACCACCTGGAATGGTAAAAGTATGTTCCTCCCTAAATTGTCTGACTCCTCACCTACCACCTGGTCAGACGCGGCGTCTACCACAGGTTTTGCAGCAATTTATGGGAACGAATGGCTTTGGGTAGCTGGCCTACAGAGGTTAAGGACCTGGAGGGTTTTTCCACTACCTCAGCTCTGTTTGAGATATATCCCATAGTGGCGGCTGCCGTGGCATGGGGGCATTTATGGGCAGGTTCGCCAGTACGTTGCTACTCAGACAACCAAGCAACTTGCCACATTATTAACAAAGGCCGATCCAAATCACTGACTATTATGAGATTCCTGAGGAAACTCACTTGGTTGGCTGCATGTCATAACTTCTTCTTGTTTTGTGTTCATGTTCCAGGTGTATGTAACACAGCTGCTGACAATTTGTCTTGTTTTAATTTCCAGGCTTTTCGTCAAATACTCCCGTCAGCCGAACTCACAGCCACGACCACTCCACTATTCCACCATCTAGTAATGGACTAGACGCTATCATGCAACAAAGCAGAACATTGGCCCAATCAGCACTGTCTACTAATACCCGGAAAACTGACGACAGAGCTTTCATTTTATTTAAAAGATTCCTGTCGGAACACAACATCTTACAACCTTTCATCATGACATCCTTGTTGGGCTTTGCTTCTTTTTGCCACCTCAAACTCAAATTATCATACAACACAATCAAACTATATCTGACAGGCATCCAACATCACATGCTAACTTTACAACCCAACAATTCGAGTTTCATGTCCGCCTACCAAATTAAGAACATCCTTAGGGGTATTCAGAGATCCAAACCTCCACGTACGGCCCAGAGACTACCTATAGATTTCCATATTTTTAAAGACTTATCTAACTTACTAGATTTAAAACCTTTTGCTAACAGCACAAATCTTGTCATTAAAACCGCCATATACGTAGCTTTTTATGGTTTCATGAGACCAAGAGAATTTACCGCCATCAGCACAACACAGTCCACTCACATCCTACTTCATTCACACTTAGCAAAACACATGGACTCTTATATCTTGACTCTGCCTCATTCCAAAACCAGTCAACATGCACCTCCAGTAGAGGTTAAGTTCTATCCTACTCACAACAGGTGGTGCCCCATCAAAATACTGGATTCATATACCCAGCATAACAACGCATCACCATATCAACCACGTTTCAGTCTACAAGGTTCTGTACTCACTACCACCACCTTTATGACACACGTCAGGTCCTTACTTACTCAGCTGGGCCTCAAATCAGCTAACTATTCAGGCCACTCCTTCCGCATAGGAGCGGTCTCCACAGCATCCAGTGTGGAGATCATCAGCTTACTCTAGATACATACCTAACCCGGTACAAGAAGTAAGAAATGCTTTTCAAAACATCTCTGGTTAAATGTACGTATATTGCTGGTATGTAATAAATTTGATTTTCTATTTTTGCCCTCTTTATTTACAGGCCTACCTCATCATCGGTTCCGGCACACCACAACCGACTTGCTCTTTTAATACCATCCTACACTTATCAGTGTTTGTTTCTTCTGTACTATCATGAGCCCTTACCACAAATATTAAGGCCTTTTGGCCTGTAATTGTGGGAGTGGCGTATGACACACCCCTTCCCTACTTAAGGGACACCCCTTACCTGGCTCCATACCGTTCGAAGTCAGCGCTGCATCACCCTCCCACCACTCCTCATTATTAACTCCTTTTTCTTTACATTTCTTCTTGGTGGGCCCTCTTTATTTACAGGCCTACCCCATCGTCGGTTCCGGCACACCACAACCGACTTGCTCTTTTAATACCATCCTACACTTATCAGTGTTTGTTTCTTCTGTACTATCATGAGCCCTTACCACAAATATATATATATATATAGCTTCGAATAAGATTTTCAAATGAATACAATTTTGAATACACTTTTAACATGATTTTTTAAAAATATAAAAAATAAAATTATATATAAAATAGTAATCAAATGGGTATATTATGATACAGGGTGCAAAGGATGCATAGGGACATTGTTCCTGGTTAATTCACATTCAGGGAACTAGTTTTACAATGTATCACTGGTGACATTTTGCCATTTGGGAGTCAGTGGACCATAATACATAATGTGCATTTCACTATAATAAAGCTGATTTGCAATCTAGTTGTCTCACACAAAGTGCCCTTGGACATTAAAGACCCCATAGATCTCCATAAGATAGGTGTTATTAAAAATTCATCAATAAGATAGCACATAGTTATTTTGCTATCGGTACCCGTGAGCAGAATGCGGAGAGATCTAATGGAGAAAGGGTATCACCAATCCATGCACACTCTAATGAGCTGACATGTTGTATATGTGGGTGAGTGACAACTTGAACATACCTTAATGCATTTCTTTGCATGGATCCTTTGACTTACAGGTTCCTTTATTCATTCAAAGGATGGGAGACAGGTATTAAGGACTAACATTCTGACCTCCTAATATTGAGAGGAAACAAGTTATAGAAGGGGAAATGCAGAGAATTATCAAAATGTCAGTGAATCGAGTATCAGTGAATGAATTATCACTTGTGATTTTCTTTCCACTATTTATTACTTTTGAGTAATTTCTGTAATTCTTTCTTTTGTCTACATTTTTGGGGGTTGCACATGGAATAAGGCAGAATACTTGCAGAATATTTGCAAAGTATGCTTAGTTAGTGGGACATAACTGTGGGGGCATAAAAATCTTGTGAAATATACACAGAAAAAAAGGTGACATTTTTTAAAAGACTTTAATAATTTAGAACAGATTTTTTTAACTAAGTTAACATAGACACTTTTCAGAACACTTAGATTTACTCCACCAAAGTGTGTTACTGTTGATGCATGGTGGGAGGTAGGTCCAGAGTGACCATCAGGCAAGCTTGGCAAATGCTGGTGTGCTACAATGACCTAGGATCAAAGACGACAAGGGAAGTCAAGGGATCTCTCTGACGCTTCAGAGAGTAAGCCCAATGGGCGATCAAATACCTCCCTCATTGGTCACCCCTTAATGCATGGGAGGTAGGAGGGAGCAATGGGCTCAATTTCCATGGGCTCAATTCAGCCTCCACACAAGTGGATATGTGTGAAAGCTGAATAAAGGTTGACTGAAATCCATGATCCAGAGTTTCAGGGATATTTCAAGACAGTTACTGACACAAGGTAATAACATAGCACTGAATGTTATAATCATGGCCACATAGGGAACATAACATCACTCCTTGGTCTGAAATCATTAGAGACACTGGCTGCTGCAAGTCAGAGCCTTTAAAGACTCCACGTTAACCCCTAAGTCCTTGACCATTGGGAACGTGCATGTAATATCACACATGCATGTTCCAATGTCATATGTTCCCCTGCAGCCAATCCCAGAGTACCTTCGGCTATTTAAACATTTTTTGAACATTTTCCAGTGCCTAAAATGTGGTTATCCGAGAGCGCATGTATGGTATTGTTTCTTGTATATTTTTACTTTGGCTTGTTACTTGAGAATTCTGAATTCTGTATCCCTTGAACTTTGGCTTGCCTACCATTTACGTACACTCTGTATTCCTGTACTTTTCTTTTTTTATACATTAATTCTGGACGTTCCAAGGTCCGGTAATACGCCTTAGGGTTTTCTTTATTTTTACATAAGTTCACCATGTTGGGCATATTAGTGTTAGTGTCAGGATATCTTAGTGTATCCTGACAGTTCCATGCCGGAACATGCTGGTAGGAGACACACCTCCTTGCCATGTGCATCAAGAACTGCAGAAGTGCCCTCAATATTTGCAGCAATGCCTGTGATGTCCTTGTGCAGCTGCAAATGTGTTTAATTGTGTGCTCAGAATACTCTGTTTGGGGACTTTCTCAGCTGTCCCCAAAAGTGTGCCACCAAAGACAAAATGACAGTGATCCCGATACAAATGAGGACTGTCATATCATATCCAGAAATAATTTTTATGTTCATTCAGTTTTGGTTATTGTATCACAATGTGGTCATGGGTAAAGTTAGAATGGCAGATTTTCCTGAACATGGTGTTTATTTAACGGGTGCATTTATTATATTTCTATGCATTGTTTTATAAGTACATATCTGATCTGAATCCTGTTGATACGGTGAGGTACAGAGACAATTCAACCACTTAGCTATCTCCAGGTTTGCCATTTTGATGTTACCGGCACTTGTTTTGGATACAAAACTTTCCCATTTTCAGTGCTCCTTCACTTTAGGTAATTTTCATACTTCATTGTGAACATCAAACAGAAAAATAAACTGAAAAATCAAAGCATTCATCGATTTCACACACACTTAAAAGTGGCATAAACCCAGTAATTTTATCTTGTTGAAAAATCTATGGCATATTTGATAAAAGAAACTCCTGTTTTCAATGTTTGTACTGATTACAATACAGGACGTAAAGCCAATACATTGATTTTACTATAAATGGCTGCCATTTTTTTGTTGTTGTAATGTTTAACATTTTATTAGTGTTTTTAATGTTATTGTAATTGTGGTAAGTACAGACTAAACTAAATAATGTAAAACGATAATGGTTGGTTTACTAAATGCCTTAGCAGCAGTTCTGCCAGAACAACCTCTGACCCCTCCATGCACTTATTGATATGTTTGTTTTTATTTGAAAATCCATCTCTTCATCTCTGTACCTAGATACATATCCCCCTCAGTTGTAAATCTCTTGACAGCTGATTGCTTCTAGCCTCTGTAATGTGTTAAACCATTGCCATATTATATGCCTATGTTATACCTAAATATTCACTGATTGTCACGCATGTTACCTATTATTATTATTTTTATTATTATTGTCACAATAAATTATATTTTTGTAAAGAAATTGTGATCACTATGTGAGGTAAAATCCTCTGATGTCTTGCTCTAGGATCTAAGCAAATTAAATAGTGGGTAATTCTCAGATTTCTATTATCATATCCAGGGACAGTGCCATTATATCAATTTTGATATTATAAAAATTATTAAATTAATTTTGATAATTTTTATGAAAATATTATTTTAATATTTATCACCCCATAAATATCCTCACAGTTAGTCAGCATTCTATGTCACAATGTAAGCTCATCAGAACTTTGGTTAAGTGGTAAGTTCAAGAAGGGGAATTAACGGATTCTTAGGTAACATAACATTAACTTCAGAAAGGTAGTGTGTAGAGAGATGAAACATGACGGCAGTGAAGAACAGCAGGAGACGTCCCCTAGTTTCAGTGACATTTGGAGACAGTTACTGACACAAAGTAAAAACATAGCACTGAATGTTATAATCATGACCACACAGGGAACATAACATCACTCAATTAAAATTCTACCTTGGATGACCTGTGTGCCCAGACATTTTGACTTTCTCTCTACCATATGAGTACCCTACCCTCTTATTTTCATTGCTAAAGCAACCGATTTCATGTATATAGCAACATTTTTATTATTATAATTTAATGTTTTTTTTTAATTAATATATATATATATATATATATATATATGTGTGTGTGTGTGTGTGTCTGTGTGTTTGTTTAACTCATTTTAGTTAATCTCCAGGTTTCCTTTGCTCTATAGAGCATGGCGGCGATCTTCAAATCCTCTTCAAATGATTAGATGGTCACAGAGAAAAGTAAACCAGGTGATGCACTAAACTGAGTTATTAATATACAGGTATTGCCAAAAGTGGTGTCATCCTTATTGGTACCCTTGCATTTTATCATCATTCGCACAGAACTCTGAATGGAGTTTGCAAGAATGCACATCGACAAGCCAAAGTCCTCCTGGGAGTATGTCCTTTGGACAGAAAAAAAGAAAGTAGAGTTTTTTGGCAAATCACAACTGCTCCGTGTTTATGGAATGAAACGTTTTCAAAGAATGAACCTCATCCCTACCGTGCAACATGGAGGAGGTTTAGTGATTTGCTTTGCCTAGAATCTGTGCAGGGCACAATAAAAATCAGAAAATATATACAGTGCTCCGTCAGCTGATCATCTGCAATAAGCAAAGCCTGATTTCCAAACTTCCCAGCCCAATTACAGCTGCAAGAAAGTCAGTGCTTCATCAGCTGATCCTCTGCAATAAGCGAAGGTAACCTTCTGGAGGACCACACTAAGACTGTATCCTGCACAATACAGCTGCAAGAAAGTGTAATACCCGCCCACCCCTCCCCTCACTACCCTACCCAAAGCCCATTATTACATTTATAGATAGTCTGTCACACCCAAATTTTAGATAAGGTGTACACACTGCCTCTTATCAGTACACCCCTGCACTTTCTTAACCCCTAAAACTTCAGCACACCCAGGACCCCACTGACACCACCCTCTGCACATCATTATCACAGAAAACTCCAATGTCTTGACCTAGAGAACTACTCCACTAACCTCCAAACTCTCTTTTTACCTATCTCAAACCTCACCTGCCCTAGCTCTGCAACCTCCTTCTACAATTCCACCCTCTCCTCTCAACTAGACATTATGGCACCGCCTACATTTATACGCAGCACTCGCTCCAAACTATAACCTTGGCACACCAAGCTGACTCGATACCTCCACAAATGCTCCAGAACTGCTGAACGCTGCTGGAGGAAGTCTTATTCCGCCTCTGACTTTCTCCACTATAAATTAACGCTGCGCTCTTTCCTCTGCAAAAGTAAATTACTTCAATACCCTAATAACCACACTCTCCCGCAAACCCAAATGACTTCCACACTTTTAACTCTCTTCTTCGCCCTGTTGCTCCTCCTCCTACTGACTTAACAGCCACAAACTTTGCAACTCACTTCACTGACAAGATCTCTACAATCAGGTAAGAGAGCTCCAGTCCTCCCGCCCCACCACCTGCTCCATTGATCCTATTCCCTCGCATCTCATCCATACTTTGTCTCCTGCTTTGCCTCTCACTAAAATTCTCAATCTCTCCCTCTCCTATGGCATATTTCCATTACCCTTCAAACATGGAACTATAAACCTGATTCTAAAAAAGCCCAACCTTGACCCTAACTCCCCGTCCAATTACCACCCTATCTCTCTACTGAATTTTGCGTCCAAGATCCTTGAAAGACTTGTGTATGTGAGATTGACAGACTTCCTTAAGTCCAATTCTCTGCTCGACCCACTTCAGTCTGGTTTCCGAGCTCAGCACTCTGTGGAAACGGCTCTGACCAAAGTATCAAACAATCTACTCGCTGCAAAATCTCATGGTCACTACTCTATCCTAATTCTCCTTGACCTTTCCACTGCTTTTGATACTGTTGATCATCAACACTTTCTTCTCATCCTCCGTAATCTCGGTCTACGAGATATTGCTCTCTCCTGGTGCTCCTCCTACCTCTCCCAGTGCTCTTTTAGTGTTTCCTACTTTGGCTCTGACTATTCCTCACAACCTCTCTCTGTTGGTGTCCCCCAAGGTTCAGTCCTTGGTCCCCTACTGTTCTCAATCTATACTGCCTCCCTTGGTAAACTCATCAGGTCCTTTGGCTTCCAATATCACTACTATGCAGATGACACGCAAATCTATCTGTCCCCCCCTGATCTCTCCCCGCCCCTCTTGACTAGGGTCTCTGACTGCCTCTCTGCTATTCCTAACTGGATGCCTGCCCACTTCCTTCAACTCAAATTGTCCAAAACAGAACTTTTGTTCTTTCCTCCCTCAAGTGTTGCTACTACTGTTTCTGCCTCCGACCTCTCCTTCACGCCTCATATTCAGTCTATCGCCAAATCCTGCCACTTCCATCTCAAAAACATTGCGCGCATCCGACCCTACTTAACGCCAGATGTGACTAAGGTGCTGGTCCATTCCAATGTCCCTTCTTGCCTTGACTACTGTATTTCGCTTCTCAGTGGTCTTACGTGCTCACAACCTGCGCCATACAGTCCATGAATGCGATAGCAAGGCTCATGTTCCTGTCCGCCTGCACCTCCTACGTCTCACCCTTCTGTCAGTCCCTACACTGGCTTCCTTTGAGATATAGGGCTCAATTTAAAATTCTGGTTCTTGCTTTTTCAAATCTCTACATAATGCTGCTCCCACTTATCTATCCTCCGTAATACACAAGTATGTCCCGTCTAGGCCCTTACGCTCTGAAGAAGACTTACGTCTATCTTCTGTCCGTACTCCCACCTCTGATGCTCGCCTTCAAGACTTCTCGAGGGCTGCACCATTCCTGTGGAACTCACTTCCCTCTTCGTTAGATGCTCACCCAGTCTCCACTCCTTCAAAAAATCATTAAAAATACACTTTTTCATAAAAGCGTATCAATTAAACTGTTAATAGCTCCCGATTGATTCCTCTCTTGCACCTGTCATTAGTCTAATACTATCCTCACCTTTTGTGTCACTTTACCACATTCCCTCTAGTATGTAAGCTCATTGAGCAGGGCCCTCAACCCCTCTGTTCATGTGTGTCCTACTTGTCTGGTTAAAACTACATGTTTGTTTGTCCACCCACTGTAACGCGCTGCGGAATTTGTTGGCGCTATATAAATAATAACATAATAATAATAACCGTTGCTCTGAAACAATACACAAAGTGTCGGTATCGGTGAGGGAGGACCTGGAAATGGCTACAGACCGGTGAATTCATTGAACTACTTAGTTCATGGTATAAAGGAAAGCAGAAAGGTCTACTAGAGACATTTAATATTACAAACCAAAAAGTAGAAGGAATTAGTAAAGGTATATACAAATCTGTATACAAATACTACATATGTTAAAAAACAGGACCATAAAAAAACCAGATAATACCAATAAAGAAGTATGAATGCAAAGTCTAATTCTAGATTAAGAGAAATAGATATATACAAATATGCACCGGACTCTCATCTAGAACTAACTGAAAAAAGATTGTAAATGCCATAGTAATGGAGACTAATATATAAAATATAAAATAAAGACTGACCAAGCAGTGGACACCTAATGGACTCACCTACAGGAACCAGTACCACTCAAGCTTCTTGTTGAGACCAAGAGGTGACACTGTATCCAGTTGGTTTATACACTTAACAATCTTCTGTAGCAACAACTTCTCGCTATTCCCATCTCTAATAAGGGGAGGGACTCTCTCTAGGATTTGATATCGTAATTGTGACACATTGTGGCGCATCTCCTTGAAGTGTCATGCTACTGGTGCTTTTGAGTTAGTACTTTGGACATGTTGGGATACGCAATCTCTTAGAACATGCATAGTTATACCCATGTAGCCTAGCCTACATGAACACTTTTGGAAGTACACTACAAAATCAGGCTGACAGGTAATTTTAATATGTTCTCCCCTTCATGGTTGTTTGCAAATGTCACCTTTAATTACAGTGGTTTCACCTCAAGCACGGGGAAATCCCATGTATGGGCTTTGATGATTTTTAGAATAGCTAGAGATTATAGAATAAGTACTCACTCTACTCTACACCACCACTCGAAACGTCGGTTCCAGATTCTAAGAAAATGTGCTCTGGATCTCATAATTGTTACAACTGAAAGTATAAACGAGTAATTAGACAAAATGGCTTCACAGAAGTCACTACCTTGTTTTATTGTTGAAAGCAACACATGAAGTCATAAATCAAAAGTAAAATTTCTATTTTAATACATTTGAAAAAAACAATGCTGGATACCAAACGCCTGTGTACATTTGTCAAAATGGAAGTTTACCAATCCTTTTGGCCACATCTGTATATTTATTAAATAATAATAATAAGGCTATACACATGTAACCTTTATATTTTCAATAATAATTTAAAAAATATAACAGTTTTCTTTTAAGGAAATCTGTCCCTCTGAATTGTTAACTGTGTATCACATTTCATTCTTTAAGGACCAGATTTTTCAAGCTGGAAAATAGTCGATGCACTTTATGTGTCATCTTTGGTTATCAGCTCTGAAATGTCTTCTTTTATTCGCTTTCTTTAAACTGCTACGTTAATTAGAAACATTTACCTTTAACAATAGTTCTTGCATTCCTAGTGTACCAGCTAAAAGCGTTGCCTTGCTTTTACGTTGTTTTTATGGAGAAGGTTTGCTTTATTTACAGATAAACCATGGAGAATCGTTTCATACCTCCGTATTATTCTTTTCATCTAGCACATTCTCAGCTGTCATTCGTAAAGGCCGTTATGTCAACACGATTCCCTATTAAAGCAATAAGTTGAGTAAAGAAGTCTCTTAAACAGATGTATTATCCAGCAATCAGAATATTTTTTTTCCTTTTTGTGTCTTTTATTATAATACCTGGTAATGTATACAAATTTGCATTTTGTGTGTTTAAATCTGATTGACAGTCAAAGGTTCCACAAGACAGAACTGAGTTTGAGCCCCTACTCCAACCCCAACAGCTCAAGTTGGTTCGTGATGTTCCACTTCTTGGGGCATCACAGACAGGTTTCCAATAAGCACATGGCGTTTGTATTTATATTTCTGAAACTTTTTGCGCAAGGTGTCACAGTGTCACTACAACACTCCTAACTTTCTGCCCCGCCCCCCTCTTGTCTTCCTGCTCTTTGCTCCTAATGTTGGACTGGCTGATTAGTTTACTGAATCAATAGATGAATCTTCAGCCCCAGCCATTGTTTTTCACTTGCCAGCTGGGTAACACTGTGATACAATATAACTATGATTCAAAAATATACTGTAAAAAAAATAATTGCCATATTTTTCTCTGTATAGTCTGGGAACAAGAGAACAAATGCAATTTACAAAATAAAATTAAAAACAACCACAACACTATACATGTTTTAATGAAAATAATTTGGAGGGGGTTCCCATGTCCATATTCTACAATAAGGGGATGATGGCTCAGGATACACCTCCTCCTAGAGTATGGAAGTCGCAGATGACGGAAAAAGTCCATGTTCTCAAGTGCATTCTCACTCTCTATAGTGGCAAACATTATGCAGTGTGAGGAAAGAATGTATCAATTAACACCAAAAATGCAAATTCATTTCTTTCACTTGCACAAATTATTTCCAACCTTCATTTATTTTATTTTTTTTAAGACAGAGATCCCGTCAGAAAGAGATGTGGTTATTACTTGGGGTTTCTAGCATCTTGGGATCCAATGTCAATTCAGCACTGAAACTACTTACAGCAATTTGGATTGCAAAAAAAAAAGGTTAAAGGAATATACTGGAAACATATTTTAAACAGATAATCATAAGGGTAACTTCTCCTCCTCATTGACAGGTATAATTAGACCTTCTTGAAACTTATTCATCCGCACCTAAAAATGTGGTTAATGGCATTTACCGTCCTGACAGGAAAAGTTGTGCTGAGCAACAATACCATCCTAACAGGAAAAGTTGTGCCGAGCAACATTACTGTCCTGACAGGAAAAGTTGTGCCGAGCAGCAATCATGCACATAGAAACCTGGTAATTGCTTTTGGGGCCAAACGCCGGTTACGGCCAATCAGATCCACAGGAGGGTTTGTGCTGAGCAGCAAACATTCACACCTAGTAATTGCTTTTGGGGTCAAAGGCCGGTTACGGCCAATCAGATCCACAGGAGGGTTTAGCTGTGCAGCAATCATGCACACCTGGTAATTGCTTTTGGGGTCAAAGGCCGGTTACGGCCAATCGGATCCACAGGAGGGTTTGTGCTGAGCAGCAATCATGCACCTGGAAACCTGGTCATTTCTTTTGGGGTCAAAGGCTGGTTACGGCCAATCAGATCCATATTTAATCCCAATTCTCCTTCTGCTCATTACCCTGTTGTGGTTTCATGCCTATTGTTATCCGAGAGTGCGTTCCTGATCTTGATTTTCTGGTATTTGACTTTGGCTTAGTTTTGACTTCCCTGAGTTCTGGTATCCTTGACTTTTGGCTTTCCCTCACCTTTGTATCTGATTCTGGATAAGTCCGGCCATTCTAAGGTCCAGTTATACGTTATCCTTAGTCCTAGATGTGACACAGTTCTGCGTGCTGTATCACCTTGTAATCCTGACACTTCTATAAAGAAGGAATATGTACATCATTAGACATTTACTGCTTCAGCCATGTGTGGTCAGACATTAGACATATCTTCACGCTATGATAATACCGCAACCCAAAATGAGAGCCGAGAAAAGCAAGAACAGAGCTATGAAGAGAAGAAGAAGATGATGATGTATGTTTATATATATATATATATATATATATATAAATATAAATGTCTTTGCAAGCAGAAAAATCCTTTTGCAAATATTGCACAAATACATCTCCTTAATGAGAGGTGGGGATGGGGGTGTGTGGGGGGGGTGGCGTGATGTCGGTACTCAAATAACAGGCTTAGCAATTTCTAGCAAAAGATCATCAGAATGCAGAATAGAACCTTGGGTGGTAAACAAGGCTTCAGGTCATCAAGTGCACTTTGTCTTTTGTATATATTGCAATCTTCCTCTAATGGTGGCAGACCAATGCAGTTCCTGTTATCTACCCTGGGAAGATAGTTCACTTGGGGGCAAGACACTCAGGATATTCTCAATTAGAGTCACTGTGTTAGATGTAAACACAACTTCATCTACGTCTGTTCGACACATTTCGCCCAGTTCAGCTGACCTTTACAGCTGAGTTATGAGTAAGAGAAAGTATTTTTATAAAATTAACAACCAAGCAAGAAAAATCTTGTAATAATTAATGCTCCTTATTTATTTATTATTATTGCCATTTATATAGCGCCAACAGATTCCGTAGCGCTTTACAATATTTTGAGAGGGGGGGTGTAACAATAAATAGGACAATTACAAGAAAACTTACAGGAACAATAGGTTGAAGAGGACCCTGCTCAAACGAGCTTACAGACTATTGGAGGTGGGGTATTTGAAACATTAGGACAGGGAGAAGGATTATCATGAGTTTAATACAACATTGTTTTGGTATCTATAGTATCCCTATAACGAGAATGTATATCTTTAGTTAATATGGTATCAATGTAGCATTACTGCATGCTCAGTATCAGAATCCATGTACATTTTTCTACTTTCTATCTGTTCATTTTTATGTTGATTATCGTTAATATAAATCTGATTTAGACGCATTCAAGAGCATGACATTTTCTCACAGAGATTATAATTAACCTGATATAGATCCAGCCAATACCTGTATTTTTTTATTTTAAAAGGTTATAAATGCCTGTATGCCAGATGTTATTTTCAGATGAGATATTGTATCTATGGCATCAAAAAAAGGCCAAATGACTCCTCCAGGCACCTTTACTGAATGGAGACTCGTTAAATTTCAGAACACAGTGCGAGAGGAGAACCAAAGGCCATAAATCATGCGAGTTATTCAATTTGTTCCAGAAAGTGAAGAATGTGATTTATGTTGATTCAAAATGTGTTTGAGTCTTAATAAAAATAATAGTTCAATACAGAGTACATTTAATGCCCTTAAAGGACCACTATAGTGCCAGGAAAACATACTCGTTTTCCTGGCACTATAGTGCCCTGAGGGTGCCCCCACCCTCAGGGTCCCCCTGCCGCTGGGCTCTGGGGAGAGGAAGGAGTTAAACTTACCTCTTTCTCCAGCGCCCGGCAGGGAGCTCTCCTCCTCCTCTCCGCCTCCTCTCCTCCTGCGCGCACATTCAGCCAGTCTCATAGAAAGCATTCATAATGCTTGCGTCTTCTCACAGTGAGAAGCACACTAGCGCCTCTAGCGGCTGTCAAGAGACAGCCACTGGAGGCTGGATTAACCCATTTATAAACATAGCAGTTTCTCTGAAACTGCTATGTTTATAGAAGAAAGGGTTAATCCTAGAGGGACCTGGCACCCAGACCACTTCATTAAGCTGAAGTGGTCTGGGTGCCTATAGTGGTCATTTAACATTCTATTAACACATCAGCACTTAGTACTTACACTGCAGCTAAGGAACATGGTTGAGAGCTTAAGCTTGCACAGCAAATTTCAGCAAAAGGGAATCTGTGGGGTAAACATTACTTATTTTTAAAATGCAAGAAAATGACAGAAAAAAATAACTCAAACAAATTAAAATACCTGTAAAATAAAAAGATATATAACTGTAAGGCTTGTCTTCGTGCCCTGTTTAGTACATCAGGAGGAGCCATACAACAGCAACTATCAGTTTACACGGCTATGTGCAGTTATTGCCATGACTGGTCCAAGTACACAACAAGAAAGATTTGTCTATTGAGGAAGTGGGTGAAATGTATTAAAAGTACACTCCAAGCACCACAACCACTACAGCTAGTGCAGTGGCACTGCATTATTGTAAGTGTTTAAACTGGCAAACCGTTTTAGATCTCCTACCTGGAGTCCACCAGATGCCACTCCTTGTCAACACTACTAACAATGGGGACCCCAAGTAAGAAGTCAAATTGCTCTAACATAGTTTGACTACTTACACTGGGAAGTGGGGCAACAAGGCACTCCTGGCACCAAAACCACTTCAGTGAGCTGTAGTGGTTATGGTGTTTGGAGTGTTCCTTAAAATCTGAGTTTTATTGTCCATTGCTTCTTTTGTTCTCTAACCCTCATTTTTGAATGTGCGCCATATTATTTTTTAGCGATGCAACAGATTTATTAATCGTTTAATTTAAGTTAACACAACTTTTAAGTGACTTTGACATGGTCATATACTAAAATGAGAATTAAAAGTCAATTTCAAATTTAAATTCAAAATAGTGATAAATTAGCTCTACTTTCAGTAAAGTGAATGTGAAATTCGCTTCAGTAAATAAACCAATGTCAATGTTTAGTGAAGTGACAGCTCCCCTCTAAGAATTGAATCTAAGAAGCAGCAGACATTTCAAATTTCAGAGATACTGAAAATGTAATTTAAAGAATTATGCAAATGCGTTACGTAATGTTTCTTTGTTGGTAAAATGGTGTCTGTTTTGTCCTTTTTACTGAAGATAATGCTCTTTTAAGTGATGTTGATGACGTTTCCATTCATGCTTGATTGAAAACTAAGCCTGCTCTTAGCGTGTGCTTGAGTTTAAGCATTGCCATATATTAATCTAGTTCAGTTAATAGGTTTTTTATGCAGAACATATTGCAACCAAAAACTGCATAGTAAAATTAAAATGTTTTTGAAAGGGAGGATATACACAGGAGAAATTCTAATTTGTCAATAGCCGTCTGCTGTCATACAAATATTGTAAAAAGGTTCAAGCTATTGTTTTTGTTAAAAGAAGGTATGTACATTCCAAATATAAATATGGACAGAATTAATACACTTGTGCACATCAAAAAAAAATTGGTTTGTTCGAATTAATTCTTCCAATAAATAAATAAGTGTTTTGGGTTATTCAGGTTTTGTGCATTTGGCATTTTGTTTCAGACGAATATTGGCCATGGAACCATTTTGGGAAAACTAATTGGATGAACGAAAAGGGAGCAAAAATGGGTTAATCAGTGGGCTTCAAAGTATAAATATTATGTATGTATTTTGCAGTGCACTGACAGGTGCCTTTTCACTCCATTTGATCCGCAGAACAAGTGGGAAGAACTAAGCAATAGAGGGGGAAATGAGCAACAGTAAGATTTATACCTATTTATTATATATTTTATATTTTATTATATCAATGATCTCTTTTTTTTTTTGGTGCAACAGATGGAACTCTCAATTGTGAAACGAATTAAACATCCATTTTCTTTTTTGTTAGCTTCGTGATTCGTCCATGTAGTATTTGGGAGTTTGGAATGTGCCTAAAATGTCCCTTTAAGCGCTTTGGTTGGGACTAAAAGTAGTTTTCTAGCGCACAAAATTGTCATAATAAAGAGCCCATTAAGCATAATGTATCCTGGCATTTATAGAGAAAGAATCACTTGGTATAAAATTAGATTTAAACGAGCAGTTAGACAAAATTGTTCTATAGCCTTTCCGTTTATTGTTTGTTTTTTTGGTCCACAGAGATCACTTTCACAATTTCTCTTTATTAAATAATGTTCTTTCTCTATATCCCTTAGAAATATGGTACCTTATCTGCTTCCTTTAAGTATGCTGCCATAAAGGTCCATGCAATTTCACTTCTTTTCATGAAGAATTTATAGACATTTTTGCACTTTATATCTTTGGATAGATTGGTCTCCTGCCTGAGCTAAATATTTTCATGTACTGTATTTTGTGTAACACAAAACAACATTTAATTTCTATTTATCTTATAAATATATATTTTTCTTATTATTATTATTATTTTTTTATTATTATTATTTTTTTATTTTAAATTTATTTATTTATTATTATTATTTTTATTTTTATTTTTTATATTTCTGATTTATTGTACCCTGGAGTTTTTTTCTCTTACATATATAAACATTCTGGAGACAGATTCTAAAAGTGGATTCATCAGCAGGGTATTGCACTGGTGCCTTGGTTTCCATGGTGACACGTTGATGGCTCCATATTTAGAACCTTGCCCTATAATTTCCAATTTAATATCTATGTACAGTTTAAAGATGTTTAGTAATTTCTACTCCTTGTCTCGGACAACACAAAGAAAGCTAACAAATTAGTTACAAAGCTTCAGATGTGTCTATAGATTGTAGAACTTGCTGTTGCCAGTAAAAAAAAAATATTAAAAAGATACAATTAAAGATGCCCTTTGATTAAATGCAATATTGTCCTTAACAACTCAAGAAATTGAAGAGACCAAAACTGATTAAAGTACATAGTCAGATGGCATTACAGGGAACTTGGCATGTTTTCCAAATGAAATACAATTCTGTTAGATCCTTCAGTGATAACTAAAGGACTGTCAAACTCCTGACAGCTAGACATTAAACTCATGACTCGTCTTATCTATCATTTCTCACTGTCCATTGTTACTAGGTATAAAGTTTAATAGAGTGTGCCAGGACTGGTCTTCAAAGCACGTCACTATCAATCTAAGCTATCAATTAAAGTTATTTGTACTTTACATCAAAAATGATCTGACAATTCACAGTGTCATGCTTGTGACTAGAGATGGATAAGATCTCCAGATGTAAATAGACATTCTGTGAAATTATATCACATATATCATGCATACTTATGTAATATATCTACATAGGGTTGATTATGTCGATTTTATTGTAACAATCAGGAACTTGATATTATTAGGGTGAGGGAAGTAGGCATGTACTTTGTATTGGAGGTGGGGTGGCTAAGGGCTTGGGGACCACTAGTCACCATGGAGGGATGGTTGTTCTCTTTCATTTTAAGAGCCTCAAACTTGTATGAGGCAGGCAAAAAAATGAACATCTTGTATATTATTTTATGGGTGGGGACTGGGGGGGGGGGGTAATACATTACATTACTCTGCTGTCATGAACATCAAACAATTGCAAACACAACGCAGGTTTATCCAAAATAATATTTAAAAATAAAATATTTGTTAAATATATGTGTGGCACAATTATTGGCACCCTTTTAGTCAATATTTTGTTCTACCTCCTTCATCTATAATGCCTGATGAGGTTGGAGATTACAGGTCAAGGGATCTGAGACCATTTCTCCATACAGAATCTCCCCAAATGCTTCAAATGCCCAGGTCAACGCTGGTGGAATCTTCTCTTCAAATCACCCAAGTTTTCTATGGGGTTCAAATCAGGGGACTAGGATGGCCATAGTAGGACCTTTATTTTGTGTTCAGTCAACCATTGTTGTGTTGATTGTAATGTATGTTTTGGATCATTGTTCCCCTGGAAGCCCATTTTAAGTTTTCTGGCAGAGGCAGTATGGTGTGTTTTTTTATTTCATATCCGTTGATATTTGATAGAGTCCATGTATCCTAACTAAATGGCAGAAAAACAGCCCCATAACACTAAAGAGCCACCACCATATTTAACCATGGGCATGCATATTTTTCCATATGGCTATCTCTGTGTGTGTGCCAAACACATGTCTGGTGTTTATTGCCAACGGGATATATTTTAGTTTCATCTGATCACAGAACCCGATCCCATTTAAAGTACCAGTCGTGTCTGGCAAACTGGAGAAAAACTGTTTTCTTGAAAACCTTCAAAACAACTCGTGGTAATTGAGGTGACGTCTGATAGTAGTTTTGGAGACCTTCTGACCCCCAGGTGCAACTGACTTCTGCAATTCTACAGCTGCCATCCTTGGAGATTTTGTGGCAACTTAAACCATCTTCTTCACAGTGCATTGAGATAATATAAACACATATCCTCTTCCAGGTTAATTCATAACATTCTCAGTTAAGCGGAAACTCTTACTTATTGACTAATAGGGTGCCAATAATTGTGCCCCACATATAATTAAATAATATTTATTTTATTTATTTATTTTGGCTAAACCTGTGTTTTGTCTGCAATTGTGTGATATCCACGAGAGCAGAGTATTTTGTATATATTTTTTTTAAAATATCAAAAGGTTAAACAATGAAGACAATTTTTCACAGCCTTTTTTGCTCATATTTACTAAGGGTGCAAATATTAGTGGAGGGCAATGTTATTGCTGTACTAGGCTTCAGAGTGCCTATGCAACCATCATCATTACAAATATAGTACTTACAAAGAACCTTTAAGGTGAATTGCTGTGGAAGTACACCATTGGATATCTGGTTTCCCAAGCCAAATAATTTTTAACATATAGCTCATACACTGTTCACTAAAACCACTGACAAGTGAAGTGAATAACATTGATTATATCATTGCAATGGCACCTGTCAAGGAGTGGGGTATATTGGGCAGTAAGTGAACAGTCAGTTCTTGAATTTCTTATGTTGAAAGAAGGAAAAATGGGCAAATGAGTCAAAATGTAAATTAAATTCCTGCCACTACTGAAAATTCCTCCACTGTTGTGTAGTAAAACAATTTCAATCTTTATTACTCCTATGTTAAAATGTCCATCACATACTGTAATTAATGCTCGAACCATATTGCCAATGCCAGTCTACGTGTTTCGTGCTGTTAAAGGGACACTGTAGACACCCAGACCACTTCAGCTCATTGAAGTTGTCTGGGTGCTGTGTTCCTTTTGTCTGGGTGCTGTGTTCCAGAGAAGCTGCAATGTTTACATTGCAGCACTAAGTCTGCCCACAGTGGCTGTCTACCTTTGGTCCGGTATCTGTCTCTGGACGTCCTCACGCTCCGCATGAGGACCTCCAGCATCAGATTTTTCTCCATAGGAAAGCACGAGAGAGGGGGCACTGTAGGGACCTATAGTGCCAGGAAAACGGCTGTGTTTTACTTGCACTATAAAATTCATTTAAAGCACTTTTTTTTTTTTTTAAAGGCCAAATAGTGATGGTTAAATGACTTGGTCAGAGCGTCAGGGTCTTGGGTAAAGGAGTTTAAGCATGCGTGGGATAGGCATAAGGCTATCCTAACTATAAGATAAGACCAGGGACTAATGAAAGTATTTAGAAAATTGGGCAGACTAGATGGGCCGAATGGTTCTTATCTGCCGTCACATTCTATGTTTCTATGTTTCTATCCAAGGCTCATTGATGCAATTGGGGAGTGAAGGCTAGTCAATCTGGTCTGATCACACAGAAAAGCTACTGTAACTCAAATTGAAAAAAAAAAAAAATCCTCGTCATGATAAAAATGTGCGCACCAGTCACAGTTCCCACGATAACCCTTGTCCACCGCCGAAAGCACAACTACCACAGGGCATGTTCAGAGGTCTTGTGGGGTCCATGCCTCAACACATCAGACCTGTTTTCAGAGCATGAGGGGGATCCATGATAGAAGGTAGGTGGTTTTAATATTGAGACTGATCAGTGTATGATAAATACATATAAAATTACCTTACATTAATAAAATGTGTCAGCAATTAAGGAAAATAAAATAACACTCGAAGGAATATCTTTTACCATGTGTATGTGTTTATCTCAGAATTCCACATTAAGCAGGTCAGTGAAAAAAAGGTGAAATGTGCTCTAAAGGTTGCAGAACACATCATTGTGTTAGCAATCTAATTTTGCAGACACTCAGAAGCTATTCTTGTGATGTAGCACAAGATTGTTCCTTTTGCAAGTATCAAGGATAGGCATATAAATACATTGCTGAAGGCATTATTACTGGCCAACGATTCTGCGAAACAAACAAACGATCCATTCAGTGGCACCCTCTCAGCCGTAAAAAAAAAAATCTTTCACACTATTCAGAGAATATAATCCAGAATGCCTGAGAGCTATATTGTAACGCTGGCGTTCTATTAAGTTAAGTACTGGTTAAACAGATCACACAGTGAGCAGTTAGAGCTACACATTTCACTTCAAAGAGAATAAAGAAATTATAATTAGACTGTTTGTAATTAGTCTGTTTAATTATTATCGTAATTATTTGTTTACATAGAGGTGGTTATTTGCACAGTGTTTAATTTGCTCAGGCTTTTTGCAAAATCAAATTGACAGAAAGAGACAAATTGGTACCTACAATGTCAAGTAACCAATCTGCTATCATTTTATTTTAACAATTAAAATAAACTAGGTGCGTTTTTGGTTTAATAAACACTTATCATTCAGACACGCTCTCGAATTTTGATTGCACAAAATAACACAGTAAAAAAATAGTATAAACAAGCTTGTCGGTGAAAGCACGGGTAGAAAGTAGATAAAGTATTCATGAAAAAGGCAGAATACAAGTCAACAGAATAGCCAAACTGACAAATTGACAGCTTAAAACAATCTGCTTTAAAAGACCTGCTGACAGCATTGTGCTCTCAAATGGCAAAATTTTAGCCGTTATATTCTTTAAATGAGTATTGTTACTCACAACCCCCACTATAAGAGAATGTAACTGCACAAATGCAGCCACAGTCCCCGAGTGTTACCATTAATCCATACTGCACCATCCTTGTTTATTATTAATCTACATCTCACCGTCCCCGAGTGTTATTATTAATCCATACCGCACCCTCCTTGTTTATTTTTAATCTATATCTCACCGTCCCCGAGTGTTATTATTAATCCATACCGCACCCTCCTTGTTTATTTTTAATCTATATCTCACTGTCCCCGAGTGTTATTTTTAATCCATACCGCATCCTCCTTGTTTATTATTAATCTTTCTCTCACCCAGAGTGTTATTATAAATCCATACCTCACCCAGCATGCATTATTATTAATCTATACTCCACCCACCATGTATGTTATTATCAATTAATACCTCATCCCTGTGTGTTATTCTTCATCCATATCTCATCTTCCCATGTGTTTTTATTAATTCATACCTCACCCAGCATGAGTTATCATAATCCATATCTCATCTTCTCATGTGCTTTTATTAATCCATACCTCACCCTCCCCATATGTTATCAATTCACACCCCTCCCTCCCCATGTGTTATTAATAAACCATACCTCACCCTGTGTGTTATTAATCCATATCTCACCCTCCCCATGAGTTATCAATCCCTACCTCACTCATTGTGTTATCAACCCATACCTCACTCTCCCCATGTGTTATCAATCCATACCTCACGCCATGTGCTATCAATACATACCTCACCCCATGTGTTATCAATACATACCTCACCCTCCCCATTTTTTATTAATCCATACCTCACCCTCCATGTGTTGTTATTATTATTAATCCATGCCTCACCCTCCCTGTGTGTTATTATAAATCTATACATCACCCCCATCAATCCATACTTCACACTCCTCATGTGTTATCAATCCATACCTCACCCCATGTGTTATCAATCCATAATTTACTCCTTGTGTTATCAATCCATACCTCGCCCAACATGTTATCAATCCATACCTCAGCCTCCCCATGTGTTATCAATCCATACCTCACCCCATGTGTTATCAATCCATACCTCAGCCTCCCCATGTGTTATAAATTCATACCTCACCCCACGTGTTATCAATCCATACCTCGCCACATGTGTTATCAATCCATACCTCACCCTCCCCATGTGTTATCAATACATACCTCACGCCACGTGTTACCAATCCATACCTCACCCTCCCCATGTGTTATCAATTCATACCTCACTCTCCCCATGTGTTATCAATCCATACCTCACCCCATGTGTTATCAATCCCTACCTCACCCCATGTGTTCTGCTATTGTTTGGTTATTCAATGCCAAATTTCAGAAATGAGAAATAAGTGTGGGATGCTACCTAAATTTCATTTTAAAGTTGACAATTGTTGTAGATTTGTCTGAGAAAAGGTGCCAAAATGCACAAAAATGCAATAGTGTGTGGTTTTGAGTGGTTTGACAACATACCTGGATGCCGAGTAAGCCCAAGTGGAATCCAGTCTTTGACCAGCAGGATAAGCTTGATGTCTCTGTTGAGTATACAGAGACGATGTCGGACCATGCTCATTGACTTAGAGTGCAGTTAATGCTCTCATCCAATAAGCAAGGTCCAGTATGGTCCTTCTTTGCTCTATAGAGAATCCTGGATTTTCCTGCAGGAGATCAGATGTGACGCGCATTCAGTGGAAATCTACTATGTTGCCAAATCGTACTAAAATAGTTAGACATCTCATTGTAGGACAGGCACTACTGGCACAATAACCACTACAGCAGGGTGTAGTGGGTATTAGATTTGGAGTGTTCTGGTGTTCTGTACATGCGCACAAAATAAGACAAAAGTAAAACGGTATCATGAGCATGCATATTTTAACTGACATGTTACATATACACAATGGGATAAAATAATCTAAATTAGAAGAATCTAAATTCAGTACTATGGTAGAGTGGTAGACTAAGAATAACATGGCCAAACACTATGACTGAATCTGCTTACATGCTAGTACACCTTCTTTTGTTCTGAAATCAGGTATGGCTATTACAGATGTTTAATGTTATGGTAATAAGGTGTGACAGAATCTCCCCACCAAGGTCCCCTTTCCCCTGTCTAATTATAGCCAATTGCAGATATCAAATACCGCTGTTCTACCCAAACACTTAGTGAAGGGTAAAGAAGGCATTTTTTATTGGGACAAATGCCACTCTTTTATACCTGGTATCCCAACAGGGGGTCAACAGGGAAACAATAAGAATTGCACAACATCTGGTGCCTAGGTGTTTATTATCAGCCTGACACCTCGGCACCAACAAAAATTTTACAACAAAACTAGGGTGTAGCGGACCACGGGTAACCTGACTGGTTACCTCCGCTAATTCCTTCTCTCAGCCAGACTAAAATCATTAAAGCATCCAGACATCCATTCCCCTAGTAACCAGATGAAACATAGTTCTGGGAGTCAACTCATTTCTTTCCGACCACACACGGCCTTTATGCACAGACCCCCTAAATAGGGTCTCCAATTCAATAATACATGGGGTTTCATTCCCAGAATTATTTGTGCCTGCAAGATAATTGCATGAGAAAAAAACATAATTTAATTATCTCTCAGGTACAGAAAATCTACACAAAATAGACATTACCCCAAAAGTACCCCCAACATAACCAGGAACCCCACAAAAGTTATATCCCCGGATAGCCCCAATCTGAGTGTATAATATATCCAAATATCACTCAGATTGGTTTGGTGAAACGGGAATGCCAAAAAAGGTAAAGTTTTGACTGGTCAGACACAAAGCGCTAGCCCAAAAACAGTTCCAGTGTCCTGGCCGGTCTCTGTTTGGGGGTTCCTGTGCGAACACCATGCAACGTAGAGTAGGTAGTAGGAAAGACCGATCTGACTCTACGGGATCGTATGAGGGGTCACAGGTCTGGTATCACGATGGCATTTTGGGACCAGAAGACCGAAAAACCGGTAGTTAAGCATTTCTTAGCTTTAGCACATAGACTACCTACTCTCCGGTTTATTGCTATTGACCATATTCCCCCTTTATCCCGTGGTGGTGATAGGTCGAAATTATTGCTCCAAAGCAAAGCCTAGTGGATCCACCGTTTGAATACAGTGGTACCCAGAGGTTTAAATGAACAAATAGTATACTCTATGTTCTTATAGTACAGTAACCGTAATTTATACTTTGGTAAAGGATTATAAAGATTATTTTGTGCCTCATTTGCATAGTATAAATTTCATAAATTATTGTTTTTCATTTGGTTCGTTGAACTGCGATTTTCAGGTGATTTATACCATGTGGAAGGAGACTTCACATGGTATATTATTTAATTATTTAGTTTTTGCTGCATCTATTATATTATAGCATATGCTTCAAAGCATAGTTGTAATTATACTCTCTGTACCCAGTATTAGGTTGCTTAAAAATTGTGAATATTAATTATAATTATAGTTATTTGATTATATATATGTGTATATGTTGTTAGACATGGTTGAATATGAATCTTGAGCTCTGTACATAAATAAGAGTGTCACATATTTTGCATTTGTACACCTATTCATCACTTCACATTTTCTCACTTTGTTTTGCACTTCAGAGTCTCTCTATTCTACGTTGGAATAATTTACATATAACACGTGAATCTGGGCACTACTAACAACTGAGTAGTTCTTTATCCATCCTCCTTGATTTATATTTTAATATTAGTGATCATACTTTCGGCACTTGTTCACAGCACTTCATCTTTATGGATAGAGCATGGGGAAACACTGCTCTCTTTCTATATACTCGTTGCTTAGCAACGCTTACGCACGTTTGACGTCATCACGTCCGGTCACGAGTCCCTCCTGTGCACTTCCGGGTTCAGTCGGGTGTGGGATTGCTCCTCACTTCACATTGGTAAGTTGATATTACATATTTTGTATATATTCACACTTGTTACACTCATATTTTGATCTTGAAAAAGACCCTTGTGTGGGTCGAAACGTTGATTGGGACAAATTTGATGTGTTAAATAAATTATCGTTTGAAAGAAAAAAAGAACTTTGAGTGCACCTTCTCTCTACTAGACTATATATAGAGATATATATCTGTGTTACAAAACTAAAATCAAGATCTGATCCAAACAAATTCTCAAAATTGTGACTTTATTTGGAACCCTCCAGCAACATTTCAGTCAAAATAATGGCTTTTATCATTGGAAAATACATTCTCTTATTGGTGCTGAAATGTTGCTGGATGGTTTAGAATAAAGTTACTGTTTTTGGAATTATTGTGTGCCGGATCTGCCTTTTGCTTTAATTCATAAGTCTCTGGATTGCCATCCTAGTCCTGTGCACCACTTGATGCCGATCCCTGCCCATTTGGTAAGTGTCATCTATTTTTTGAAAAAAGTTAAAAAAATTGCAGCTGGTGGATGAAATAAATGTGCGACTTAATTCCAGTGATATCAGGACTACAAAGTCTTGCTGTCAAGAAGTCTTGTTCAGACATGAAGGAATAGAGTGGCATTGTGTTACTCCTATACATAGCTCGTGATAAGCGTTGGGAAATTGCAATTCATGTCTATATAAGCTGACAGATGTGGGAAAGTTATGTTGCAGGCTACATCTCCTACCGATATCACATGACAAACCCATCACATAGTCAGACCAGGAAGGAGAATGTAACGTAATGTTTAATGATATTATTAGTAGTAGTATTTAGCATTTGTATAACGCTATAATAAACATCCCCATAAAGCGCTGCGGGATATACTGATATCCCTCAGCGCTCTACAGCTATGGAATGGGGATATTTGACAGCAAGTAATTGACATACAAAAATTATAACTGATTCATTTCCAATACGTTTTGTCCTTTATTTTTGGTACTAAGATAACATGTTAGAAGGTCACTGGTTTTGAATAAACCATAAAAAAAACAGATTATTAATTTTGGGGTCTTACTCAATGTTTGTAAAGACCACTCTCAATGAAGGATGTCTGCTTGCATTGAGGTTCCTGAGAGGAGAAGAAGAATGGGGATATATGTACCTGAAATTCTCCTTCCTCGGGTCACCTTCTTCTGGTGTGCAGCTACTGGTGGACCAGGTGACACTCAAGCTTTGTACTTTTGCAATAACCATGCAGACTGTGCCTTCACAAATAAGGGGAACCTTCAGAAAGTTATTTGATTATTGGTGAGTTCAGTGGTCCCACCTCTCCCCCTATAATTACAATGATTGTTGTTCATGGGGCTTTATGCTTATTCTCCTTATCCAAATTGTTATTACAAGTATAAAAAAATGAAGCCTACAATTAATCGTTATAGAACAGGGGTAGGCAACCTTCGGCACTAGTGCCATGCACGGCACTGAAGGCTGCTAGAGCCAAATGCACTCTATCAGGAGTCCCAGTAAAACTTCAGATATCTGCTAATACGAACAGGTGGTGAAGGACAATCCTCAATTTATGCATTGCAGCACATAGAGGAAGTGATCTAAGATCACTTCCTCCTTTATTGTTCCATGTTTTACAATGGGAATCCACACTGTAGTAGAACAAATGTGAACAAAGAAACAGAAGGAAACCGCGCCCTTTATACAATACAAATGTACATACTCGAGTCCTTATGGTCGTAGTTTTCAATGAACCTCAAAGAGAAAAAAATTCAAAATGATAGTGTAGTACTGTAAATGCTTAAAATATAAAAAGCAAAAAGATAAATGCAAACTCACATTTACCAGAGCTTTTACAGAGCTCTACTGTTGTTGCGCCTAGATGGAATGATCCCCGTCTCTGGATTAGTTTGAAGCAGTCGACCTCTTGGCGTCCTCA
The DNA here is from genome assembly GCA_933207985.1 of Pelobates cultripes. Lineage (NCBI taxonomy): Eukaryota > Metazoa > Chordata > Amphibia > Anura > Pelobatidae > Pelobates > Pelobates cultripes. The sequence continues at coordinate 399,235,887 of OW240912.1, read as the reverse complement.
AACAAATAACACATGTAGAAACATAGAAATCCTTATAGTGTAGTATATTGCAATATCTTAACCCCTTAAGGACGGACGTTGTGAACGAAACAAAATGTAAACAAAACCTGGCATTTGCGCTACATGTCTGTCCAACCGTAATTCACCTATTTCATAGTAAATGCACCCACCCTTATTATATATCATTTTATTCAGGGGAAACAGGGCTTTCATTTAATATCAAATATTTAGATGTGAAACATAATTTAATATGAAAAAAATGGGAGAAAATAAGATTTTTTTAATTTTTTTAGTTCTACATGACATTTTAACTGTCAATGTCATAATACTGTTTGCTTTTACTGCAATAAAATACACATATTTTTATTCAGCAAAGTCTCACGTGTAAAACAGTACCCCCTATGTACAGGTTTTATGGCGTTTTGGGAAGTTACAGGGTCAAATATAGCACGTTACATTTGAAATTGAAATTCGCCAGATTGGTTACGTTGCCTTTGGGACTTTATAGTAGCCAGGAATGAAATTTACACCCATAATGGCATACCATTTGCATACCATCTTTTTTAGTAGCCATTTGGTCACAAACACTGGCCAAAGTTAGCGTTAGTATTTGTTTGTGTGAAAAATGCGAAAAAACACCAATTTTGGCCAGTGTTTGTGACTAAGTGGCTACTAAAAAAGACTGGACATACCCCGTTTGCAATACCTTGGGTTGTCTACTATTGCAAATGGTATGCCATCATAGGGGTAATTTTCATTCTCGGGCTACCATAGGGTCTCAAAGGCACCGTAACCAATCTGGCAAATTTTAATGTGAAAAAAATGAAATGCAAGCCTTATATTTGATGCTGTAACTTTTGAAAACACCATAAAACCTGTACATGAGGGGTACTGTTGTACTCGGGAGACTTCGCTGAACACAAATATTTGTGTTTCAAAACAGTAAAAAGTATCACAGCAATAATATCATCCGTGTAAGTGCTGTTTGTGCATGAAAAATGCAAAAAACTTCACTTTTACTGGCGATATCATCGTTGTAATACATTTTACTGTTTTGAAACACTAATATTTGTGTTCAGCGAAGTCTCCCGAGTAGAACAGTACCCCCATGTACAGGTTTTATGGTGTCTTGGAAAGTTATAGGGTTAAATATAGTGCTAGCCAATTAAATTCCCTTTACTTTCGGCATGGGTTGTCATGCAGGTCCCGCTAATTGTAATTAATTAAGATACCTAATTATGTAAAAATATTACATAAATATATATGTAGAATTAATATATGTATATATATATACATATGTGAATCTATATGTGTATATCTATATAATTTTTTTTAAATATTTTTATTTATATATAGGTATATATAGTGATATATACGTATATATTTATGTATGTAGATATATATATTATTTCGTTCTATGTGTATTTTGATATAAATATATATATTAATATCACAATACAGTTAGAATGAAATAACACACATCTATATATTTTTTATGAATTTTTTTAAATTATTTTTTTAATTTTATTTTTTTAACGTATTTACATATTTCATTTTTTTTATATTATATATATATATATATATATATATATATATATATATAACAATTATGTATATATATTTAACCAGTATCAGTCTACGTGTAATTTGATATTAATAGTAAAATACACCTAGACGGTGTACGTGTGTGTATGTTTATGTGTATATATATACTTAGATTATATATATATATATATATATATATATATATATATAATCTAAGTTTATATATATTTTTATTTTACACTAATACATTTTATTTTCATTTTATTTCCAGCCAGCAGGGGGACCACCTGTAATTACAGGCAGCCCCCCTGCTAGCAATACAGAAGCCAGCTTTCCCCGGCCATGTGATTGTGGGGTCCTCGCTATGACCCCACTCTCACATGGCCGGGGGGCTTCAACGAGGACGGACGTGCCGCGGGGGGCTCCCTGGGAGTCCCCCCCACCGCGATCGCCGGCGTGGGACCGCCGGCGACCGGGTAAGTAGGCAAAAACTGGAGGGCGTACAATTACGCCCGGCGGCATTTAGAGCCGCCTATAATAGGGCGTAATTGTACGCCCTCCGGTCTAAAGGGGTTAAAGGAAGATGAATAAGTGCAAGGTAGCGTACTCACATGTACTAGAGCGTTCCTCGCTCTAGATTATAAAGCATAGGTGGTATAATCCCCACCATAGGATATGATGACAACCAGGAAATTAAAAATATAAAATAAAATGCTATCTAAGAGTGATAAAAGTATAATAGCTATTTATTGAACATAAAAACAATAAAAACAGAATATATATAAAACTATTACTCTATAGAAAAGTCCATAAAAAGTCCACTTTACGCATTTCACCTAAAAATTTCCGGTATGACGCGTGCGTTCCACCGGTGGTTTAACAGGAAGTATTCCCCACTACCACATTGGTCAATATGGCGCCGCGTCACTTCCGGTATGATGCGAGCGCGCCAATTTTGAAACCAGGAAACAGTAAGTGACTGATATTTCACAGATTAAGCTAATGACTTTGAATATAATACTATATATTTGGACATTACCAGGACTTTGCCCACACACTTCTGAGGAAGCCTTTTTAGGTTAAACGCGTAAAGTGGACTTTTTATGGACTTTTCTATAGAGTGATAGTTTTATATATATTCTGTTTTTATTGTTTTTATGTTCAATAAATAGCTATTATACTTTTATCACTCTTAGATAGCATTTTATTTAATATTTTTCATTTCCTGGTTGTCATCATATCCTTTGTTCTATTACAAGTTGGAAATAGAGCCACTGCTGCCCACTCTTATTACATCATTTTTATAGTGAGCGCCTAACCTCTAAGATATTGCATCACACTGTACTATAGGATTTCTCGACCTATCGCTGTCCTGTTTGTTTGACCTAAGTAGGCCGACTCCCCACTGGAACCCAGGGAGACCCACACTGCTAGATATACAGGAGCTGCAGTATAACCCTGTAAATAGCTCTGGTAAATAGTTTGCAATCCCCTTTTTGCTTTTTACAACCACTACAGTACTACACTATCATTTTGAATTTTTTTCTCTTTGAGGTTCATTGAAAACTACGACCATAATGACACGAGTATGTACATTTGTATTGTACAAAGGACGCGGTTTCCTTATGTTTCTTTGTTCACATTTGTTCATTACAGGTTGGGAATCCTTGTGCTGGTCACTGCTGCCCACTCTTATTACATCATTTTTATAGTGAGCGCCTAACCTCTGTGTTTTATCACACTGTAGTAGAGCAGCCCTCGACAGCTATCGCTGCTCCTTTCAGACCTGTACCTGGCCAGCCTGGTCCCCACTGGAACCCAGGGAACCCACCCACACTGCTAGATATACACAGAGCTGCAGAATAACCCTCCCCTCATACAAATAATATGAACAGCCCCCACACACAACAACACACAACTCCACAAACGCAACACCACTAACAATATACATACATGCACACAACCCCACATGCAGCCTCTCACATGCAATATCCCAAACAGCCCCACACATAAACACACTACCAAATACACAATGTGACAAATCCATCTACACACAAGTCCACAAGCAGCCCTCATACATGTGTATCATACACGATACCATAAACTACTAATGAACATATACAATATAATAGCTCATATACGCACAAATACAACGATACAAAGCAATTACAGTAGCAATAGACAGCTTTATATACCAAACTTATACACACCTGCATTTGTATCCCATTAGGATTGAGAGATAACATCACCCTATGGCCAGTTGAGTTGCCATAGATGGTATTGACCTTGGACTATCTGAACCAGTTAATATTCCATGAGAGCCGAAACCCGTTATGTATTGCATTTACTGTTGGTATTTTGAGAAGATGATTTCTTTGCTGTTAATTTCCTCCCCGGCAGTCCCAGTGGTTCTAGGATATTCTTGGCTCAAGAGACACAACCCTCAGATTGACTGGGAGGGTGGAGAAATCGTTTCTTGGGGTATGGGTTGTAGGAAAGAATGTCTGCCGAGAGTTACTTCTGTTTGCCCCGTGAACTCTTATGCTAACACTTCTCAATCCACAGACGTTCAGATACCATTACAATATCTAGACCTCAAATCTGTATTTGACAAGGGTAAAGCGGATACTTTACCTCCCCACCGGTCTTATGACTGTTCTATTAAACTTTTCCCTGGTACTATGCCTCCCAGGGGTACGGTATACCCTCTATCCACCAAGGAAAACTTGGTTTTAGAGGAATATATCAAGGAGAATTTAGACAAAGGATTTATTAGAAAGTCTTCTTCTCCGGCGGGGGCGGGTTTCTTTTTTGTAGAAAAGAAAGACGGTACCTTACGTCCTTGTATAGACTATCGAGGATTGAACAAAATTACTATCAGGAATGCTTACCCTATTCCTTTGATTACTGAACTCTTTGACAGACTAAAGGGCTCGAGTATTTTTACTAAACTTGACTTAAGAGGAGCATATAACTTAGTGCGAATTAAACAAGGAGATGAATGGATGACAGCATTTAATACCCGTTACGGGCGTTATGAGTATACCGTAATGCCGTTTGGGCTTTGTAACGCCCCGGCCGTCTTCCAAGACTTGATCAATGAAGTTCTTAGAGAATTCCAACATGAATGTGTAATTGTATATTTGGATGATATACTAATCCATTCTAGAGACATTAATTTACATCATAGACAAGTCAGAAAGGTATTACAGAAACTTTTACAACATGGATTGTATTGTAAATTGGAAAAATGTAGCTTTGACCAGTCTCAGGTAACTTTCTTAGGTTACGTAATTTCCAAAGACGGGTTTATGATGGACCCGACCAAACTAAAATCGATTTTTAGATTGGCCTTTACCTAAGGGACTCAAAGCCATACAAAGATTTCTTGGATTTTCTAATTATTACAGACGTTTTATTAAAGGGTACTCCTCTGTTATCGCTCCTATCACTAATATGACCAAACAGGGAGCCGATACCAAAACCTGGTCTACTGAGGCTTTATCTGCTTTCGAAACGCTCAAACAGTCTTTTGCCTCAGCACCTGTATTAGTTCATCCTGATACCTCTCTACCCCTTTTACTTGAAGTTGATGCGTCTGAAACAGGGATAGGCGCAGTGTTATCCCAAAGACAAAGTTTAGATAAGCCGCTGCACCCTTGCGGTTTTTTTTCCACGAAACTGTCACACACTGAAAGGAGATATGACATTGGTGATAGAGAACTTTTAGCTATCATTATGGCATTAAAGGAATGGAGACATTTGTTAGAGGGCACCGTCCTCCCAGTTACTATCTTGACTGACCACAAAAATTTATCGTATATGGGGGAGGCCAAAAGATTATCTGCCAGGCAGGCACGTTGGTCTATGTTCCTTACACGCTTTAATTATGTGCTTACTTACAGGCCTGGTTCTAAGAACACTAAGGCAGACGCTTTGTCACGTCAGCACGAACCTACCACCTCTACAGAGGATACTTTGTTCCCTATTATTCCTGAAGTCAATATTATCGCCAACACCAATGTCAAAATACACTCTCCATTGCTCTTAGATATAATGAACGAACAATCTCTTGCTCCCGAGCGTACTCCTGTGGGCCGCTTGTTCGTGTCTCCCAAATTCCAAGTGGACATTATTCGCTGTTTCCACGATAGCAAGATCGCTGGTCGCCCCGGCATCCACAAAACTTACTGCCTGATCTCAAAAGACTTCTGGTGGCCCGGTTTACGTAGGGATGTGGAAGACTTTGTCAAGGCTTGCAATGTTTGTGTCAGGAATAAACTTCCGCGGGATCTTCCTTGTGGTTTATTGCAGCCCTTAGTCGTTCCCAACAAACCTTGGGCTTGCTTGGCTATGGATTTTATTGTTGATCTACCAGCTTCCAATAGGCATACAGTTATACTCACGGTCCTTGACAGGTTTACTAAAATGGCTCATTTCATTCCCTTGCCTAAACTTCCGTCCTCCCCCGAACTGGCCGTGATATTTGCTAGAGAGATTTTCCGTTTACATGGTATTCCCAATGAGATTGTGTCAGACAGGGGTTCCCAATTTATTTCCCGTTTTTGGAGATCCTTCTGTTCACAGTTGGGCATCAAACTGAATTTTTCTTCGGCCTATCATCCTCAATCTATCGGAGCAGCCGAACGCACTAACCAAAAAATTGAGCAATATCTACGTTGTTTTGTTTCTGAACACCAGGATGACTGGGTCGGTCTGATTCCTTGGGCGGAGTTTGCTCACAACAACCTTGTTTGTGGTTCCACTCGTAATAGCCCCTTTTTCTTGAACTATGGCTTTAACCCTACTGTTCTTCGTCGGTGTCTCCTTCCCAGGGTATACCGTCGGTTGATATTCATATAGCCAACCTGAGAAAGTTGTGGGATCAGACTCGACAAATTCTTGAACGTAGTTCCGCGGTGTTTAAGTCACATGCTGATAGGCGTAGACGTCCTGCTCCTATTTTTTCTCCAGGGGATAGGGTCTGGTTGTGTACCAGACACATTCGCCTGAAAGTTCCTTCCTTGAAGTTTGCTCCTCGTTACATTGGTCCTTACAGGGTGCTGAGGAGGATCAACCCGGTTTCTTATTTGCTGGATCTACCTCCTACTCTACGCATCCCTAACTCTTTTCATGTGTCGTTATTGAAACCTCTTGTTTGTAACAGATTTTCCTCCCGCTCTACTCCTCCATCCTCGGTCCGTGTGGATGGTCAGGAGGAATATATCATCAAGTCCATCCTTGATTCTCGTATTTCTAGGGGGAAGCTGCAATACCTCATAGACTGGAAAGGTTATGGTCCTGAAGAGAGGTCTTGGGTTCCTGGTATAGGCGTGCATGCTCCTCGTCTTCTTCGGGCCTTCCACGTTCGTTTTCCTTCTAAGCCAGGTCCCATCCGCCCGGTGGGCGTTTCTAGAAGGGGGGGTACTGTCAGGGTACCTGTTGGTGATGTATCCAGGGAGGACATCCTCTCTGCTTAGGGGCTCCCTTCCCTTAGCATTTCGGCATATTCCGGCCGTTTTCGCGCCGGCCGCGCTAGCTCCTCCCCTTTTTATGACGCGACGGCTAGCGTCGACGTCATGACGTCGGCATTTGCATAAAGTGCCGGGAACCGCTATTCCGGACCTTTTGGGGGCGTGGTCTCTATTTAGGTACAGGGTATTTAAAGGAAACCTTTACTACTGCTCATTGCCCTGTCGTGGTTCTAGCTTGCTAGTCACTCAGCGCGTTCTTTATCTAGTGTTTCTGGTTTTGACCCTTGCTTGTCTTTTGTCCTGTTGTCCTCTCCTCTCCTTTGACTTGGCTTGTATCTCGCTTACCTGTCCTCCGGCTCCCTTGACCTCGGCTTACCTTTTGACTATTCTTGCTTTGTCCTTACGTTAGTCCGGCCATTCTAAGGTCCGGTATACGTACCTCCTTCTGTGCGCACTCTGCGTATTGGATCCCTGTCAGTTTCCTGACAAAAGCATAGGTGGTATAATCCCCACCATAGGATATGATGACAACCAGGAAATTAAAAATATAAAATAAAATGCTATCTAAGAGTGATAAAATTATAATAGCTATTTATTGAACATAAAAACAATAAAAGAGTGTGTATGTATGTCTGTCGCTGAGTGTGTCTCTGTCAGTAAATGTGTGTGTCTGTTAGCTAGTGTGTATGCGTCTGTTCGTGAGAGTGTGTGTGTGTGTCTTCAGCATTTACCTTTCTCCAGCGTCGGACTCCCCAGTGTCCGCCTCTCAGCTCCGAATGCACATGCGCGGCAAGAGGCGCGCGCGCATTTAAACCGCCCATAGGAAAGCATTACTCAATGCTTTCCTATGGACGTTCAGTGTCTTCTCACTGTGATTTTCACAGTGAGAATCGCGGAAGCTCCTCTAGCAGCTGTCAATGAGACAGCCACCAGAGGCTGGATTAACCCTCAGTGAAACATAGCCGTTTCTCTGAAACTGCTATGTTTTCAGCTGCAGGGTTAAAACTAGAGGGACCTGGCACCCAGACCACTTCATTGAGCTGATGTGATCTGGGTGTCTGTAGTGGTCCTTTAAGTGTGTGTGCATACCGCGGTCGCAGGGTCGCAGCCCTGCAACCCCTGTGACCAGGTGCCCGCCGCCATGTGTTGCGGCCCCGACCCGTGCCGAGTAAGCGCGGGGGGGGGGCCAAGGATCAATTTTCGCACCGGGGCCCCATGGGTCATGTGTACCCCACTGACTTTAGCATTAGGATCTCCCATAGAAAAGTGTTATTCAGTGCTTTCCTATGGGGATTCCGGTGATGCTGGAAGTCCTCATGCAGAGCGTGAGGACGTCCAGTGTCGTTTTGTGACCAAAAGTCATCTAAGAATTGGGAAGTCCCTCTAGTGGCTTTCTGGTAGTTTTATAAAAACTGCAATAATTACATGCTCAGGATTAAGGGTGATCGGAGTAGGGACCCAGACCACTTCAATAGGCTGAAGTGGTCTCAGTGCCTACAGTATCCCTTTACGCACGGCTTGTCCAGATTGCTTAGACCGTTGTTTGGATTGCTTATACCAGACTGAACTACTATACCCAGGGTTTCTATACCAAGTACCAGCGTGCTACATACATCCTCACTAGAACTTTAGTGCAGTATGGTTTTACGTGCTCTCTCTTCTGGAACGTTACACTGCACGTTGAATTATTTCCATGATCTTAACTATAACAAATAAATTAGTAAAGGGCTGTGATTTACAGGGCAAATACAGGTACTATCTTAGAGGCATCCCTTAATGTCAAACGACATCTAGCTATAGACAAAAAGATGCACACCTTGGTTAAAAAGTCAAATCGCTTTATTATATACACAAAATCAGCAAAACATAAATCAGTAACAATATTGCAATCATACAAAAATTCAGTTATAGCATACACTTAGATAACAAAGGTATAAAAGCTCACTAGCTTATTACCTCGATGGGCTGGACACGTGTACTAAACATACCCCAACGTTTCAGCACAATTACTGGTTCCTTTCTCAAGGGTCAATTAGAAACATAGAAACATAGAAACATAGAAACATAGAATGTGACGGCAGATAAGAACCATTCGGCCCATCTAGTCTGCCCAATTTTCTAAATACTTTCATTAGTCCCTAGCCTTATCTTATAGTTAGGATAGCCTTATGCCTATCCCACGCATGCTTAAACTCCTTTACTGTGTTAACCTCTACCACTTCAGCTGGAAGGCTATTCCATGCATCCACTACCCTCTCAGTAAAGTAATACTTCCTGATATTATTTTTAAACCTTTGTCCCTCTAATTTAAGACTATGTCCTCTTGTTGTGGTAGTTTTTCTTCTTTTAAATATAGTCTCCTCCTTTACTGTGTTGATTCCCTTTATATATTTAAATGTTTCTATCATATCCCCCCTAATTAACCAAGGTGTGCATCTTTTTGTATATAGCTACATGTTTTTCCGTGATCTGTCACTTCCTTTTAAATATCTGTACATGCTTATGATACTTTGTGTCTAATAAATATATTTTATTCGGTAGAGAGCAGATATATGATGATGTGATATGTATTGTGAGTATACACAAAGAATTATCACTTTCATTATTTTGTTTTGACTGCATTTTCTTCACTTTAATTTTGCATCAATTCTCTTACAACATCATTTTTAAATATACTTTAGCTTATTTAGCACTATTACTCTTTAAAGGACCACTCTAGGTACCTAGACCACTTCAGCTTAATGAAGTGGTCTGGGTGCCAGGTCCAGCTGGGCTTAACCCATTCTTTTATAAACATAGCAGTTTCAGAGAAACTGCTATGTTTATGAATGGGTTAAGCCTTCCCCCAAATCCTCTAGTGGCTGTCTCATTGACAGCCGCTAGAGGCGCTTGCGTGCTTCTCACTGTGAAAATCACAGTGAGAGCACGCCAGCGTCCATAGGAAAGCATTGTAAATGCTTTCTATGGAGAACTGGCTGAATGCGCTACAAGAAGCTCTTGCCGCTGCGCATTCAGCCGACGGGGAGGAGAGAAGGAGGATCGGAGGAGGAGAGCTCCCCGCCCAGCGCTGGAAAAAGGTAAGTTTTTACCCCTTTCCCCTTCCAGAGCCGGGCGGGAGGGGGTCCCTGAGGGTGGGGGCACCCTCAGGGCACTATAGTGCCAGGAAAACGAGTATGTTTTCCTGGCACTATAGTGGTCCTTTAATGTATCTCCCATGTTGGAGTTAGTGTAGGACCCACCGATATTGGGGTACTGTGAAGTAGTGGTGGGCTTAACACAATATGGCCATATGGTGGAACTGAATCCCCATATTTGTTTGGTGAGATAGGCGATTTTAAATGTTCCTTAATCCATATATTGTATGTGGTGGGAATTGTCTGTTACACATTCATACATGCTATTTACAGGGAGTGCAAAATTATTAGGCAAATGAGTATTTTGACCACATCATCCTCTTAATGCATGTTGTCTTACTCCAAGCTGTATAGGCTCGAAAGCCTACTACCAATTAAGCATATTAGGTGATGTGCATCTCTGTAATGAGAAGGGGTGTGGTCTAATGACATCAACACCCTATATCAGGTGTGCATAATTATTAGGCAACTTCCTTTCCTTTGGCAAAATGGGTCAAAAGAAGGACTTGACAGGCTCAGAAAAGTCAAAAATAGTGAGATATATTGCAGAGGGATGCAGCAGTCTTAAAATTGCAAAGCTTCTGAAGCGTGATCATCGAACAATCAAGCGTTTCATTCAAAATAGTCAACAGGGTCGCAAGAAGCGTGTGGAAAAACCAAGGCGCAAAATAACTGCCCATGAACTGAGAAAAGTCAAGCGTGCAGCTGCCACGATGCCACTTGCCACCAGTTTGGCCATATTTCAGAGCTGCAACATCACTGGAGTGCCCAAAAGCACAAGGTGTGCAATACTCAGAGACATGGCCAAGGTAAGAAAGGCTGAAAGACGACCACCACTGAACAAGACACACAAGCTGAAACGTCAAGACTGGGCCAAGAAATATCTCAAGACTGATTTTTCTAAGGTTTTATGGACTGATGAAATGAGAGTGAGTCTTGATGGGCCAGATGGATGGGCCCGTGGCTGGATTGGTAAAGGGCAGAGAGCTCCAGTCCGACTCAGACGCCAGCAAGGTGGAGGTGGAGTACTGGTTTGGGCTGGTATCATCAAAGATGAGCTTGTGGGGCCTTTTTCGGGTTGAGGATGGAGTCAAGCTCAACTCCCAGTCCTACTGCCAGTTCCTGGAAGACACCTTCTTCAAGCAGTGGTACAGGAAGAAGTCTGCATCCTTCAAGAAAAACATGATTTTCATGCAGGACAATGCTCCATCACACGCGTCCAAGTACTCCACAGCGTGGCTGGCAAGAAAGGGTATAAAAGAAGAAAATCTAATGACTTGGCCTCCTTGTTCACCTGATCTGAACCCCATTGAGAACCTGTGGTCCATCATCAAATGTGAGATTTACAAGGAGGGAAAACAGTACACCTCTCTGAACAGTGTCTGGGAGGCTGTGGTTGCTGCTGCACGCAATGTTGATGGTGAACAGATCAAAACACTGACAGAATCCATGGATGGCAGGCTTTTGAGTGTCCTTGCAAAGAAAGGTGGCTATATTGGTCACTGATTTGTTTTTGTTTTGTTTTTGAATGTCAGAAATGTATATTTGTGAATGTTGAGATGTTATATTGGTTTCACTGGTAATAATAAATAATTGAAATGGGTATATATTTGTTTTTTGTTAAGTTGCCTAATAATTATGCACAGTAATAGTCACCTGCACACACAGATATCCCCTAACATAGCTATAACTAAAAACAAACTAAAAACTACTTCCAAAAATATTCAGCTTTGATATTAATGAGTTTTTTGGGTTCATTGAGAACATGGTTGTTGTTCAATAATAAAATTAATCCACAAAAATACAACTTGCCTAATAATTCTGCACTCCCTGTATTTACAACATTATTTTCTTATTTGTGATTTCATTATTGGATAAATTGTATTTTTTTTTTAATTTTATTTTTTTTTAATTATTTAATTATAAGTTTTTTTCTGTCTAACCGAAATTTTTGGATTTGTATCAACTTCTGGTGTTTGTTTGTTTTACCAACTGCTGGTTTAAAAATGGGCTAATCTATAAGTCTTCTTAAAACATTTTTCTAGTCCATTTTGCTGACTTAGAAAATGAGTCTGCAGTTACACTCCAAAATTACTTTGGAAATGTAAATATTTTTTATGTTATGTTCCCTTCTAATCCTGAAGTTCTTTTAATGTGAGCTATTTACAGTTTTTGGGGGAATTGTCAGAAGGTGATGCTTCCTTATTTCCAGAAGATTGGCTTCAGCTTAGACAAAGGGTAGGTCACCCAGATATGCTACTTTTAATGGTCTGGTTATGCCGAACTCCTTTGTCCCCAGTGCTATATTGTATTGACGATGACAATTGAGGGCATCTCAAGATGATTGAGTAAGATGGGATTATTCACCAGGTCATTCTTTGGTCTGGGCATATACAATGAAGATGTCCAACTGATCAATTGGCTTTCTGCCCCCATCTTTCAATCTGAAAGATTGGTCTTTAGTATCCTGTTTGGGAAGGCTGTCTTATATTTCCACAGTTCATTTGTGGTTTTTGTACATTTAACTGATATCGGAATCTGAGTTATTGTTATTATCTCACATAACCATTACTTGTTTAGTCTGGATAGTATCCATTTGTCAAGTTTTCCGCAACTTGCTCATGACTTGATTACGTACTGTAACTTGAATTTCCAAATCAATGACTAGACCAACTCTATGTTCTTGTCCAGGTTCTATCATGGCTACAAACCAATAATGTAGACTGATCTTGGTCAGTCCTAAATCTGGTCCTATATTTCTGTGGGTGCATTCAGCTATCTATCAATTAATCTTGTCACAGGTACTGATCAGAACAGAGAATTATTAAAAATATACAAATTTTCCATATTCTCCTACTACCCTTTAAACATCCTCTCTTTTTAAATTATTATTATTATTGCCATTTATATAGCACCAACAGATTCCGTAGCGCTTTACAATATTACGAGAGGGGATATTTAACTATAAATAGGAGAATTACAAGAAAACTTACAGGAAAGATAGATTGAAGAGGACCCTGCTCAAACGAGCTTAGAGTCTATAGATGCTTAACTTCACATTACAGTTCACTTTCACCTATCTCCTATGTCACATTTTAATTTATTTAGTTTGTACAAGTTCTCTGACCCCATATGCTTAACTTCTACACAAAGGCTATGCCCTATACAGCCAGCGGGATAAATTCTATAACCTACTAATTTTCTTACCTACAACCAATATTTATGGCCAGCCTAACCAACACAGAAATAAGTGATTTTCAGAAATGCCCCAGGGCTATTGGATTTAGTTTGTAGGAATGATCTTATGAGCAATATGAAACTAATTCAGTTCCCCTTTTATAGTAAGCACGCAATTAATTGCATCCCTGGGCTATTGCTAGATGTGTTAGTACATATACAGAAATATTGCAAGGTCTCCAGTGAGCTAACCAACAACAACATATTAGATGTATGTCAAACTTTGCAGATATATTTGAAAACCTGTTTATCCTCAATAAAAGAAAGCACCACTTGGCCTTTAACCATAAAAAATCCAATCACAAGAGGAAAAAGTTTTACGCAACTGACATGTACCATAACTTCACTTGTTTTTGTCAACAATGGCAAAGACATAAAATTCCATCATCAATTTTTAGGAATTAAATAAACTGTTCCATTTAAACTTGAATTGTCACAGTTATTCGCTAAACTCTGAATTATGTGAAATCATGACCAAGTCTTTTCACCCAATGTGTTTTGTCTATTTAGTACACTTTTTCAAGAATATATAAATCATATGCAGTAGTTTAGTCAATACAAGGTATTGATATACTTGTATCATGCAAGAATCTGCTTCATTTAATCCACATCGAATCTGCAGGCAGTCTGAAAAGCAGCAAAAAGGAGTTACTGATTTACTTACTATGGCCTTGATTTCACATTGATAAGAAAGTATATTTCTGGAATGAGAGGCCGTGGCATTGGAGACATTCTGCAAAAGATGTGAGATTTGAGGATGCAAAAATAAAAAAATAAAAAACATTAATAAGACTAAAATCTATCAAATGCATTAAAGTTTTATTGGTGCACAGAGTGATCCTCAATTATACTTAACGGGGCTTAGGTCTTATTAAATGTGCTTTGACAGTAAGTGGAAGATCTAAGCACGAGATTAAATGTTTCGATCATTTCTATGGTGAAATATGCTATCTACGAGGAGTGTTGTGCATGCAGTAATGTGTGGGCAGCAACAGCATTAATTATGGCACTACAGTTCATCTATTACCGCAAAGCCTTTCCTTTTAAAGGTTACTTAAAATATGCCATTTAAAATCCATTTCACTGAATATTATATTATGAAATTTGTGGAGTTTTTTTTTTTCTTTAAATTGCATCCATTTCGATAATTTCTGCGGCCAACTTGGCTTTTTTTTTTTATTTATTAAGGTTAAAGAAAATACTCTCCTGGTAGTATCCTACGCTACGTGGTTTACTTAAGTCCTGTGCAACATTTTATTTTACATTTACTCCTGATAAAAAGGACACCAGAGTCAAATTGTGTTTCTCTAAAGTAAAAGTGTTGCTTAGTAACATTTTGAAAGCAATTCTATTTATTTACAGAATAACTGCATTCAGTGTCATCTTTATGAAAAAGCCTTATTAGGTTATTATGATGATGCTTCATGTTTGTACAAACCATTATTACTAATTTTATTTGGACATTCAAAGTGCTTCTCTTCCATTTCAGCCAAAGCGCACATCCATTAAATTCTCACAAAGCACTACAGGCGGGTTTGTTCAAGCGGTGTTTATTAATAGTAACTTAGCTAACAAACATGGCTAACAAACAGTTATAGAACTTGATTTTAAAAAAATCTAAATATATTGTTTGAAATATTGTTACCAGGTAAATCGATATGTAATATGTGGCAGTAATTGACTATGTGGCGGAATCATGTGAACAGCTCATCTTGACCTCCCATTGGCTAAGCTGTCTACAAACACTGCATACTTCTGTTAAGGACTCTTTTATGAAGAGGGGACATGGCACAGGGGTTGGGGTAATGCTACAGAAAGATATTTAGAGATTTGAATGTGGAGAAAAATGCATTTCAACTATGAATCCAAAATGCACTTCACATTTGTCAGTTTTGTTGCCGAAGATTGACAGGTAAATATTTAATCAAGAATATTCCACTTTCCCTTACTAATATCTGGCAGTATGAAGTTTTAGGGAGTCATGTATTGGGGTTGCTAGGGTGGGGTTAACCATTTCAAAATGAAGGGACTCCGCATACCATGACCCTTCTGAACCTTGTAAGGGGACTCTCCAGTGCAAGGAAAAAACATATTTGTTTTCCTGGCACTGCAGGACCCTGCAGTGCCCCTCTCCCTCCCACCCCCCATCCCATATTGCTGAAGGGGTTAAAACCCCTTCAGTGACTTACCTGAGTTCAACGCCAATGTCCCTCGTGCATTAGACCTTCTTATTGGAAAGCATTATTCAATGCTTTCCTATGGGGATTTCGGAGACGCTGGAGGTCCTCACATAGTGTGAGGACGTCCAGCGTCATTTAAAACACTTTTCGTGTTCTAAGAACATGGTAGGCCCTCTAGTGGCTGTCTGCCACTAGAGGAGGACTTAACCCTGCAAGGTAATTATTGCAGTTTATAAAAACTGCAATAATTACACTAGCAGGGTAAAGCGTGGTGGGAGTTGGCACCCTGACCACTCCAATGTCTGGGTGCCTGGAGTGTCCCTTTAAGGTCAGGAGACTGGGAATCCCCTGGCCCTATTTGTACATTGTAGGCCATAAGCTTAGGCATCTGTCCTATTATTTTTTTAAATAATAATTAGTTCAATGGTCTGAAGTGCCAGAGGATCAAATAGGAGACAGAGAATATCTAATCGAGGATAACAAACACATACCATAATAATATGAGAGTAAAAATAAAGAGACTCATGACGCCTCAGGCATCGCCCGGATTAACAATGTCTGCGTCAGTTGCTAGGAACCAGGGCAATCTGACGACAAGTGGACTACACAAACAAACCATTCCTGGACATGAAGTAAAATCCAGGGAAGACCTGCTTGACTGTTACTATAACACCAGACCCAATGAGAGTGGCTGCATGAAACACATGTGGAAACTATGGATAAATAAAAGACCATCATCAATATTAACTTCAAAAGTTAGTTACACAATGTTTGATCATTATCACAACTGGAATTAGATGGACTACACAAAACATCATACATAAGCCATGAAGTGTAATACATTTCCATATCCACACCCATACCTACAATGGGTTACCAACCTGCATCTGTGCCACAAGATGGCATAAAAGCAGATGTAAGACCGATTATCATAGAAACGTTTGCAGTCTGGCCTGATCTCGAGCAGGTCAGGTAAGAGATGATTTCCAAGGTTAACGTTTGGTTGTTTATTGGTGACTTTAGACGTAGTTACACACAATTAGTATACGTAGCAAGCCAAAGAGGGAGGTAAGTATAAGGAGTGATAATAGAAAAAAGTTAGGCAAATGGTAGCAGGAAAAACTTATAAGCGGAATTATAGATTAGGTTGAAGGAGAACCTATAAGTGGAATTATAGGTAAGGTTAACCCCTTAAGGACACATGACATGTGCGACATGTCATGATTCCCCTTTATTCCAGAAGTTTGGTCCTTAAGGGGTTAAAGGAGAACCAATATGCCGAATTAAAGGTAAGGTTGAAGGAGAACCTATATGCCGAATTATAGGCAAGGTTGAAGGAGAACCTATATGCCGAATTATAGGTAAGGTTGAAGGAGAACCTATAAGCGGAGTTATAGGTAAGGTTGAAGGAGAACTTATAAGCGGAATTATAGATAAGGTTGAAGGAGAACCTATAAGCGGAATTATAGGCAAGGTTGAAGGAGAACCTATAAGCGGAATTATAGGTAAGGTTGAAGGAGAACCTATAAGCGGAATTATAGAGAAGGTTGAAGGAGAACCTATAAGCGGAATTATAGGCAAGGTTGAAGGAGAACCTATAAGCGGGTTATAGGTAAGGTTGAAGGAGAACCTATAAGCGGAATTATAGGTAAGGTTGAAGGAGAACCTATAAGCGGAATTATAGGTAAGGTTGAAGGAGAACCTATAAGCGGAATTATAGGTAAGGTTGAAGGAGAACCTATAAGCGGAGTTATAGGTAAGGTTGAAGGAGAACCTATAAGCGGAATTATAGGCAAGGTTGAAGGAGAACCTATAAGCGGAATTATAGGTAAGGTTGAAGGAGAACTTATAAGCGGAATTATAGGTAAGGTTAAAGGAGAACCTATAAGCGGAATTATAGGTAAGGTTAAAGGAGAACCTATAAGCGGAATTATAGGTAAGGTTGAAGGAGAACTTATAAGCGGAGTTATAGGCAAGGTTGAAGGAGAACCTATAAGCGGAGTTATAGGCAAGGTTGAAGGAGAACCTATAAGCGGAATTATAGATAAGGTTGAAGGAGAACTTATAAGCGGAATAATAGGCAAGGTTGAAGGAGAACCTATAAGCGGAGTTATAGGTAAGGCTGAAGGAGAACCTATAAGCGGAATTATAGGTAAGGTTGAAGGAGAACCTATAAGCGGAATTATAGGTAAGGTTGAAGGAGAACCTATAAGCGGAATTATAGGTAAGGTTGAAGGAGAACCTATAAGCGGAGGTTGAAGGAGAACCTATAAGCGGAATTATAGGTAAGGTTAAAGGAGAACCTATAAGCGGAATTATAGGCAAGGTTGAAGGAGAACCTATAAGCGGAATTATAGGTAAGGTTGAAGGAGAACCTATAAGCGGAATTATAGGCAAGGTTGAAGGAGAACCTATAAGCGGAATTATAGGCAAGGTTGAAGGAGAACCTATAAGCGGAGTTATAGGTAAGGTTGAAGGAGAACCTATAAGCGGAATTATAGGCAAGGTTGAAGGAGACCTATAAGCGGAATTATAGGTAAGGTTAAAGGAGAACCTATAAGCGGAGTTATAGGTAAGGTTGAAGGAGAACCTATAAGCGGAATTATAGGTAAGGTTGAAGAAGGTGAAATAGAATTAGAGGTTTAGGCAATATGCCCCAGACAAGTTGTTACCAAGATATAATTACATAATAGCAAATACCTATAGTTGAAAGTATAGGATATATAGAAAAACAAGCAAATACGAACAGAACGGAAAGGTGTCAGAATTTCAAATAAAATAGAAGTTAAGTGAATCATCTCCCTGTTGGAAGGAGCACTGATAAAGTGTAACGGTCTTGGTTGGAATCCGAAATTCAGAGATGTTTGCTCACCCTTGCAGATAAACACAACCCAGGGTAACCAGGTAAGAAGCTAGCTGAGCTGTGAACCTGTGCACGGGGCTTGGCAGGAACAATAACCGGGTACGAGGAAACAGACAAGGGCAAATCTAGGAGAGTAGTCAGCCAAGATCAGGGCAGGCAGCAAACAACAATAACGAAGATCCAGAAGCAGGGGCCACAAGCCAAGTCAGTCTTAAGCAACAGGAACAGGAAAACAATGAACTGACACTGCCCTCGGGGAGAGGCAGTGTTATATAGCTGGATAACGAGCAGCCAATTTGCAAGATGCCACATGCGGACTTAAAGAGACAGGAAGTAATCAAAGGAGAAGTCCAGCCCCCTAGTGCTGCAGACAAGGCCAGGTAAACAGGGCTAGAATCGTAAGTTCAGAAGTGGCTCAGAGACAGGAGAGCAGGCTTAGAATACAGAAAGACCCAGGATCAATTCCCCTGTAAAGTGCCTGTGGGGTGGCCACACCTTGCTGTCTGGATGGCACAGGGAAATCTGTGACATGTAGCAGGTAGGTAAATTACTCTTTGCAATATGAGTTAGTATTGTAGTTCAGGTTGGTAAAATGCCGGTTGCTTGAGTAGTTCAGGTTAGAATAAAGCAGATTGCTAGTGTAGTTCAGGTTGGTAAAAAAGGTTGGTTTGTAGAGTAGTTCAAGTTAATATAAAGAAGCTTGTTAGCAAAGAAGGTTGTTGTGTAGATCAGCTTGGAATAAAGAAGCTTGGTAGTTTAGATAATAAAGCAGGAGCCAGGAACAGAAGTCTTTTCAGGTTGACCATCAACTTAAATTTAAAAGCCCTGTATTGAGCAGGGTGTAGTCTTTTGTAGGACATGTAATTAATCCAGGAGGTGAGGATGAGTGAAAAAAAGTTCTGACCTAATGGCCAAACATAGTTACGGCGGATACAAAGTTGAATGAAATAATTAAAGTTCCGAAATTAGATTTTGGATCCTGACACTTTCACCATCGAACACGACTACCAAAGTTCCCAATAAAACTGTTAGTGCAACACAACTTTGTCAACCATAGAAATTGAGACTGGAAGCAAAGATAAGGGCAACACGTAGGGAAGTTAGTTAGCTGGACCAACTTTACAGAGGTGGAAATCTCAAGGATAGAGCCAGGCTACTGAGGAAACATCTCTGGAAACATCTAATTAAATGGTAACATGAATGTCTTCTTGTCTGAGCAGATACACCAGAGAAGCAGAAAGAATGCCAAACAGAAAATGTAGAGAACAGCTACATGTACCTGGGGATACCTCAAACATATGGGCACAGTGGAAGGGAAGGAGGCCTAGTCATGCAGCTTGGTAGGCTGAACCTTGCATGGCCCATAATGCAGTGGCCTGCTGCATTTAGTTTCATACATAGCATTTGGTTCTTATTCTGTGTTAGTCAATGGTCCATGGTGGGAGTTTCTAATCCCATTCAGGGCTTTTTGTACATTGAATTGGTACGCAGAGGGAAGCCAATGTTTACAGCATAATTACTAAGATTAACTTTTAATAAGATACTTGCATGTTATAGTGATTTCCTTTTATGTTTTAAGCACATTTATTTAAATCTCAATTATTTAAATGTTCTCCAGGTTAAATTATGTCTTCACATCAAGTAAGGCAATAACAACTGAAGGATTTACTTCAATTTTCAACTCTACATAAATAACTTTTCGCACTCACTCAGCAGGAGACTTGGGTATCATCCACTTGTATCAAAAAGTTAGAATACTTTCATGAGGGCCAACAACTATTTACATCAGTAGTTAAGGCTTCAGAATGAATACCGCAAAAGCTGTGGCCAACACTATGGTAATCTCACTCCCCATCAAAGCCATCTGTGGTGGTCAAGTTTGTTCATGGTAGGTGCTACCCCTGCTGCCACCCTACAATTAGGCTTCGATTGCAGACCCTGCCTCTGCCTGCCATTTAGGAAAATGAAAGACCCTCCCAGTGGTATCACAGTTGTTTGCAGGCCTTTCCCTTAGCACCTTTTACTATATGCCTAGTATTAAAAAAAAAAGTTTGTTTTTTTATCCCCAATGCTTTCATGTGAAGAAGGCTTAACAAGGTAAATATTGTCTTGTATAATTACATAGTTTTACATAGCTGAAAAGAGACATGCATTCATTAAGTTCAGCTTTTTTCACATTTGTTTTTGCGGTTGATCCAAAAGAAGGCAAACAAAAATCAGTTTAAAGCGCTTCCAATTTTGCAACAAACTAGGATAAAATTCCTTCTTGACCCCAGAATGGCAGTCATATATCTCCTTGAATCAAGAAGCTATTACCCCACTAATTAAAAATGAATCCCTGAATATTATGATTTTGCAAGTATTTATCCAATTTCTCTTTAAACATCTGTATAACTCTGATAAAATCATCTCTTTGGGCAGAGAATTCCATATTCTTATTGTTCTTGCTATAAAAAAAAACCTTTCTTTTGGCTTAAACAAAATCTCCTTTCTTCCAGTCTAAATGCATGACCTTGTGTCCTATGTATAGATGTGTCTATGAATAGATATCCAGACAATGATTTGTACTGGCCCTGAAAATAGTTGTATAATGCTGTCATATCCCCACTGAGGCACAATTTTTCCAAAAAGAGAAAATGCTACATTCATTTTATTAATTTTGTAGCTCACCTAATATTCTTCTTTAGAACAGGTTCATATTTAAGGTGTGGTCTTACCAGTGATTTATAAAGAGGCAAAATGATATTTCATCCCGAGAAATAATGCCCCTATTTTTACATGGCAATACCTTATTGGCCTTAGGAACTGCCAAATTGACACCACATTGTTGCCTAGTTTGTTTTCTAATACAATTCCCAAATGCTTCTAGAGTATGGTTATCCCTAATTCACTACCATTTAGGGTGTAAGCTACTTGTGCATTCTTTACACTAAAGTGCATAACGTTTCATTTATGTACATTAAATTGAATCTGCAATGTGAGTGCCCAGTCCCCTATCTATCTGAATCGTTCTGCAGCAAAGCAATATCATAGTTACATAGTTACATAGCTGAAAAGAGACTTGTGTCCATCAAGTTCAGCCTACCTCACATTTGTTTTTTGCTGTTGATCCAAAAGAAGGCAAAAAAACCCAGTTTGAAGCACAATTTTGCAACAAGCTAGGAAAAAAATTCCTTCTTGACCCCAGAATGGCAGTCAGATTTATCCTTGGATCAAGCAGTTATTACCCTACATTGAAAGATTATATCCTTGAATATTCTGTTCTTGCAAGCATGCATCTAGTAGCCGTTTGAACATCTGTATGGACTCTGATAAAACCACTTCTTCAGGCAGAGAATTCCACATCCTGATTGTTCTTACAGTAAAAAAAACCTTTCCTTTGCCTTAGACGAAATCTTCTTTCTTCCAGTCTAAACGCATGGCCTCGTGTCCTATGTAAAGTCCGGTTTGTGAATAGATTTCCACACAATGGTTTGTATTGGCCCCGAATATATTTGTATAATGTTATCATATCCCCTCTCAGGCGACGTTTTTCTAAACTAAATAGGTTTAAATTTGTTAACCTTTCTTCATAGCCGATATGTTCCATTCCTTTTATTAATTTTGTAGCCCGCCTCTGCACTTTTTCTAGTGCCATAATATCCTTCTTTAGAACAGGTGCCCAAAATTGCACAGCATATTCAATATGGGGTCTTACCAGTGATTTATAAAGAGGCAAAATGATATTCTTGTCCCGAGAATGAATGCCCTTTTTCATGCATGACAATACCTTACTGGCCTTGGCCACTGCTGATTGACATTGCACATTGTTGCATAGTTTGTTGTCAATAACAATTCCCAAGTCCTTTTCATGTGTTGTTATCCCTAATTCGCTTCCATTAAGGGTATACGTTGCTTGTGTATTCTTTACGCCGAAGTGCATAACTTTGCATTTTTCAACATTAAATTTCATCTGCCATTTGAGTGCCCAGTCCCCAGTCTATCTAAATCCCTCTGCAGCAAAGTAATATCTTGCTCACATTGTATTGTTTTACAAAGTTTTGTGTCATCTGCAAACACTGAAACATGACTTTCAATGCGGTCTTCAAGATCATTTATAAACATGTTAAATAGAAGGGGTCCCAGAACAGACCCCTGAGGGACACCACTTGCCACCTCTGTCCAGCTTGAAAATTTATCATTAATGACAACTCTTTGTACTCTGTTCTACCCAAGAACAAGCATTTTCATCTAGACCAGTTTCCTTGAGTTTGAACACTAATCTATGTAACTATGTAACTGTTGTCTAGCTTGAAAATGAACCATTAATGACAACTCTCTATAAAGTATATATTTTTAAGCCAATGTTCTATCCAAGAACAAGAATTTTCATCTAGACCAATGAACACTAACCTACTGTGGGGAATTGTATCAAACGCCTTGGGAAGCTTCAAGTAAATCCTATTTACTGATCTATACTTCTACTTACTTTGTCACAGGTTTGTGGTGAATGTGCTCGGTATGCAGAGATTTGAACAAAACACAGTCACTTAAACTTAAAGTCTTTATTAAGGAAAATAATGGCATAAATTAGAAAGTCAAAGGAATAACAAATGGAATAGGACCAGGCCCATCAAACAAGTAAAGTTCAGAAAAGTTTTCTAAACAGGATAAGCAAACTAAAGTATTCAATCTTAGGTAGATAAACAAGTTTATCATAACGTTCAGCACTGGTCTAGAATGGCAGGGCTAGTCAAAGCAAGTCCAGGATAACTGTGATTAGCAAAGTCAAGTCCAAGCTAGTAAGGGTTAACAAAGGTAAATCCAAGCTGGAAAGGGTTAACATAGGTAAGGTACAGGTTTGTAAGAGTTAACAAAATTCAGGCTTCAAGGAGGTAGCAAAGGTAAATCCAGGCTTGGAGTCCACGAAACAACTGAGCACAGAACCCAGGGTCTATGGTGCTTAATTGGGGAGAGGGAGTGGAGACCTTCCCACAAGGAGGGGTCTTTGCATCAATATAATCAAGAAACCCCTCCAGTACAGGCTGGCCTGATCCTTCATACAACATGTTCACTGGTTGCTCCCCACATTGCCCCTGAGCAAGCCACCATAGATTCCCCAGAGTTTAACCAACCCAATGGAGCCAAGGGGCAGTGTGGGGAACATAGCAGGCACAAAGCAAAAGAAGTCCACCGCAGGGGGGCAAGCTGGAGGACAGACAGGGTTTGCCTTCCTTCACTGCGGACCAGGAACAAGTGTGACATGCCTTACAGTAGCAGTGCGCTGCCAAAGAGTAGAAGAATTGGTCTGCAGCCAGTGAAGCTGGACCTGTCCCCCACTTCCTGGATTCTGAGGACTACATGGACAAATAGTCGATGAGTTTATTAGCGCTCATGTGGATGCACTGAGGAGGCTAGATACTGAGCTCTAAAGGTACGGGGAATGCAGCATCTTATCAGAAAATACTGGCAGACAATTTGCATTCTTCTGCACGAAGAATGCTCTTGGACTTTCCAGCATGACAATGACACGAGGCCAAGTTGACCCTCCAGTGATTACGGCAGAAAAAGGCAAAGGCAAAGGTTCTGGAGTGGCCATCACAGTATCCTGACCTTAACATCATCGAGCCACTCGGGGAGATCTCAAATGTGCAGTTCATGCAAGACGACCAAAGACTTTGCATAACCTGGAGGCATTTTTCCAAGACGAATGGGTAGCTATACCACCTGCAAGAATTAGGGGCCTCATAGACAACTTTTACAAAAAACTGCACGCAGTCATTGATGCTAAAGGGAGCAATACACAGTATTAAGAACTAAAATTATGCAGACTTTTGAACAGGCGTCATTTCATTTTTTTCTTTGTGGCCATGTTTTGTTTTATGATTGTGCCATTCTGTTATAACCTACAGTTGAATATGAATCCCATTAGAAATAACAGAAATGTGTTTTGCCTGCTCACTCATGTTTCCTTTAAAATGGTACATGTATCACCAATTCTCCAAGGGCATGCAAACTTTTGAGCACACCTGTACAATAGTTATCTGAAAAAGCAGAAAAACTAATGAGTATTTAGAAATCTAAGCTACTAAGCTACTAAGCTAATATGATATAATTACACTGTTACAATTGCAAAAAGACTAGTGCAAACTAAAATTCTTTTTATGAAGCTTTCATTTAGTTGAATCATAACTGTCTTTTTATTTTAGAAATGTTGTGTGATGCTGCCATAATTCTAAATGTAATGGCTACAACACTGCAAAAAATGGCAGCTATTATATATTTTATAATTACAAGAGCAATGCTTCATGATCATTGAGCAAGGAAACTATATTGCATGAAAGATATAGAGTAAAAAAGAATATTGCTCTCGGATTTAAATTATGGAAATCCAGTTGTGTTCAAATTTAGAAATAAGGTCCCATTCTAAGTCAATTCCATTCGTAGGGCGAACATTTTTTTTTTCTTTTTATTAGATTTCTTTTTTTATTGCAACCCTTGCTTGGAATTTTAATAAACATAAACAGGGTTATTTACTAAAATGAGAATTCAAAGTGAATTTAAAATTTAAGGTAAAAAAAATAAACCAATACTTATATACACTGATCAGGTGTAGTGAATAACATTGATTATATCATTATAATGGCACCTGTCAAGGGGTGAGATATATTGGGCAACAAGTGAACAGTCAGTTCTTGACTTTCATATGTTGGAAGAAGGATAAATGGTCAAGGTATAAGATCTGCGTTGCTTGGTCTGATTAATCAGGTGGATGGCCTGATCTTATCTTGTAACCCAGTCTGCCAGTGCATCGAAAGCCCATAATGCATCTTCTGCTGTTTATTATTCCATAACTCAGATATAAAAGCCAAAAAAACATTTTCGGTTTTGGCTTGGGCCTCCTATTTGTTTTGTTAGTTGATTTATACATGTTTGCTGAGATGTTCTGAGATTGGAAAGCCGGTAATATGGAACTTCAATTTTTTTTGTAAAGGTCATTTTCTTCCAGTTCTTTAATTTTCGCATCGAGCATCCCAAGCCATCAGATTGACATTTAGATCTATTATTATATCTAATGAAACTCAAGCATTACTGTGCTCTGTAGTAGTAATTGCGCAAAGACTGCTCCTTATAATCTATAGAAGACTTTTAAGACTTAGATCATTTCTCTAATATTGTAATAATTAAATAAAGAAATTTACTGCTTTTTAGTTTTTATGAACCCTTTAATGCCCGAGAGGTGGTCCTCGAAAATTCACCAACTTCCGTAACTGAAGTGAGTGGATAAGGTTTACAATTTTTTAATTTGACATTCTCACAGTGAATTATATTATGCAAATAAATTCAAGTACACAGTACATTTTTGAACACAACATAAAATATTATTTCCATTAATTACACTACTTTTCAGAACCAGACTAAAATTATTAATGAAACGCCCCAGATTTAGAAAGCATTTCATTTACCTAGAGTTTGTAAAATGTTTTAATATTTAGCAGCTTATAAAAGTTCAGATTTTAATAGACTTCTGTACGGTTATAACTGGGGGCAGAGACCTCCCTGTCTGTCACTCAAACTGTGTACAGCCCGTCAGCTCCATAGAGGTAAAGAAAGCAGGAGGGATTCTAGACACCCTCAATGAGAAGCCTCTGACTGATTTACTCCCAAATTGACATTCAGGGAAAGAGGGGAAGGATAGCAGACTTCATATCTGCATCTTTTCCAAGCACTTTTTCCTATAATCCCAAGGAAAAAAATGCAATAAACATTTGAAAAGAAAAGAAAATGCAATATATATTTACTAACGTAAAAAAAAGTCAATTGAGTATTCCTTTAACCGTTATGGTCTGTTATAGTCTGTTGATTAATCTAAAGTTCTCTTAAAGTAAAGTAATATTTCCATTTTTGCATTTTGTATTTTTTTATTTTTTATTTCTCTAATCTTTTTTTCCCTATACAATAGCAGCACCTAGTGGCTGAAAGGTTTAATTAACATAACTGTCTGTTAACTATACCGATAAAGTATAAAAAAGAGTGTTATCTTCTAAACAAGTTTTCAAAATTTGTAAAAAATAAATAAATCACCAATTGATTGACTGTTGGTGCAGCTGGATTTCCATTTGTCAGAACTTTGCGCCACTATTCAGAACATGACGCTTTGATCAATCTTGCCCTAAGAGTGCTGTAACTGTGTGTGCTCCGGGTCTATAGAATAAAATAGTTCTCTGTAATTCTCTCAAACAATTTAATAAACACTAATAGTAAAAATCACTAAATGTACCATTCGTCTAAAAATGCAATTGATGAGAGAAATATTAAGAACACTAACAGGATAATGTTGTGCAACAGGTGTGACAACAACGGAAGTCTACTGAGGCAAACGAAACACGTAGAACCTTTAGGACATTATTGTATTGTTTGTAATTGTGCTTTATATATGCATTTAGACACGATGGGGAGAAAAAGTTGGCTTTCAGGGACCTGAACTCTGGCTCCTTGCAGTTGTGGGGAGGCAGGGGGCTGAGAGCCATATTATCTGTTATGCCCTTTTAGCTCATATTATTGTGTTGTGTGAGTGTTTTTTTTAATGTATGCTTTTTACAATATTACACTATTGTGGCTATTTTTCTTACTTCTGCTCTATGGGTTACTTATTTAGAAGACATCTTGCTTCTTAAGAATCCACATGGGAGGGTGGTGACATTCCTTTATTCTCTTTTTCTTTTGACAGTGCGTCTTAGTGCCCTTTTGTTCAGTTTATTTACCCATTTGGCCCTATGAATTATATATTTTTTTTGTTTTACTTGCTTTTATTCCTAGTTTGTTTTTGATTCTATTTAAGGATCTGAGGAGTCTATTGTAGCATTATTAGAGAAGGAGGATTTATTTTGTTTCTTTCTCTATGTGTGCAGATTCATATTTTGTGGGTGTTTATTGAAGGGGGTGAAGTAGGAAAGTGGGAGTGTGATAAGCAAAGAATGAGTGAAGTCAGGGTCTTACAAGTATCACGGACTCAGAAATAGATATTTGTTTTAGCCTGAATTTTGCCATTTGGATTCACCACAATTCACCACAATTCACCACAATTCACCAGAACTTGCCGTTTCAAGAATAATAATTCTTTTTTTTTTTTATCTGCTGAGAAAACATCATGCACTTCTCGTGAGATGGGGCTGGGGATATACCCGTTACATGAATTGTCACGCAAAGGAGAATAGAGAAAAAACAGATACATGTATTTTATTTTTATTATTTTTATTTTTTTTATTCTTTATTTTAGCTGTGCATACGATTATAACAGTCGCTTGTGAGGTACCCCAAAGGCAGTCCTCTAGCGCGTGGTAAACAGTTTAAACATAGGGGTAGACGGTGGATCTAGCACATTTTTTAAGTAAGGTTATGAACAGTATAGATTTACGTTGCTTAAGCGTTTCAATACATAACACGAAACATCGCTTGTAACTTTCTGGGTTTCTTTTTGTTGGGTAGCATGAGGCTTTTGTGTGCACATGAAACAGTGTTAGTAAAACGATTGTCTGTTGTGATACAGCCTAGTGGGTTACAATACTATGATAGTTACTCATGGGTTAAGTGTTGCTATATCATGTCCTTTGCTGTTGCGGAGGTCTTCGCTTGGTAGGTAGAGTCCTGAGGTCACTCGCTTATATTATAGGAGCACCCCGACACTCCAGTGGTAGGCTTCCAGGCTCTAAAGAGGGGTGTTATTCAGGCTTTGCGCCCCCAGTGAGTCCAGAGCTGTTTCGTCTTTGCTAAATTGGGTTGGCTTGGATGCTGAAGGCACGCATGTCCCCCTGTGCCACAGATCACTCTTCCGCCGCTCTCCCCCAGCTGTTTGGTGCCCTCTCCCTGCAGTCTGGCTAATTCATTTCGCTGTGCCGTTGTGGAGGGATTGTAGTCCAGAGTCTCAGGACGGAGCCATGGTGTGAGTGGGTGCGGGGTTTTTCTTTTCAGGCATGCAGTACAGGAGGGTACTATCTCCTCAGTAACCAGAGGTGCTCGCGTGTGCCTGCAGAATCGCAGCGCCGCCATCTTAGATGTGGTCTAGGCTGTACTCTGTTGGCCCGACGGGGCCTCTTGTAGCAGGAACCACCGGGCTTACAGGGTGTAGGCCGGGATCACACAGTATACACACAGTGACCCTGCACACACACACACACACTCACACACAGTACACACAAACTGCAATACACACCTTCAGACAATATTCACTCAAAGGCACACTCAGCTATACACAGAATACACACAATGACATGTATTCAGACACAGTATACACACACTGACACAAACACAGAGAGTATACACACTGACACACACTGCTATATACAATTAGGGAATTTTCCAATCCAATTTTTTTTTTTTATCGTATCTCACTACCTGCGCGGTAACATTTGATGATGTCATGTCCTGTGATGTAAAGCATATATCATTAATTAGGCAAACTAGCATGGCCAGTATTTTTTTTAAATACTCCCCTGACAACATGCAGTACACACCTGAGCTGAAATCATGGTTATGAATCACAAGAAACAGAGAGAACAGAGAACTTTCTCATTTAGACACTTGAGAACATGTTACCAGTAACGTCATAGTACAGTTTACCTGCACAAGCACATAGGATGTGTACGTTTTTTCTTACCCTCATTTGGGAGCCTTACATCAATACAAGATGCCCATGTCTTAAAAAAAGATGATACACTTATGATAGTAATAAAATATTTTCAAAACTCTAAAACCTTATTTAAAAGAAACTATTTATTATCATGGGAAAATGCTGTGAAAAAAGTGGAAATCCGAGAATTAATAGGGGTATGTTTGACGCACATACCAAACCATCACAAGACAACTGTGTACCCCACTACATAAATAAGCAACGCTGAACATATTCTTTCAACAAAAAACATATTGATATAAATACACTGTTCAATTGCAAGGCCACCCAAATCTTTAATTATTAAATCGTTAGGAATCCAGTCTAAGATATAAACGTTGAAATGTAGTGAACTAATAAAAAAGATTTATAGCGGAAATGGCGGAGTTGTTTTTGGACTTCGCTGTTTTGTTTTGTATTTAAAATATGAAGTCTGTTTTTTGATGACAGTTAATTGTTGATTCATAAGTCAAAGTTAAAGCCAGCTAGTCAATCCCCTGCACCAGGAAAGGTTTTTGAAGTGTTTACTTGGATGAGCAATGCGGCAGAGGTATTCACACAGGTTCTGCACGCAGACGACAAAGTCATTGTGTATTATGATCCGTATGCTCGTTCACACTCAGGTATACACTGAGAAATACAATAAGCATGAACATGACATGCCTTCCGTGACATAGCGTGATGTTTCAGAAAAAGATCGATTTACAATCAGAGGATGAATGTGTTATTAATGGAATCCTACCTGGATTATTCACTAAAACTAGAATTGTGGAGAAATGACATGGCAATTGCACATTTTACACCAAAATGGCCAAACTGGGGGGAAAAACAGCAGAAAATACAACCACGTGTCGCTAAATAGTTTTTAGAGAGGTGACAGGGAGAGGCACCTGGAAGATAAAACATTATAGCGTGATGTAGTGGTTATGGTGCATGGAGTGTTCCTTTAATGCCGTTGGTGCTGCTTCTCCGTAATTGGGTGAGGATGTATCCAGTGTTTTTTGTGACTTCTCCTTGCTTTATATTTAACGGGTGCCCAACTCTTCCAGAGAGGCAACATTAACAGGAGCAGCTGTTTTTGCATGTGTTTCCTGCTTCTGATTGGTTGATCTACAACAGTATAATTCAGGATTCAACCAATTAGGTTGCATGTAAACTCACCCCCATTAGAGGAAAATGCCACGATGCTCTTGAAAATCACCCAATCAGAGGCAGGAAGAAAACACAGAATCTCAAGATAACTTTGACACCGGTGTTCTGTCCAACAAGTCAATTAAAGGAACACTGCCATCAAAATGTTTTTTTTTCTCAATCTAGTCTTTACGTTATAACATATAACTGTAAGATATTACAATTTCTGAAGAAACCTTCCCACTCCCCTTTTCTGACAGCCTCCTTTTTGCACCTTTGGTTGGACTGTCAATTATCTGGCCCTATGCTTATTATTTTGCAACTGTTGCTTATGAAATAGCTTGATAAGAGATGCTGCAGGCAGGAACAACACACATAAAATGTTGATTAAACAACCTCTTTCCCTGTAGAAGGTTTCTCAGATACCCTGTGTTGGCAGACAGAAATTAGTTATAAAATATCTAATAAGACGCACTAGTGAAAACCAATAAATGTGGGGATTTCCCACAGCCAGATCTGTTTCAGAGGTGGACACCTTCAAAGTGAGTAGGTTTTGCAAAGTTTACAAATTGTAAAAAAAAAGAAGGAAAACCTTTAACATTTTTTACAGTTTTTTTTTGTTTTTTTTGGGTGGGGAGGGGGGGTCAGGGGGGTGCTAAGCACAGGATCCGCCCCGGGTGCCAAATGCTCTAGGTACGCCCCTGTGTATATTAGAGGTATTAGCAGTAGAAAGAGGGAAGTGCTCATGCCATTGTACAGAACACTGGTGAGACCTCACTTGGAGTATTGTACACAGTACTGGAGACCGTATCTTCAGAAGGATATTAATACCTTGGAGAGGGTTCAGAGAAGGGCTACTAAACTGGTTCATGGATTGCGGGATAAAACTTACCAGGAAAGGTTAAAGGATCTTGACATGTATAGCTTGGAGGAAAGATGAGACAGGGGGGATATGATAGAAACATTTAAATATATAAAGGGAATCAACACAGTAAAGGAGGAGACTATATTTAAAAGAAGAAAACCTACCACAACAAGAGGACATAGTCTTAAATTAGGGGCAAAGGTTTAACAATAATATCAGGAAGTATTACTTTACTGAGAGGGTAGTGGATGCATGGAATAGCCTTCCAGCTGAAGTGGTAGAGGTTAGCACAGTAAAGGAGTTTAAGCATGTGTGGGATAGACATAAGGCTATCCTAACTATAAGAAAAGACTAGGGACTAATGAAAGTATTTAGAAAATTGGGCAGACTAGATGGGCCGAGTGGTTCTTATCTGCCATCACTTTCTAGGTTTCTACACTGGTTTCTACATGGAATATTTACCATTTTCAGAAGCAGTGCCCGCAAAACACTGGGTTAGGGACTTAAGTGAAATCATGCAGAAACAATGGAACGTAATATTTGATACCCCTAGAAAATATATAAAATCTGCCACTTTACTTGAGCAACAGAGGAAAACGCAATACAGATGGTATATGGTACCAGAGAGAATCCATAAGCCGTTCCCTAATAGTCCCCCGACCTGCTGGAGGTGCAATGCCTCCATAGGATCAGTGCTGCACATATGGTGGCAATGCCCACAGATTCGGCCTTTTGGGGACTTCGTGGGAGTACTCATACAAGAACTTATGAAACTTAAGCTGCTCCATAGCCCACTCAATCTAATATACCATGTTGCCCTCACAGCTCAACGCTTAATAGCTCAGGCCTGGAAATCCCAGCGCATCCCTTCCATGTGGGCCTTACAAGCTGAGCTGGACAACCAGAGGATATATGGACGCTGTTTCAATAATATCTGCCACCCTTCCAGAGTAACTTGGGAGACGTGGGACGCATGGAGATTGGCGCACCCTAAATGAGAACATTTTGTAACAGCTATAGTTAGGTTATAACAGTACAAACCAAACCCATGGGTAAATGCAAAGTAAATGTTGGGCATAAGTGGTCACTGATATATTAGTGTTTTCGTTACTATTAAATTATTGTCACGCATTATCCTTACCCCCTCCCCTTTTTCTTTTTGTACCCCTTTCCCTACCCTGTCTTGTTTTAATGTTGAAAAAAAAAACAATTAAAATTATCAGATAAAAAATAAATAATAATCATTTTTTAAATATATATATTTTGTAACACCAAACCATTTTACTCCATGCTATGTGTTATTTCGTTACAGAAAACTATCCTTTTATACTTGTCCCATTCTTATATGTTACTCATAATTAATATTTCTATTTTGAATTTGAATTAACATGCTAACTTCCAGGAAACCACAGCGGTTAATATTTAGCTTTGACCTTTATTGAAATACTTACATTTTTTAAATAGCGATTATGTATGCAAATAGAAAATAATTCTCTATATATTCTTCCGAGACTTTTGTAAATTATTTACTAAACTCGCAGTGGGGACTGGGGAATAGCTAACAGATAAGATCAATAATTCAAACATCAGCTAATATTTAACAACTACTGGGGAATGCGAGGAAGTGTACAAGAGGCAATTATTCGAACAATGGAATATATGGACAAGAGATTAAGCTGTTGTAAAGTCAAGGGCTTTCAAAGAGGTTGTTGGAATAAACAGTAGGCTATGTGTACATTGCAGACCTATATTTAAAGGAACATTGATGTTTAGTGCAATGTTCAAGGGAACAAAATATATCCATTCTTAAAGGACCACTATAGGCACCCAGACCCCTTAAGCTCAATGAAGTAGTCTGGGTGCCAGGTCCATCTAGGTTTAACCCTGCCTGCTGTAAACATAGCAGTTTCAGAGAAACTGCTGTGTTTAAATATGGGTTAATCCAGCCTCTAGTGGCTGTCTCATTGACAGCCACTAGAGGCGCTTCCACACTTCTCACTGTGATTTTCACAGTGAGAAGACACCAGCGTCCATAGGAAAGCATTGAGAATGCTTTCCTATGGACTGACTGAATGCGCGCGGCTCTTGCCGTGGCTGCGCATTCAGCGATGATGTCGGAAGGAGAAGGAGAGTCCCCAGAGCCGAGGGAGCCCGGCACTGGAGAAAGGTAAGCCTTTAACCCCTTCCTCCCCCTAGAGCCTGGCAGGAGGGGGCCATGAGGGTGGGGGGGGACCGATTAACACTATAGTGCCAGGAAAACGAGTTTGTATAGTGGTCCTTTAATTTGATGAGTCTACTATATTACCAAGTGGGACATAAAGCATTTACTGCAATATTTCATTGCACAAGGCAAGAATCAAAATAAGTTTTCAAATATTTAGTAGATGAACAATGATATTCTTATATATTTTTGTTTTTAAATTCACTTTCAGTGGGAGAAAAAAATACCCAAATGTAAATTGCCAAAAACCTTTCATTAACATATTTACAATACTAGCTTTAAAATGCAGGATGTGATCTCACCTGGTGGACAATCAGAGATGGTGCAGATCCAATACGGCCCCTGGGCTTCTTAGATCATAGCACAGCATCTTTGTCTCTCTGAGACATTCTACAGTAGAACTAAAGTCAGATCCAGACAGTGAGTACACTGACTTGGAAAGGGAGGCAGTAGTTCCAGTGTAGACCTTCACAGACACAGAGTGTAAGTTAAGAGTGATGCATTTGCTTATGCCCATCTTTACTGACTATTATTCTAAATATTTAACCAGAAATTCACAAGTATTTTATTTTTATTTATGCGAATGCCATTGTAAACACTCCTTTTTGTGTTTTCATTTGTCTGTGAGAGTGTGACTCTGTCGCAGGTGGCTTTTCAGAACAACAATATTTATAAATTACTCTTGTCATTTTTAAAGGATAATAATTAACAATGAAAAGAGAGTGAACGCTCCCATAGTTGCACTGTACAGACTGACATTCGGCACCAGCTCGGCCACTCAATGAAATCCTCTTATTAGCGAGTTCACAGATACACTCACAGACATTCACTGCGTTTCACTAAGTCTCTGAAAGTGAATATCAACTTGATGATTATACTAGCTGGGTGATTAACTAAAGGAAACTTCTAAGTGAATTTCAAATTAAGGCCAGATTAGTTGAAAACTGAAACTCGAAGCTGAATTAGAGAATGTTTCCAATTTGACTATTTTGAACTTAAAGGAACACTACAAACATATTCCTGACATAATAGGTGTAAAAACCCATTTTAGTCCCCTTACCCCCATTAAAAAGTTAAAGCATTAATTTTATTTACAGAGTCGTGCCGGTCTCCTCACGGCTGGCCCCATCACTACTCCGCCTCCTTGGCTGAGATCATCAAACCTGATGATCTCAGTCAATCCAATGCTTTCCTATGGAATCTCCTCATAGAGATGAATTGAATCAATGTATCTCTATGAGAAAAGCTAATTGTCTCCATGCAGAGTGTAGAGACGCTGAATGACAGTGCTGCACACTGTGCAGCACTGCCCCAGGAAGAACCTCTAGCAGCTATCTGAATGACTGCCAGTAGAGGTGTTACTAGGCAGCAATGTAAACAATGCTTGTTCTCTGAAAACAACCTGCAGGGACAGGCTATAGACACCAAAACAGCTACATTAAGCTGTAGTTGTTCTAGTGACTATAGTGTCCCTTTAAGTTTAAAATTAAATTTAATTCACCTTAAATTCTCACTTTAGCAAATAACCTTTGTAGGTCAGAGGGTATTGATCGGTCTCTTTTGGCTGATTTGCAGATATAGGACACAATGCATTTGCAGCATTAGGAGAACAAAGGACAAATAATGACAGCACATTTCAGTAATATCTCTTAATACAGCGATAAGCAATCAATAGTCAATGAAAAGGATGATGGGAGTTGTAGACCAACATCAAGGGACGCATTTCAGCTGGGTTATATTGTGTTACTCACTTTTCATGATGATCTGCATCTTAATGGACCAGAAGTAGAATAAATAAAGATCCAAAATATTCCCCATTCCACCGACATTTTCTAATAACTATCAAGGCGTCTTAAAGCCAAAACCTTGTCTATCCAATGCCCTTTATTGAGTATCAGCTACTGATCTTGGTTACTGTGTCCCTGACCCTATGGTGTTCCTTAATCTATAACCAAGTGAAATATTAAAATATGTGTGGATGGAAGTCACAATGTTTATATGTACATTAATTAAAAAACAGATTCTGAGTTGATTCAAACCGATCTTCTGGTAAATGAACTCACGGCATCTTACCCATACAAGCAGTCCTGAGAAGGGTGACATACTTCCTTTTAGGGCTATCAGCCTTTTTTGTGCATGCCCATTGCCTTTTTCACTGCATGCCTTGTTCATGCCCCATTGGCTCCACACAGGGCCGGTGCAAGGATTTTTGCCGCCCTAGGCAAAAGTAAAGTTTGCCGTTCCCCCCCCCCCATGTGACATCACAATGCCCCACCCATATGATCTGCCATGTTAACTAACGCCAGTGCTGCAGTGCCGCCGTGTTTACATTAAAAGGCCTGCAGGGACAGGCTATAGACACGAGAACCACTACATTAAGCTGCAGTGGTTCTGGGGACTATAGTGTCCCTTTAATGTGAGGTAAATTAGAGATTAGTGCCACAAATAATATACTAGATTGCCTACTTACAACCAGATAAGGATGATGATGGGCTCTAGCTGCAGTCTGGCTCCACTGGTCTGGTGTAGAACAGGTTCTCTGGAGGCGGTTTGTAACTGTGGTCACAAAAATCAATGTTCTGGGAGAACGGGAAGCAGCTCCATTTTTGGGGGGGCCTTTACACAGCCCATGTCTGGGTCCCAGGGTCCACCTTCATGTTCCACCAATGAGTTTGTTCACAGGGGGTGGAGTGTGTAGGGAATGTCCTGATGTGTGTAAGGAATGCATTGTGTGAATCTGTGTTTGTATGTGTAAGGGCTGCGAGGTGTGTTTGTGTATGTATGGGATGCAGTGTGTGCGTCTGTAAGGGATGCATTGAGTGTGTGTAAGGGGTGCATTGAGTGTGTGTAATGAATGCATTGTGTGTTTCTGTGTGTGTAAGAGATGCATTGCTTGTGTATGTGTGTCTGTGTGTGTAATGCATTGTGTGTTTTTCTGTGTGCAAGGGGTGCATTGTGTGTGATTGTGTGTGTGTGATGGATGTCAATCTTCCCCCCCGTCAATTTCCTCCCCCCCTCCAATTTCATTCTCCCCCCCTCTCCAATTACCTTCTCCCCCTCTCCAATTTCCTTCTCCCCCCCTCTCCAGTTTCCTTATTCTCCCCCCTCAATTTCCTTCTTCTCCCCCCCTCCAGTTTGCTTCTCCCCCTCTCCAATTTTCCTTCTTCTCCCCCCCCCTCCCCAGATTTCCTTCTCCCCTCCTCAATTTCCTTCCCCAAGTCTCTCCAATTTCCTTCTTCTCCCCTCTCCAATTTTAGCTTCTCCCCTCTCAGATTTCCTTCTCCCTCCTCTCCAATTTCATCTCCCCCCTCTCAATTTCCTTCTCCCCCCTAATTTCCTTCTTCTCCCCCCCTTCAATTTCCTTCTCTCCCCCCCTCCAATTTCCTTCTCTCTCCCCCTCCAATTTCCTTCTCACCCCTCCCAATTTCTTTCTTTATCCCCCTCCCAATTTCTTTCTTTATCCCCCTCCCAATTTCTTTCTTTATCTCCCCCTCCCAATTTCTTTCTCCCCCCCTCCCAATTTCCTTCTCCCACCCCCTTCCAATTTCTTTATCCCCCCCCACCACTGTTGTAGCTCTGTATGGTCAGCGGGTACAGGGAGCTTTTGTTTCCTGTACCCAGCCGGACTAACAGGAAGTGCACACTGAGTGTGCACTTCCTGTTAGTCCGGCCAGGTACAGGAGACAGATGCTCCCTGTACCCGCGGACCATACCACGCTACAGTAGGGAGTGACAGGAGGGAGCGCTGTGCGCTGTGCGCTGAGCGCTTCCCTCCTGCCAGCCCCTCTCCTCATGCTGCGCCCGGGCGGTGCTCCCTCATGGACGCACCAGCCCGGGCAAAGCTGCAGCCGCATGAGGCTCTCTACAGAGCGCTCGGGTGGCTGCAGCATGAGGGGGGCCGGCGCTCCTGGCGGTGCCCCTTCCCAAGGGGCGCCCTAGGCGGCTGCCTAGTCCGCCTAACAGGTAGCGCCGGCCCTGGCTCCACATCTCCCAATATCATTCTTCAATTCTAACAGTAACACAGTGAGACATTCTTTAAGTGTAACGTAATAAATATCAAGTAATTGTTGTAAAACACCTTAATTAGACCCTTCTCCAGCTTAAATAGGTCTTGATGGCACCGTGGAAGGCAGTGTCACTACAGCAAACAAACTATTCTATGCTGTTACCTGATGCCTGAAGAATATCAGTTACTAGTTATTCCAACTGTGGACCGGTTTAAAGGGACACTGTAGTCACTGTAACCATTTCATCTACAGCTTACATTATCCCTTTAAATGTAACAGGTATCTATTTCCAGGGCAGGACCGGCCCACCAGGATACCAGGAAATTTCCTGGTGGGCCGCGGCATCTGGGGGCTGCGCTGCGCATGTATGTGCCACCGGGTGGCCGGTCCGGTGGCACACACTCTGAGGGGGCCGGTGGGCTGGCGGCCGCATTCCACGCTGGAGCCGCTGGGCCGGGTGGCAGCCTCACCAGTCCAGCGGCACTCCTGTCACTGATGCTGAGGGCTGAAGGAGGAGGAGCATGTCTCTGTACCATGCTCCCTCGCGGTTCACAAAATCCACAGCACAGCACCCGCGAGGGAGCATGGTACAGAGACATGCTCCTCCCTCCTCCTTCTTCACTCCTCAGCATCAGTGACAGGAGTGCCGCCGGACCGGTGAGGCTGCCACCCGGCCCGGCGGCACCAGCGTGGAATACGTATTTCCTCTCGAAAGGTAAATGGGAGGGGGAAGACGGGAATAAAGAGACACAAGGGGAGGGGGGAAATAAAACAGAGGGGGAATAGACACAGGGAAAAGAGGGAGAAAGAGACATAGGGGGGGGAAACAGGTGGAATAGAGAGATGGTGGAGGGAGGAAAAAGAGACAGAGGGGAAGAGAGATGTGGGGGAGAGACAGGGAAAGGGGGGAGAAAGATACAGAGTGAGAAAGGAGAGAGACACACAAGGGGAGGGGGAGAAAGAGGCAGAGGGGGAAAGGAGAGAGACGCACAAGGGGAGGGGGAGAAAGAGGCAGAGGGGGAAAAGAAAAAGACGCACAAGGGGAGGGGGAGAAAGAGCCAGATGCGGAAAGGAGAGAGACGCACAAGGGGAGGGGGAGAAAGAGGCAGAGGGGGAAAGAGAGACTGGAAAGGAGAGGGGAGACATGGACACAGAGGAGCAGTGAGGGGGAGAAAGAAACATACAGAGTGACTGGGGGAGACAAAAAGGCACACAGAGGGGCTGGAGATAAAGAGACACACATAGGGTCTGGAGATATCACTGGTGGATAGGGGGGGGGAGGCAACAGGACAATTCCCCCCCCCCCACGAGGCTCTCCCCTGCCAGCCAATCTCCCTCCCCATTCCACAGGCACCGTGCGGCACACACTGCCCCCATACACACACTGCCCCCACACACACCATACATATTCACACACTGCCCCCCATACACACATTGCCCCATACACACTCACACACTGCCCCCACACACATAGCCCCCCAAACACATACACAGCCCCCCACACACACATACACAGCCCCTCCATACACACATTGCCCCACACACCCTACACATTCACACACTACACCCCCCCACACACATACACTGAACCTTTCACACACACTACACCCCTCACACATTGCACCACAGTTCCTATACCCTACTACAGCCCCATAGCCCAGCAGACCCCAGATAAGTTGTCAAACTGTTCTTAAACGGTTTGACTACTTACTCTGGGAGTGGGTCCCGGCACTCCTTGCACCATAACCACTACACAGAGCAGTAGTGGTTATTGTGCATGGATTATTTCTTTAAATAATCTACAAGTGCCCCTCCCAGGATCAGGCTCTGGATCCACCACTGGTATATGACATGTATATTAATGTGTATTAGTTTTATATATATATATATATATATATATATTTACATATATATATATATATACCTATTATATTTACACATATATTAATGTACATTTATATATGCATAATACACAGATAAAGGTCATTAATATGTACCATTTGTAATGAGCAGATATTGGCCCAGTCTTGTTGCTAGATGCATACTCCATCACAATAACATATTTAAAGTGAAGAGCGCACCCACAGGACTTCAAAATAAACAATATAACGTAAATTTTTTACAGTTGTGCCCTACATACATTCACCATTTCAGTCCCATTAACAAGCTTTCCCTAATATGTCAAGGTAGTTGGACTGAAACATTGATTACACTGCTTAAAATAAATCTGCACTTTTGTTTATTTTGAAGCCTATGAGTGCGCTTTTTACGTTGAAGTAATTTTTAATTTTAAGTTCTCTTTTCTAACTCTGTATCTGCACACTATGCTGGCGCGACGCATTATGGGGCTGGTAAATATTTTTTTTCCAGGGCTGCTTTTAATTCCCAGTCCGGCCCTGTCTATTTCTGTCATTTCTGTCTATCACTGTTTTAAGAATAATATTAAATGTACCTTTGCAAGACACCACTAGGTGTCAGTGTTACTTAGGTTTAGAAGTTGGACACAGTTTGATTTGTGTTCAAATGGCAGAATGAAAGTTATATAATATAATACTGAATAAATCCAAACAAAATCTGAACATCATTTTCTCATTTTGTATTAAAAAAAAAATCTATTTATTTATTATTTCAGTAAATTATAATTACAAATGTTCAGACATACATCAGCCAGCTATTTTTCATTTCTTAATTGTATTATTCTTAAAGTAACACTTTACAACCATAACCACTAGTGCCTGCTGTAGTGGTTTTGGTGCCTGAGGCTTCCCGGTTTCCTCCCATACTAATTTATCAAGCTGTTTTAGAACGGTTTGACGACTTACCTGGGTTCCCTGGGCAACAGGGATGTCTTTAGATTGTAAGCTCATTTGGGCAGGGCCCTCTTCACATACGGTCTTCATTTGTCATGCGTGTTTTGATTGTCTAGTTTATGTTTTGTGCAGTGCGGTGGCATATGTTGGTGCAATATAAAAACTGTAATTGTAATTGCTAAGGGTAGTGGCTGCATGGAATAGCCTTCCAGCTGAAGTGGTAGAGGTTAACACAGTAAAGGAGTTTAAGCATGCGTGGGATAGGCATAAGGCTATCCTAACTATAAGATAAGACCAGGGACTAATGAAAGTATTTAGAAAATTGGGCAGACTAGATGGGCCGAATGGTTCTTATCTACCGTCACATTCTATGTTTCTATATTGAGCTTGGCTGATCCATTCTGCTCACTAGCTGAGAATTCTTAACAAACGCTTTTAGCCAATGAGCGCAGCCCTGCACTGCACTGCTTAGCTAATTACAGCAAGCTGCAATGGTTACGATGATTGGCGTGTTCCTTTAAGTTTCAAAAGAAAATAGCATAATTTTTGCCTCCACAACATAAACACAAGACAGAATATCCATTGAATAAACTCCACTGTCCTTCTTTTTTTCTTTTTTTTTGGTGCGGGGGGGTTAGGAGGGTGGATTCTGCTTCAAGTTAAAATGATGGTTGGGTAGTAACAATCTAGTGCCAAGGGCGGCATGAAATGTAAATCTATTTCCTGTCTGTTTTAGGAATGTCTGTACAGGGGTAACTTCAGGATGCAAATGAAACTGAGTGAAAAATAATTGGGAGTTTATTTATTTTATTTTATTTTTTTAAACAATCAAAGAACTTTATGTAAGAAACAAAAGTATTCTACCCTGGATCAGATTACCCATAAGACTATGAGGTCTATTCACTAATCAGCAAGACGTGGTAGACGAACAACAGACTTACGAAATGTAAGCTCAAACTGCCAAGTTTAAAAAAATTTTTTAAAAATCACCAGATTGGCTATGTTAGAATGTTTTGTTCCATTGAATTGTTACCCAAATTATGCAGCCTAATGTCAAGTCACTACAACTCGCTGATGAGTAAAGAATACATGATTGCTAGAATATTGCATTTACCCCCAAGAGATTAAGGAACACGGCAAATGTGATTACAATGTGCTCCCCTGTCTCATTTTTTTTCCAGATACTGACATTAAATATAGCAATTAATAATTAATAATAATCTCTCCAACTATCATCCCTCCC
The DNA here is from genome assembly GCA_933207985.1 of Pelobates cultripes. Taxonomy (NCBI): domain Eukaryota; kingdom Metazoa; phylum Chordata; class Amphibia; order Anura; family Pelobatidae; genus Pelobates; species Pelobates cultripes. The sequence continues at coordinate 399,194,529 of OW240912.1, read as the reverse complement.
TCACTAGACACATCAGTGGTTGAAAGCAATATAAATTGTGTATTAACAAATACAGATTGTTTAACATACAAGAAACGACAAATGTTTTTTGTTGGAAAAATTGTGTAATTTCTGGACATCACTTTCATTTATGGTCGGATTGTCCTTTATAGCAACTCTCGTGGAAAGAAGCAAGCACACATAGACCACTACAAACGTTTTGCTTTATAAATCCTGAAATCCCTTATAACACAGAAAACAAGCTTACTGCAAAGTGCGCCAATGGCGGCAAAATGCTAAATTGTAAATATCTGGAATATATCTCTTGTTTGTCTGCAATCCTGACCCTGCAATCCTGTCTGCATTATCACTGACTGCCTACTTACATGACAATTCCGTTGACCCAATCTTCCCATTTTGGTGCTCGCTGCCTCCTATCCGAGATGATAAATTGTACACTATGGATATATAAAACTCTGTGTTCTTGGTTGTAGCTAGCTGGTACACCCAGTTGACTGATTTCATTAATGCCCTTTATACCATTCTACCTGTGCCTTAGCATCACCGTTTCAGCTCAGTTTCGAGAATTCTCCCTCCAGGATCCATCACCAAATAAAATATATACTTGTTTGACACTTGCCATCAAATGTTTTTAAGTAATTGTATCTTCACATCTTGCTTTTCCTTTTGTAACGCATGTATAAAAAATTTCCAGCCAAGAGTGAACCCAGTTTGGCCGCATTCCTACTTCATCCAGTTACAAACATTCTGCAAAAAACCAAAACCAATGCGCAGGATAATAGTAAGAATGGACAATACGATTGTCCTGCTCAGTTATAGAGAGAACCAATACTATTTGTGTATCAGACTGATCGCAACCAGAAAGACAATCTGGATCCAAAATGCTGGCGAGCTCATTCTGCATGAGAAGGCAGCACCACCAAATGATTATTTCTGTCGTACTTGGCCTCATCATTGAGGTGTGACTGATACCACTCCAGGCACACTGAGACAGAGGTCCACTTCTCGATTACTATTTAATAGAGAACACTGGGAATGGACAACAACTCAAATAGCGAACATTTCCAAACATTCTAATCTTTTATTTACTTGTTACAATGGAACATATGGTAGGAGAGGCTGCTGAGAGTTATTGGTTATTATTTATATAGCACTAGCTTTTTCAGCAGCGCTTTACAATAAGAGGGGAATTTACCAAATGAGACCATAATAAATTAAACAGAAAGACAGACAGATAGACAGACAGATAGATAGATAGATAGATAGATAGATAGATACCAATAATAATAGACAGGGAGACAGATATTCTAAGGTCGGTTTCACTTGGCTTACATCTCATAAAGTATGAAACAAAGGGTTAAGTTTATTTACCATGAACAGAAAGCTACGGTAATCATTGAGCAATGCCAGGCTGTGCAATCCTGCACTGTATACTAATTACTAACACGAAGTGTATTATTACCAGGAGGGAAGGGACCATTGTCAGTGATACATGTCTTTCCAGTCTGTCTGATCACGCACCTTGGCTCTTAATAAATCAATGCTTGGGAAACATTAACCCCTTGCAGCTTGGCTTACATTTCAGAAACCTCTTTTAATCTAGAACATGAACCTTTATTCATTGATTCCTTGCTTTGGAGTGCCAGATATTTCTGAACCACATTCCCATGATGCTTAGCGTTAAGGCTAATTTGGTAACATCAGGGTGCCAAGCTTTGCCATCACAACTTTAGTCAAACTGTTAAACTATTGCTGACCTGCTAAAGTGAAGCAAAAGTTTGTTGAGCAAAAGATTTTTTTCAGCTGCAAGCGTACGTGGTGGTATGGAGGGAAGGGTGCTCTTTGGGGGCTGAAGCCCCGGATATGGGACCTAGGTCTCTACTGTTGGTTGAGGGGGAAAGAGAATATTGGTTGTTTTGTTTTTTATTGTTTTTATTTTACATCAGATAGGAGATTCTCAATGCAGACATCTATTATAAAAAGAAATGTCAGTAGTATTGTGCTCCACCTGGTGTCTTAGAGGGAAGAGGGGATTGATAAAGAGAACTTCTATTAACTTGGTCATGTGGTTATTTGTAGAGAGGAGAGAACATTACATAGGAAACTGTGGGTATATCATGATATATCCCGACCTTTCTGCCAGTCGAGGGCTAATCAAGATTTCCATAGGGCTCAACCCAAGTGTTTTTGGAACCTAGTAACGCGCCTGGTTGAAAGAAAAAAATACAACGGGATGCAGGCTTTTAAGAAACTTTTACAGGGTTTTCCCTAAAATGAGAATTCAAAGTGAATTTCATATTTACGACCAGAGGACATTTTTCTAGGTTGGCTACTTTGACCTTAAAGGGAAAACATATCCGGCAGTGGCCCTCTCCCTCCCACCTCCCATCCCATGATGCTCCGCCCATGCTCCTCCCCCGCCATCAGCCGACAGGGGAGACCTAGTGCGCATGCGCATTAACCTCCCCATAGGAAAGTATTATTTAATTCTTTCCTATGGGGATTGTGGCGACGCTGTGGCATAGCGTGAGGACGTCCAGTGTCGTTTAAAACACTTTTCGTGTTCTAAGAACATGGAAGTCCCTGTGATAGACAGCCTCTAGAGGAGGACTTAACCCAGCAAGATAAATATTTCAGTTTATAAAAACTGCAATAATTACACTTGCAGGGTCAAGGGTAGTGGGAGTTGGCACCCAGACCACTCCAATAAGCAGAAGTGGTGTGGGTGCCTACAGTGTCCCTTTAAATTTGAAATTCCCCTTGGATTCTCATGTCAGTGAATAACCCTGACAATATCAGTGAGCATAACTAATGAAATGATGAAATTTGCCATTTATTTACATTCTAGTTCTCGGAACTTCAGACAGACAACATCTGGTAATCCTGTAGTTTCTGACTGGAACTGAAAGGCATCTTAATTGGCTAGTGGGAATTGTAGTCTGCATGAGCTATATTACCTGCACATGTCTAGTCAGTGGCTGTCAGAAAAAAATAAAAGTAGGTGCCTTTCAAGTGATAGCATATATTAACATCATAGGCGTGCGCAGCCTGTTGCATTAGGGTGTTCACCCTAAAGCACAAACACACGTCGCGTGTATATGTAGTTTTATATACACATACATATATATATATATATACATACATACATACACACACATACATATATACAAATACAAATATACATAGGTGCAGTGTGTGTGATTGTGAGCTGTGCAGGGTGTAAGGGGTGCAGTGTGTGTGATTGCGAGGGGTACAGTGTGTGTGTAATTGTGAAAGGTACAGTGTGGTGTAATTGTGCAGGGTGCAGTGTGTGTAATTGTAAGGGGTACAGTGTGTGTAATTGTGAGGGATACAGTGTGTGTGGGGTACAGTGGGTATGATAGTGAGGGGTGCAGTGTGTGGGGGGTACAGTGTGTGTAATTGTAAAGGGTACAGTGTGTGTAATTGTGTGGGGTACAGTTTGTATGATTGTGAGGGGTGCACTGTGTGGGCAACAGGGGTTAGGGGGGTGGAGGGGCAGTGACAGGGAGTAGGGGGCAGGGCAGACAGGGGTAGGGGAAGAGCCAGGGACAGGTGTTTGGGGGATAGAGGGACAGGGATAGGGAGGTGGAGGGCAGTGAATGAGGTAGGGGGGCCAGGCGGTTATTGACGGGGGTTAGGGGTAGAGGGGCAGTGACAGGGGTTAGGGGAGGGAGTGGAGCAGCGACAGGGGTAGGGGGGTGGAGAGCCAGGTGAGTGACAGGGGGTAGGGGAGGGGGGCAGTGACTGGAGGTAGCAGGGGTAGCGGTTATTGACAGGGGTTAGAGGGGCAGTGACAAGGGTTATGGAGGTGGAGGGGCAGTGACAGGGGGTGCCAGGGAGAGTGGAGGGCAGTGACATGGGGTGAAGGGGTAGAGGGGGTAGAGGGACAGTGACAGGGGTTAGGGGGTAGAGGGGCAGTGACAGGGGTTAGGGGTAGAGGGGCAGTAACAGGGGTTAGGGGGTAGAGGGTAAGTGACAAGGGTTAGGGGGTAGAGGGGCAGTGACAGGGGGTGGAGGGAGTGGAGGGGCAGTGACAGGGGTTGGGGGAGAGGGGCAGTGGCAGGGGTTAGGGGGTAGTGACAGGTGGTGGGTGGGGCCCTAAATACTTATTAGGGGGGGACCTAATGTGCTCCCCCCTGGTCCCCATCCCTGAGCGGCGGGTGGGGGCCCTAAATACCAATAGGGGGGACCTATTGTCCTCCCCCCAGCCCCCACCTCTGAGCGGCGTGTGGGGGCCCTAAATAAAAATGTTAAACCCCCAGGTGACTAGGGGTACCCAAACCCCTAGTCACCCCCTCCCCCCCAAAAACATTAACCCCCTACCTACCCCCATCACCCTAAAAATAATGAGGGGGGGACATTTAACTAAGTACCTGAAAAAAAAAAAAACTTACCATTCGATGTTTTCTTTCTTCTAAAATCTTTTTTTCAGCCCCAAAAAAGGCCAAATAAAAATCCATAATAACCGACACAATAAAAAAAAAAATAACGAGCACCAAAAACAATAATCCTTCTTCACCCGGCGAGGTCTCCACACAGACTGAGCTATGCAGGGCTGGGAAGGCTTATAAAAAGCCTTGCCCCGCCCTGCAGTTAGACTCAGAGCACTCTGATTGGTGGGTTTAAGCCATCCAATCAGAGTGCTCTGACAGGTAAATGAAAAGACTGGCAGGTAAGTCCAGTAGCGTACAGACAACATAGAAACATAGAATGTGACGGCAGATAAGAACCATTCGGCCCATCTAGTCTGCCCAATTTTCTAAATACTTTCATTAGTCCCTAGCCTTATCTTATAGTTAGGATAGCCTTATGTCTACCCCACGCATGCTTAAACTCCTTTACTGTGTTAACCTCTACCACTTCAGCTGGAAGGCTATTCCATGCATCCACTACCCTCTCAGTAAAGTAATACTTCCGGATATTATTTTTAAACCTTTGTCCCTCTAATTTAAGACTATGTCCTCTTGTTGTGGTAGTTTTTCTTCTTTTAAATATAGTTTCCTCCTTTACTGTGTTGATTCCCTTTATGTATTTAAATGTTTCTATCATATCCCCCCGTCTCGTCTTTCCTCCAAGCTATACATGTTAAGTACCTTTAACCTTTCCTTGTAAGTTTTATCCCGCAATCCATGAACCAGTTTAGTAGCCCTTCTCTGAACCCTCTCTAAAGTATCAATATCCTTCTGAAGATACGGTCTCCAGTACTGTGTACAATACTCCAAGTGAGATCTCACCAGTGTTCTGTACAATGGCATGAGCACTTCCCTCTTTCTACTGCTAATACCTCTCCCTATACAACCAAGCATTCTGCTAGCATTTCCTACTGCTCTGTTACATTGTCTGCCTACCTTTAAGTCATCAGAAATAATCACCCCTAAATCCCTTTCCTCAGATGTTGAGGTTAGACTCTATCAAATATTCTGTACTCTGCCCTTGGGTTTTTACGTCCAAGATGCATTTTCTTGCACTTATCCACATTAAATGTCAGTTGCCACAACCCATGGGGCCCCGGTGCGAAAACTGATCCGTGGGCGCCCACCCCCCTCCCCCACACTTACTCTGCGCGGCCAGGGCCGCAACACATGGCGGTTGGCACCTGGTCGCAGGGGTCGCAGGGCTACGATCCCTGCGACCGCGGTATGTACGCCAGTGCATGCAGATATACATACACTTAAAGGACCACTACAGACACCCAGATCACATCAGCTCAATGAAGTGGTCTGGGTGCCAGGTCCCTCTAGTTTTAACCCTGCAGCTGAAAAAATAGCAGTTTCAGAGAAACTGCTATGTTTCACTGAGGGTTAATCCAGCCTCTAGTGGCTTTCTCATTGACAGCCGCTAGAGGAGCTTCCGCGATTCTCACTGTGAAAATCACAGTGAGAAGACACTTAAAGTCCATAGGAAAGCATTGAGTAATGCTTTCCTATGGGCGGTTTGAATGCGCGCGCGGCTCTTGCCGCGCATGCGCATTCGGAGCTGAGAGGCGGATCGGGGCGGAGAGATCCCCAGCGCCAAGGGAGTCCAGCACTGGAGAAAGGTAAGTGCTGAAGATACACACACACACTCTCACGAACAGATGCATACACACTAGCTAACAGACACACACATTTACTGACAGACACACACTCAGTGACAGACATACATACACACTCACTGACAGACAGACACATACACACTCACTTACTAAACACACACTCACTAACAGACACCAAACAGACTCACTAACAGACACACACAGTAACACACTAACACACACACACACACTCTAACACATACACACTAACACACTCACACTCTAACACTAACACACTAACACACACACACTAACACACACACACACACACTCTAACACTAACACACACACACTAACACACGTTTAACACACACGTTTTTACAAAATTTAATCCCCTCAGCCTCCCTACCTTTGGGAGTGCTGAGGGGATTCCCTGGGGTCCAGTGGTGTCACCTGGCAGGCTGGCTGGCGAGCACGCAAGGGAGCTCTCTCCCCTGAGTGCTCCTCTTCAGCTCCCTCGCGCGCACCGCACTGATACAGGAGCCGGAAGATGACGTCATCTTCCGGCTCCGGTATCAGTGCGGTGCACGAGGGAGCTGAAGAGGAAGCACTCAGCCAGGGAGAGTGCTCCCTCGTGCGCTCACCAGCCAGCCTGCCGGGTGACACCAGGGCCAGCCTCGGGGGGCCGTGAGGTGGCCGGCTCCTGGGCCCCCCAGGAGAAGAGGCTGGCCACACTGGGTACATACCTGGTCGCATTGCTGTGGTAACCGTGGCAACATTCCAACCTCGTGAGAGGAGAGCCAGCAGAGCTGCAGGATAAATTGCCCAGAGTCCTCTCTCCCTCCCCTGCTGGCTGCCAGCAATGTGCCTGTGGGCCGGAGAGGAGATCTCTGATCTCCCTACCGGTCCATGAAGGCATACAGTAGGGCCACTGTGATAACCTCAAGCAATAGGTGGACGAGAGAAATGCCAAGAAGCGCATGTGTGGATCAGGTCAGCAAACCATTATTTCCTGAGATGGAAGGCATCTGTGAATGGATTGCTGACAGGACAGCAAATGCTTTGGTTGATATTCAAGCATTTTCCCTTGCAATGGCACTTTATAATGGCAGAATTATCCCTAGAAGATTTCAAAGCATTATAACTGGATGACTTCCTTAAGAACTGTCTCTAAGAAGATTGACAACACTGTTCAAGCTGGAAGATACTGAAATTATTAAACGTGCACTTGCATTGAAGTCCTTTGTTGATCACATCAACTTTTCTAAGTACCATCTCTCCAACATGATTGCTATGGATGAAACTGCAGTTTTTATGGGCCAAGGATCTCAAACAACAATTGATCAGAGGGGTGCCTTGTCAATCTACATTCCCTCCACTGGTTACGAAAGTGCACGTGTTACCTGTATTTTGGCTATTTGTCTGGATGGAAAGAAAGCCCCACCTCTAATCATCACACAAGCAATTATAAGGAAGTGGGTCCATTTAATGCTGCCACTTGTTTTGCGAGGTGGCCAAAGATGTCTGATAGTCTGGGATTCAGCTAGCACTCACCATGCTAAAGACATGAAAAACTTCCTTGCAGAGAAAAGAATTGATCAAATAATGATTCTCGTAGGAATGACTGGCTATCTCCAGACTCTTGATATTGCAATAAACAAGCCATTTAAGGGCCATTTTCACATGGAAATCAATGACTACATTGAAAATAGAATGGAGAGAACTCAGCGTGGAAACTTTGTGAAGCCTAGCCTGCAAGAGGTCGTGACTTGGGTGAAGAATTCATGGGATAAAATCACTGACAGCTGTGTTGCCAATGCACTACAAGCAGGCTACATGGACAAGAAGTACTCATTTAAGGAGAGCTATATTGCTGGACATGAGAGATTGGGGACAAAGCTTCCACATGAAATGGAGTCTCAAGAAACTTGGTCTGGAATTCAGGGTTTGGAGAGCTATGACGATATTCCAGAAGAAGATGACATGATTGTATTTGAATAAATATTTTGTTGTACATGTATCATTGTACCATACAATAAATGTTTTTTTGTACATTTATTGTTGTACTGTAAATTGAAAATAAAACATCCCCTAAAAATAACCCTTAGTGTGGTTTTTTTTTGGAGCAAAACATTTTCAATTCCCTAGTGAAATTCATTTTTCCATGACATGGGCTGTATTCACTAAATTGAGAATTGTGAAAATTGAGAAGGGAATAACATTATATAAAATTATAGGCAAAAAGTCTTTGAAAACTTTAGATTAGCCATTAGCCATTGACACCATGTATATTGCTCCCTGGCACAGAACCTCCTGTGTCCTAAATCTGATTGGTTGAAATGCCAATAGCATTTATAGAAAACAAAGGCATTAAAGCATAATTTATGCTGACTTTAGAAAAATGCTTTTGAAAAGGTCAGAACAGGCTGAAAATGTCAGCATTAACCCCTTCATTTAAAAAATACCTATATGGATTTTAAAACTGCTTGCATTTAAATGTAGTTTACTAAAAAGATTATTGTTCAAGGATATCGCAAATAAAATTATATAAATGCATGCAATTTTAATTAATGTATTTATTCTGCAGAGAAAGGGTCTAAATGTCAGCATTAGATAGAAACATAGAAACATAGAATGTGACGGCAGATAAGAACCATTCGGCCCACCTAGTCTGCCCAATTTTCTAAATACTTTCATTAGTCCCTGGCCTTATCTTATAGATAGGATAGCCTTATGCCTATCCCACGCATGCTTAAACTCCTTTACTGTGTTAACCTCTACCACTTCAGCTGGAAGGCTATTCCATGCATCCACTACCCTCTCAGTAAAGTAATAATACATACAGGACTAATAGTATGAAGTACCTACTTTATATGACAACACCAATTAGTTGTCAAGATCCCAATGCCATCTTTAAATGCCACCAGAAGGACATTCCCCTGGACAAAATGAGGAAAGGGCATCATGACTGCTGCCCAAAATGGAAGATCGGGAGGTCCCAGTTAGGGTTACAATGTGTCTAGAGTAATTGGTTCTCCCTTCTATTTTTCACTTTCACCCTCACCTATCCTTCTGCTCACCCATTCCTGGTGACACCATCTTCACTGTAAAGAGGGACCTTTACTTCCTTCCTCTCTCTCTTTTCGTCCCATGCACTTTAGTCGTACCTATCCAACCTTTTTCCATAAACTTATCCTACATCCTCGAAATGCATGTTCGCACACCAAACATTTAAATCCTACTCCCACTCTTCCTTTCTATCATTTTGTTCCTGGCATCTGGTGATGTCTCTACATCCCTGGTCCTCCACTCACCTACCTTATACTAACACCAGAAACCACAACAATCTGATATCCATCCCATGTAACTCTCCCTCTAAACTCTTCTTCCACACTGCTCTCTGGAATGCATGCTCTGTGTGCAACCCCATTAAATCAACTTCAATCTATATCACATTCTCTAAACTTACTTGCCCTAACTGAAATATGGCTCTCTCCCTGTGATACTGCTATGCCTGCCTCACTACCCTTTGGTGGTTTTCATTTTACCCAAAACCAAAGACAGTCCGATAATAATCGTGTAGGATTTCTGCTTTCACCCCACTGATGCGTCAAAACTCTAAGCACCCCTTCCTCCTCTGAAATTTACCCAATTCATCTGTTCAGACGTAGCTGTTATCTATCGCCCTCCTGGTGCCCATTTTCTCTTCCTTTACAATTTTGCTCCATGGCTTCTATACTTCCTTTTTAAGCAATATTCCATCCCTAATTCTCATGGATTTCAGTATCCCCATTAACCCACCCATGACCTCAGTAGCTGCAAAAAGTATTTCTATTACCTCCTCCCTTGAATTATCACAGTGGGCAACTTCTCCCACACATGTAGCTGGCAATGCCCTTGATCTTGTTTTTTCTATGGCATTCATGGACCTTAATCTATGTGACACACCTTATTTCCCCTCTCAGATCATCGCCTGTTCTAATTTGTTCTTGAGAGCCCCATCACCCAAGATTCTCATCCCAACATGCCTCACCTCTGAAGAAATCTGAATTCTATTGACCTGCAGCATTCTGAAGTCCATCCATCCCTACCTCCCTCTCTGGCTATTGCCTCGTATAACACTATTCTCCCCTCTGCCCTGGACACGGTAGCCCCGCTTCAATCATGCACCTCAAGAAAGATGTGTCTCCAACCGTAGCACATTAAGTCAACTCGCTACCTGCAAAGATGCTCCAGTTCAGCTGAACACTGCTGAGGAAGTCTCACACCTTGTCAGACTTTCTCCATTATAAATTCATCTTGTGTTCATACAACGCAGACCTCACCCTTGCTAAACACTCGGTTGTTCATCCTCCAGCAATCCCAGGCATCTCTTTGATACCTTCAACTCTCTCCTCCACCCTGGTGAATCCATGCCCCCAAACTAACCTTTCAGCCTATAGGTTTGCATGCTACTTTTGAAGAATTCTCCCCACCTTGCTCCTCTCTCTCTCAACTGCAATTGGATCGTACATTCCCTACACTTCAGGCCTTCTACCCGGCTACTGAATAGTAGGTGGCCGCGCTTCTCCACTGCTCTCGCTCTACCACTTGGTACACTTGATCCTGTCCCTTCTCACCTTATCAGATCTCTCTCTCCTTGACAAAAAAAACCTTGCACAGCAGAACATTAACATGAGAGTAATGCTACACTCTAGAGATCTTGGGTCCTAATAAGAGAACTAATCTATGCACAAAATAAAGTGACAGTCCAGATCTAAGGGATACAAATGCAGCCATGTGCCAAACCCTCATATCTCCATTAGACATGTAAATTCTATGTTTAGCATGGACTAAGGACTAAAAATACTCACTAATGCGGCTTGGAATTGCAAGAAGAGGAGAAGAAAGCCTGCCTAAGATGTGATTGATATGAATCTGCTGGCTGTGATTGATTTATTAGACATTGAAGAAATTTGAAAGTTCTGGACTACATGTCTATCTCAAATAGTTGTTTTTCTTGGGCACTATTATTAGGAAAGACATTTTTTTTATACAATAACATTAAACAACTAGGCAATGCATCCTTACTAGGGATTAAAATAAATGTTCCTAGTGAATGGGAGCGTTCCCAAATAAAGCAGAGATTTTGGATGCTCTGAGGAGTATACAGTTTATACCCCAGCAGAAAATTCCACTGATCACATAGAATGAAAGGAACACTGTAATACCACATATACTGATGGCACCTATAGAGTAGCTGTTGTTAATTTATTGTTATACACAGCTTGGCTCACAGTTTTGGGCACATACCAATGCACATGCCTATGCCACACACATCTTGGAAAAAAATCATAAAGTCAACGCAGAAGATTCCTGCTTCCTGATTGCCAGCTTTAGAGAGGCTGTATAATGGACGCATCCATTTTTACCAATTACTTCAGCTATAAGCCACTTATTGCAATAATGCAAAGTTGTTACAGTTCAAAGAGTGAACAGGTGGATTTGCATTGCATTATACCGGCTTTCCTTCTTCTCCATCTCGTATTCTTGTCACCTTGCACCCTGAACCTTTCCTCTATCCCACCCACAGATCTTCCTCGTCTCTCTGTCCACCAGTTCAATATCTCATCTGATCTCTGTCCTTCTAAAGCCTGGCACTGGATAAAAGTAAGTGGCAGGAGGGGGGCCTTAAGGGTGGGTGGGACCTAAGGATTATATTGTGTCAGGAAAATTAGTTTGTTTTCCCGACACTATAGTGGTCCTTTAAGTTGCCTAATATGGCCTAATATGATACTCCAGGTTAATATCAATCTGTTCCTGAACACCTTAAATAAATGAAGGGTCTTCGACGAACCAAGAAGCTACCTCCATGTTGTTAATGCAGAAGGCTCAACGCCATATTGTCAAGATGGTAGATGCCCCTTAGCACTGGAAAGACCCTCACTGCATGCATTCTTAAATGGTTTGATATTAAATCGTGCCAAGGAAGGCGGCAGGGCCAGTAAACTAGAATGGTTACGTTGCTTAGAGTGTCTCTTTAAAAACTAGAAAAAATCTCAAAGTATTATTTGTGGTAAAACATTTTCTTTAAATAATAAACTAAAATTCTCTTTAAATAATAAAGTATTAAATTCTTTCAACCTTGTGTCCAAAATCAAATAATAATAATGATGGTGAACTAGCAGTCGTATGATACTTCCTAACAAACACTGGATCCAAATATAGAAATCAAGTTCCATTTAATTATTATGTACGATAAGCACGGCCAACCTCTTGGGAATAAATTTAGGTATTCTCTTCTGGACAAACTCGTTTCCCTTTGTCACTTTGAAAACTATGTTTCAATCCAATGCTAGCTACATGGCCAACAGATTATGTGGTGCTTTATAAAGTGTTTTTATTTTTTTATTTTTTTATTCCATCAAAATATATATAAGAACTAACAAGCCCGTACCAAAGTATATCCTAAAAAGTACTCCATAAAACAGATTTATTATTCCATTTCAAATAGGGTATTGTGTAGCGGTTACAAAACTTGTGAGCCTTTTTTTTTTTATTCAACACATCTGAGAAAAAGTGTTAGTTATAAAAGTGAAGTGCTCCACTTCTTAAGAATTAAGAAAAATGTAATGCAAGATATAAATGACTCATTTTTAGGGGCTGTAAGTCATAAACATCTGTCCATACTTACAGGAATACTGGAAACTTTCATCCAGGGTGCCAACATTAGGAAGATTATAAAGTACTGTAGTAGCAAAAAAAAAAAAAAAAAGCCCAGTCATTAACACGGCAGCCTAAATACTACCCCCACCCCACATGTGGAATTTAGGGGTAAAAAACTACTGTTAAAAACTAAATTTTTCTAATCGGAGCAAGAGAGTTTAAAAAAAAAAAAAGTTCCCATTCTTTCACCCCTCCTCCAGGCTACATTCCAGCCTAATCCCCAGGTCTTCTAAAACTATCCATTGCAGTATTTTCATCCCTTCCTTTTAGCCAACTCCCCCCGCCCCCCAGGCATTTCCCATATCTCCACAACAAGACTTTAATATGTTTCCCCACTTTTAAGAGTCACTACACTGCTACACTTTTTTTTTTTTAATCTATTTTTCTAGATTTCTACTCTGTTCTCTCGTTCCCTTAATGCCATTACTAAAAGAAATCAGCATGAATGCCATATTCCCCCAGGTTTTACTGCTTCTCTTTTAGTGGAGGGTGTCATCTTTTGAACCCCCTCCATCAACCCTTTCCTGGACCTTTGTCATTCATTCAGTGCTCAAAGATGCAAAGCTATTGCTGCTCATGGGAAGGTACTGGGGCATAAATACACTGTGCTGCCACCTTGTGGTAACTTTCTAAAGTGCTAATTTTATGATTTCTATAATTATAGTTTTCCGAGGACGTCTGATGTGTCTCCTCAAGGTGATAGACCCACTTTTTCCCCTCTTGCCTTTTATTGAACTATTCACTTTGTCCTTATTGTTGCAGTCATTGATTTCAAAATATATTGATTAACTCTCATTAGATCCAGTCATTTTGTAGGTGCTTCAATACGCACTTTTGACGGGTGAACGAGTACATTAAAATATCTATTTCCAAGAAACTGTAAAGTGTCATGAATTGGCTGCCAAAAATTAACACTTTTTTTTTTTTCTCAAACTAGCTAAAGTGGGAAATTTCCAACCTATCTTGTTGTACAATTTAACACATTTTGCCCACTTCTTAACTAATTGCAATTTCAAGTTTACTGAATAAAATTTTATAATTTTTTTTGCGTTTTATTATTCTTTCAGTCTTGAGAATCTTAAGAAAATTCACTTTGACACAGCTGAATTGTGCTTTATTTTTGCTTTTAATAAAAAATTAAATATAAAATTTGTACAGTGATAAATTATAAATTTACAAGATATATACAAAATATAAAATTCATATACAAAGCTAAATATTTTAACAAGAAGGTTCACAAATTCATGTCTAACATGAATATAGGACTTGTACCAGGAAGTTATCACACATTTAAAAACCATTTTGGGGTTTATTCTCTTAACTGGCTATTATGGAAAATCGGCAAGAAATTTGCAAATTTAGGGCTAAAATATCCAAACTGGGGGGAAAAAAAATTACCAACTATTTGTTTAGCTACTTTGTTCTAAAATGTATAATTTACTTGTCAATTAGTCGCAATGAGCAGTTTAGTAAATAAACCCCTATATGTTTAATAAAATGTTGTTTCCACCACATTTCAGAGGCACAAGAATACAGCCAACACACATACATTCTTCTAAATAAAACAAATGCAAGGTTTTTCGCAAGCATCATTTGAAATTACAAACGCCATCTTGTATTATCCGGCTCTAAAAATGCTTAAAGGGACAACAAGATAAGGCTAAATACAAGTAAGGTGAAATAATTTAATACATTATGTTGCTGTTTTTGCTGCATTTTTGCTCTTACTCTAGAGAACACTTTCTGACTGACCGTTTGGGGATGAAGGATGGAAAAACAAAATGGCGCCTGTTACCTGTTGACAAACAACATCTTAATTCTACGTATATTAAAGTATGAAAGGATGTATTTGTTTTTGTTAACAATACAAGATGGTCTTTTACAGATGACAAACTTGGATATTAGATATATTTTCCTTTAACGGCACGGTCACTTGAGGGGTTTCCAAGGCACCATGTCTGCTTGCATATTTGTATTGAATGAATAGAGAAGATTAAATTAACCTCTCTTTTCCATGTTCTGCCATCTTCCAGTTCTATACAATCTTCTGCTATTGTCAGATGAAGTCGGATCAACAGGGCAATCGCTCATAACTAAAAGAATAAAAAATGGGGTACCACGGAAGACCCTGCAAAAGCACAAGATACTCTATAAATCATCTAGAACAGTGGTTCCCAACCCAGTCCACGGGAAACCAACAGTAGTCCAGGATTTAGGGATTACCCTGTTGTGTCTAGAGTGTTTTTTTTTTCTTTCTTTCTAAAAACACCTTAGACACAACTGGGTAATGCCTAAATCCTGGATTGTTAAGGGGGTACTTTAGAACTGGGTTGGGAACCACTGTTCTAGAACATATGCTATGAAAAACTTAAAATGACGCTTTATTGAATATCAGTATTCCTCCCACTTATAGGATGGTTCTCTTTTTATCTATTTTAGTTACAAGGAGAGGAAAAATTCCTTGAGTATGACGCGCTCCAAAAAAGAAAGGCACTGTTTCATTTCTCAACATAATTAGTTTAAAACTGAAAAGTAGACGCAACTTAAAGAAACAATTATTATGTTGTTATAGCTGGACACGGGCCTGCGCAGCCTGCCAGAACTTGTTTTCTTCTAGAAAATACATTGGGTTCATTCACTAAATAGTGGGTTAAGGCAAGTCGACAAACCAATTTGCAAAATTTAGGAGAATATAAAAACTCTGTCCTAATTCCGACTTTAGCCAACGTTCATTAGTCTACACCACTAAGCTATTAAATCCCTTAAAATTACAGTCAAAGCAGGTTGTAGTGGGTATGTTGCCAGGAGTAGCTTGCAGTCCACCAATGTAAGTAGTTGATCATTCTCAGCCAATGAGCTAAAACCTGCATCAAATTTTTTCAGTTCTGCTATTTTGGCATTAAATGTAAAATTTACTTCCAATTCCCGGCAATTCTCACTGTGATGATTAAACCTGATATGAGGGGATTTGATGCTGTCCAATAGAATGTTATATAGTGGTTTAACCCCATAAGGACCAAACTTCTGGAATAAAAGGGAATCTTGACATGTCACACATGTCATGTGTCCTTAAGGGGTTAAAGGGCCTCAGTGATAATTCATTTAGACAGTCCTGTAGATTGCCCAAAGCTCTGGCCAGTGGAACTATTTTAATCACTTCATGGTTTATGCACTGAACTGGAAATTGAGGAGAATTGATCATTTTAGGTCAAATTAGAAGAAGATTTCAGTAAAATTCTCCAAGTTACCCACATATCAAGCTTAGCTATTTTGACTTTCATTATGCAATCCCCCTGTCAATTCTGCACGTTTCCTAGTGTATTGAATTAGCCATAATGTCAGTATCCATTTCTGGTGGAAATCATAGCTGAGGCTCTGTCGCTAGATTTGTGTTTTCTCCTCAGCATATTGCTTCTTCTGTTTTGCTTATGAATTCAAACATCCTACTGGTCAATAAAATTTGCATTACCCATCAGCCTCTATGTGGGAAACATCTGCTGAAACCACAAACGTAGTTTGAGGAAGAAAAAAAAAAAAAACTTTTCTTCCATCTTTGCAATTAATGCCCCTTTAAGTGAACTTGTCTTAAGAACAATATTCAACTTTAAACAACACGCCATAGTATTTCTTGCCAAAAGCAAGGTAGGTTTACATCTTGATTAGCATCGATCGCAGTGATGCATTAGAATTGTACTCTGTAGTTTGTTTTTCATTTGTCTTACCAAACAATACTACTGTTGTTTTCGGTTCCATTCCACAAAGGTCATTATCATCTCTCATACTATATAGCCAAAGAGGTCAGTCACAATGATCGACTCCGGCACTGAAACACCTGAATTCATGTGTTGATCAGCTGCACAAAATATATAACCGTATACAGGGGTCAAGTTCTGCGGAAGAGTGCGGGAACTCACCCAAGATCCATCTCCCCCCCCCCTAAAAAAAATTATACGCTCGTGTATACATATTTCATTTTTTAAAGACCGGTGAGTAGCCATTTCTATAATGTCGTGTTATTTCTTGACCCTGAAGAAAGTCCCGAACGGGGACTGAAACGTTGGTCACTATTTTTAAACTTCATTAAATAAAATTTCATTTTTTTAAAGACCGGTGAGCAGCCATTTCTATTTGGATACTGTGTCATATGGAGCTCTGGTTGATGCGCCCGGCAGTGAAGCGGTTAAAGCGTGAGTGCAGGGGATTTTTGTATATATATATATATATATATATATATATATATATATATATATCTGGGTGAAGGGGTGACAGTGTGTGGAGGCTGAAAGTAACTGGGGATGGTGTTGTATGGAGGGGGTGTCAGTGTGTGTATGGGGATGATAGAGTTTGTGTGTGGGTGATAGTGTGTGCGTGTATGGGGGGAATGACAGGGTGTGTGTGTGTGGGTGATAATGTTTGCGTGTATGGGGGTAATGACATGGTGTGTGTGTGGAGAGGTGACAGGGTGTGTGAGGGGGGCTGTGACAGAGTGTGTGAGGGGGGCTGTGACAGAGTGTGTGAGGGGGGCTGTGACAGAGCAAGTGAGGGGGGGGCTGACAGGGGTGTGTGAGGGGGGGCTGACAGGGTGTGTGGAGGGGGCTGTGACAGAGGTGTGAGGGGGGCTGTGACAGGGTGTGTGAGGGGGGGCTGTGACAGAGTGTGTGGGAGGGGGGCTGCATAGAGTGTGTGGGGAGGGGGGGCTGTGACAGGGGTGTGTGTGAGGGGGCTGTGACAGGGTGTGTGTGTGAGGGGGGCTGTGACAGGGTGTGTGAGGGGGGGCTGTGGGACAGGGTGTGTGGAGGGGGGCTGTGACAGGGTGGAGGGGGGGCTGTGACAGGTGAGGGGGCTGTGACAGGTGTGAGGGGGCTGTGATAGTGTGGTGGAGGGGGGGCCGTGAGCAGGGTGCGTGTGAGGGGGGGCTGTGGCTGTGGTGTGTGAGGGGGGCTGACAGGGTGAGGGGCTGCATGGGGTGTGTGAGGGGGGCTGTGACAGGTGTGCGGAGGGGGGCTGTGGACAGGGTGTGAGGGGGGCTGTGGGACAGGGTGTGTGAGGGGGGCTGACAAGGGGTGTGTGAGGGGGCTGTGACAAGGTGTGTGGGAGGGGCTGTGACAAGGTGTGGGTAGGGAGCGCCGTGACAAGGTGTGGGTAGGGGAGCTGTGAGAGGGTAGGGGGGCTGTGAGAGGGTAGGGGGACTGTGAGGTGGGTAGAGGGACTGTGAGGTGGGTAGGAGGGCTGTGAGTGGGTAGGGGGGTAGTTGATTGGGTAGGGTCAAACAAACACTTTTTTAAAAATCCACCCAGCTCTTTCTTTACCTGGGGTCCAGTGGGGCTGCTGGCCGATCTGTGTGGGTAGTTAAGGTCCAGGCAGGCAGGGAGGGAGCGCTGATCTGTGAGCTCTCCCTGCTCAGCTCCCTCACGCGCTGTAGAGTGATGCAGGGAGCCAGGAATATGATGTCATATTCCGGCTCCTTGCATCACTCTGCAGTGTGCGAGTAGGCTGAGCAGGAGGAGCTCACAGATCAGCGCTCCCTCACCGCCCGCCTGCCTGCAAGGCTAACAAGGCAAATGCCTTGTTTACCTCGCGGGCAAAAAAGTCCTGCAGGACCACTAACGGGAATGGTGTTCCTGCTGTGGAAAAAGTGCAGGAATGACGTTCCCACGCGTTCCTGCAGGACTCGAGCCCTGACCGTATACAAAAGGGAATTCAATAAACACTGAACAGTGGTATGTTGCCAGTGAAAAAGTTTCAAATCAGATAAGGCACGTCAATTAACTATTTAGTGAATAATGCCCAAAGGTATCACTTTTTTTGTGGTTAAACAAAACATGCATCACACTGGCTATTTCAGAGCCAAAGAATTGAGTGATGTATTTTCTTTAATTCACTTTGAGGATTCAAAGTAGATTTAAAATGAATTTCAAATTTGATGCCAAAGTAGCCGAACTGGAATTTTTACCTTAAATTTGAAATTCACTTTTAATTTTCCCTTTAGTCGAAAAAAAAAACCCTGTATGTTTTCTGCCAGGTACATTGAATTGTCCTTTTTACTTGCCAAAGCATCCACCTCACCCTTGGTAATGAGTGAGATTCATTAATTTCCTATAATGAAGATATTGTTCACTAAAAGATTCATGAATGCTGAATCCCACCAAGAGTTGGAAACCTCTGAGTTACCGGTGATTAACCTAGCAGAGTTGTAACTTCCGAGGTAATAATACATCATTTTTTAATAGTTCCTTCTTGCTTCAAAGTTTATGTTCATGCGATTTACAAAGCTAAAATGTAACTGTCCAGGTAGCAAATAGTGCATTATTTTCTAATTCCTTTTATCGTGGGAGTCTATCCAGTTTCCGTTTTTAGTGCATTGTGTAACAGACACATGAAGATACGCCTCAGAACCCCAAACTCACTTCTAAAATCTAGTACTGGGTCGGCCAGCTCACCACTCCTCCCATTTTCTGGAGAAGTTTGGCTACTCTAATCATGAACAACTAAGTCCTGAAAACTTCATGTACTAAGACTTGATTAGGCAGTAATACAAAAAAAAAAAAAAGAAACAAAGTTCAATTTTAAAAGGCACCATGGAGTTATGAGCCAATTATAGTATCCAGTGTTCAGTGGTTTGTTTGTTTGTTTTTTAGCAAAAATATAAGAGCTTCAATAAAAAAAAAAGAAATTAAAAAATTCCCCCCGGGTTCTAATTTGTAAGTTGCAATATGTTGCAAAACACTTCCGCAGCAATGTGTTCAATGACGTCCTGGTGAATAGCTTCCCAGACTTTTTATCCCATGTCTTGGAAAAGCAGCATCTCGGTCATGGAGATTAGGGCTTTACTAAACAATCCTTATCACATAGAACTCAGCGATAAGGAGACAAGATGAGAGATCATAGATGAGAAGGTAGTCATATACTCTCTTTCTGGGGTCACTGGCTTCACCTTGTGCTACAACCTTTCCACTGTACCACTGGAGTGAAAAGGAAGCCTAGGTTGGATATTAACAGAACATCCAACTGATGTTTACAACGTAACCAGCCTCAGATTCTAACATGGAATCTACTTCTCCAAGTAACCATGAGGTTGTACATAAGTTTGGTTTACAACAGAAAACCAAGATTTCTCCTTCAACATAAAAGAAGGCTACATGGATACATTGACTATACGACTGTCTCGTTGCCCTTTCCTGGTTTGACCCATGCATCAGCTCTTTTCTTTCTTTTTACTTTCCCTGAATTAACCAGTCTGTTGGAACATCTCTGCCATGTGTGCAGTGTCTTGGCTGACCATATCCACATGCCGGAGGTGATGCCTACCAACAGTGACATAAAAATTTTGAGCATTTCCACAGCCATGTTGGAGTCATCAGCAGTATAACGGAAAACAGCCCAGTTGGAGATTTCGTAGAAATAGCACGCTATAACACAGGTCGCCGGAACAGTGTACAATACAGAGAAGACACCAATTTTTACCATCAGTCTCTCCAACTTGTCCGTTTTGGTTCCATCTTTCTGAAGGTTGGACCTGATTTTAAACAGAGCTACAAGACCAGCAGCAATGAACAGAGTCCCTATTACCAAATAGGTAAAAAGTGGGGCAACCACGAAACCGGTTAGTGCATCAATGTTTTGATTGCCAACATAGCACAAGCCAGTCAATTCATCAGCATCTACCAGTCTCATAATCAAGATGACTATGGTTTTCACTGCAGGGATAGCCCAGGCTGCAATATGGAAATAAGAACTGTGCATTTCAATAGCCTCGTGTCCCCATTTGAGTCCAGCTGCTAGAAACCAAGTCAATGTCAAAATAACCCACCAGATGGAGCTAGCCATCCCGAAAAAGTACATTAGCAAGAAAATAATTGCACATCCTGTGTTCTTCAGACCTTCTTGTATAAGAACAGGTTCTGCTGCCTCTTCAAAATCGCAGGATATCCTTTCCCGACCCACAGTTAACCTCACAATAAAAGCAATGCTATAAATATTGTAGCACATGCTCAGAAAGATGATGGGTCGTTCAGGGTAAGAAAACCTGGATGAGTCAATAAGAAATGTTAGAACAGTGAAGGCAGTTGATATAAAACACAAGCTGGCCCATATGGCCATCCAAATGTCGGTAAATTCCTTAGACAATCGACTGTAGAGTCCAGCATTGTAGCCACATTTAAGAACACAGGTTGTGCTCCTTTTTACCCAGGTGTACTGGTCAGAATTTGGCCCAAATGAATTGCAGTCCTCTCCAGGTTGCAGAGACGTCTTGCTATGAAGGTTGACCTCATCGTCCCCAGGACCCTCCATGCACATGTGATTGTGGTCATTCTGAGGTGGGAACTTGCTGCAGTTAAGGCTGTCTGGCCAAGCAAAACCAAACTCTTTTAGGACTGGTTCACATCTTCTCTTGACGGACAGACACATCCCACCACAAGGACCAATCGGTATATTTATTTTCTCGGTGCACATTGGGACGTACACGGAACACAGAAAGAACTAAAAGAAAGAAAACAAAAATTAATTTAAGTAAGATATTCCAAGAACTATGCATAGATGCATTTAACAAGGATCATATTACATGGTGTACGCAGATTAGTCACATACACAACAAATAACACATTAAATATAACCAAACACATTTGTGTGACTCTACAGCAGTGGTGAGACCTGCAAGTCTACTTGACTTTCTATGCCTGCCATCCCTGAACAGCTCTGACCAACGGTGATTGGGGACACACTCCTACAATGAATGCAGTGTTCAAGCACTGCAAATGTCATTGCACCCCTTTTTCTAAAAATAAAAAGCTCTGTCTGAGTACAAAGAATTACTAGAGGATTGTGTTGCAGGCTGTCAAGACCTACAGTTCCCATGAGCTGCTAAGAATTAATGTGGAATTCTCACCAATGCTCATTATGGATTGTATTTTAAGCCTCAGCATTTAATATTTCAATATGTTTTCATGCCCAGTAAAGCTTTCTGTCAATGTAGGACCTATTTTTATCTTAAGACTGTAGGGCGCATTCTCTAAACACCAAATTAATGAACTAAACCCTGCATTGCAAACTTCAGGATTACATAGCTAAGCTGTGGTTATAGCCAAGGTGGAGACATTTTCTAAATCTGTACTTTGTCCCTAAATGTATTAATTTATTAAATTGTATAAGTGTTTAATGAATAACACGTTCTGAGTACAAAGCACGGGATAGCAGGTATATTTATTTTTCTAACAATAATTACGGCTAATTACACAAACCATAAGGAATTATTAAACACAGTACAACGGCCTGGCAAGGTGAAGGTATGATTTGTTTAAAACGTCCGTTTGACCTTTCAACTCAAAAGCTTTTTGCAGTAAAACCGTCTTGATAACAGTGTGTTGTTCTGCTAATCCGTTATATCAAACTGTTTGTATTCTTTGACTGACTGCTGTGAATTGTCATGTTTCTTATCTACAGTTCTCCCGCCCAAAGGTAAACTGAGATAACTGGACATTTTCCATCTGGACATGTATTGAGCTAGCCTTTCCTTAACCCTCCTACAGCCAGTTGATTGAGTGCTGGTTGCTGTGAAATGCGTTAGGCAATCAAATAGTTAACCCTCCTCTATAGTACACTTTCTTTCTCTCTTTCCTTTGCCCTACCAAGTAATTATCACAGTGACCTTGCTAATGATGAATTGAATGTAGCCTGGGTTTTTTTTTTTTAGCTTTTTTTTTTTGTTAAAAAGCCTGAAATTAGCAAGGATCCTAATCAGTCTCCCACAGAAAGGTGGAATGGTTAACAAGCAAATAGTTCTACCCTCACATTCCTGCTGAGCTGAGTGGCCCTCTCACAATGAGCTGGGATCCTAAGATCAACAAATGATTGTAAAATGTCAAAGACTAGAATTCCTGCTCTACACCCAGTGAGCCTGGGAGAGCATCTCTCTTTGTATCAATGCCCTGTAAACAGGTTACTGACAGATAAGGGACTCCACACAAATCACTGAGTGGGAGGGAGGGGTGGGGGAGGGCAACATTTTTAGGGACCCTAAGAGACAAGGCACCCATCTCCAACACAAACACTGGATCGATATCGAACAGTGAAATATAGTATGGAAAATGACTTTATTTTACCACAATTGTATTTTTATTGTGGAGCTTATTCATTTAATTCCATTTTTTTCCCCTGTGACTTGATATTGGACATTTTTGATAAAATAGCGGATTTGAAAAACATTAACCCAGCTTGCATGATTTGGCCCAGATTCTGACATTTTAATTTGCTACAATGTTGAAGTTTAGTGAATAAACCATTGTAGGCTCATTTCAATGAATCAGGGATTATTGAGAATTTACAAGAGAACTGCAAACTACAAGTCAAATTAATTAAAGCTGAAAAATAACCGTTTGAGAATTGTTTCTAGTTTCGCCTAAAATATGCAATTCTCTTTCCAGTTCTCAACAATTTCCACTTTAGTGAATAAAACCCATTATGTATAAAAATAAAATCTACGCCCTGGGATAAAAGGGGTGTAGATGTACTCTTGGTCAAGTACATTATTTTTATTATAGTGATACAATAGTATAATAAATGCACAAAGATACAGCGTATTGTACAGCGCTACGGATCCGATGGCGCTATATAAATAATATAATAATATCCCCTGTATGATCAATATTTCCACATCATATACTATAGGGCATTAAGCTCTGGTCAAGTAGGATCATTCAGTTCACTAAACACTGGATTTGCACCCATTGTACAGCACTATGGAATCTGATGGCGCTATATAAATAATAATAATAATAATAATAATAATAATAATAATAATAGTTAGTTCACTTGGTTAATTTTAAAATTTAGACCAAAGTATAAAAGCTAAAATAATTTAGCAAGTCGCTGCTTAGCGAATATCCCCTTTCAATATATCTAGCTTTGTAGACTTTTGTGATGGTAAATAAATTGATGATAATTATAGGGCTAAATTACCTATATGTTCCTATTTATAAAAATTTTTTAAAAGGGGGGTAATTTAATTCACTCATAAAAGCCTCTAGTTTAGAGCACTTTAGCAAATTTCTTGGTGTTTACATATATCTAAAGTTACAAAAATAACAAAATGTATAAACAGACAGTAACACAGTGGGACATAATGTAAGCTATTCAACCTGTCTGATTTATGATCTGATCCTTTGTCACTTTCCTAAAAGTCAAAAATCCTAGACTTTAAAATAAATACACAGTAACATTTTATACAAGGGCTCTTTTTATTTTGTACTTTAAAAAGATAAAATATCCCAAGTGAGAAGTACAAAACACATAATAAGATATACAAAGTATATATCTTATTATATATAAATAATTAAATAAATTTAAGGGAATCTCTTCCAGGGGCTATGACTTAATAGAGCAGAGTGCTAATATGCACTATATGGGATTAGACAGATTTACAGCCTGGAAATAAAGTGAGGTCAATAATGAACTAAATGATGTTATAAGGTTAGATTTAACCAATTCAGATCACTGATAAATGCTACTGTAACTGAGCAAAATATACATTGGAGTTATCCTCATTATGGATAATTCCAATAATAAAATTAATTTTAAAAAAATCAGTATTGAAAGAAATGGGGCTTTTCTAAAATGTTGCTTTTAAATAGTAAATTCGAGTTGGTTCACAGATACTCTGGGTATGCATTTAAATTGAGTCTGTTAGTCATGCAGATGAAACAGATTAAGCTTTAAATGCTGAAACTATTCTGCATTTAAAAAGAAAAAAGGAGGTCGAAATGCTATTTAACTGCTAAAGAGAAATGGACACAAAACACTTCTAATGAGTTTTTCTTATCTGCTAGTTGCCCCCTGGGGTGGGTGATACACTGTATCAGAGAGGTACCTACCTGTAACTGGTTAGAACAGCCATACTGGATCAGAGGGGTAAAAGTGGTAAGTTGAAGCTCTGCATCAGTTTGTAATTCATGGCCAACCAAGTTTGGCATTTTGGTTACATTGTACCCAAGGTTCTGGCACATGGAAATCCTGATGGGGTCACAGCGCCTTTCCTCTTCATCTCCAAAACATGACACATTCCCCAAAAAGCAGCAGACAAGAGTTAAGTAGAATGCCAGGTATCTGGGCTCCATCCTTGCAACCACTTTTTTCTTAAAATGTAGTAATAATCCCAGGTAACAATGTGCTGCTCAGGCTCCTTCACATGTGAGAGCAGAGGTCTTGGGAGATCCTTGCAGAACAAGTCCTACTCTCTGCACAGCAGCACCAAAGAATAGCCCTGTGCAGGTCCAGCCACACTCCCAGCAAATTCAGGAGGAGAGCCCCTCACACTCCCAGCAGAGCCCTCTTTGTGAGTCTCTGGTATTACTTGTCAGAGAGGACTTGCTCTGCTGGTGCAGTGTTATTGTCCAGCTCTGAGCTTGCTAACACCTCTCCAGCTCAGTGCAGTGTGAATTCTCCCCTCACTGTACTAATGGGAGGAGGAGAATGGAGAGGGAGTGTGTATAGCAGTCACACAGAGGAATGGGGGAGAGAGCAGAGCAGGGAGGGGGGTGAGGAGATCCCATGGTACGGTATCCACAGAGGATCAGACCAAGCAGGGTCTCAAATTTCCTCTGGTCCTTTCACTTCACACTAGGGCTGGATTTTTTAACTCTCACTGTGCCCTTTGACTTTCTCAACTTGCAGGGCGACCAGTTTAATATATTTATAGCATCCTGGCTGTAAGGGTTAACTTCCTTTCCTGTTCTGCTAAAGGACTTTTTTCTAACTTTTCTAACTCCAATTTTTTTTCTCATTTATATATATATATATATATATATATATAAAAATGTTCTTGTACTTAATAGAATTGTATGGCTGTAATTTAGGGATTTGAAAAGATTTTAAGGGGTGGGGGAATGGCCTTTAAATTTAGTACATATGTTTTATATTCCTGTTAATGGTAAAAGCAGAAAGTTAAATGAGTTAAATAGACTGGGGGCTTATTGAAACTCATAGTTGAACTGTATGTGCCGATTAGGGGCTCATTCACTAAACAGTGAATTGTCAAACGGTTTCAAAAAACAGTAGGACAATTCTAACTAGTACTAGGAAAATATGTAGAGTCAGTTCCATACAATTTTCTTCTTTTTAATTCAAACTTAAGTGAATAAACCATAGAAAGTTATTCACTAAACACCAACTGGTAGTGAATTGAAACACAAATTGCAAAGTTTAACCAAACCGTGACTACAACTGAGTTGGTTTAAAAAAAAAAAAAAAACACTTTTTGTCCATACATTTCAATTCAGTTTTTGTTTCATTTCAATTACATTTTTTTAGTGAATTAGAATGAGATGGTCCATAAGCTTGCAATCTAACAGAGTTAATGGGGAGTGAGACAAATGTTAGCAGAGAATGTAATCTGTCACCTCACTACAAACCACTATTTAGTAAATATACCAGCACTGCGTGAGAGGAGGGAGTCAATTCTAGTGCACTACTGGAAGTTAGATGGTCCACTTTGGACCATTGGTGGACAAACTTTATGTAACCAACCATCCATGAATAAGCCAGCGGCAATGTCTAAATCTACTCTTGAACTGATTAGTTGGTAGGAAATTTGGATGTAGGTTGATGTAGACTTATGCACAAATCCCGTTCAGCTGCACTGAATGAATCAAATGCCTGTTAATCGCTGGACGAACGAATCTATTTGTTCATCAGATCACGAACGCATCAATTGTTCGTCCAGCGGTTCACAGACATTTGATTTGTTATAGCAGCTGAACGGGATTTGTGCACAATCTAATAAATGTTTGAATTCCTATACTTTGCAAGGGATTTTCCTTTTTTTTTTTTTTTTTTTGGGGGGGGGGGACAATTTTGCAAGCAAACATAACATTTTGACAGATTGCATGTTCTTTATGAACTTTGGGTGCACCTCTAACCTTTTATTAATACAAAAATTACAATGCATGGTCAGTTGTTTTTTTTGTTTTTTTTTTCTACAGTTCCCTTCATGTAGTTATTTTAAAGCAAAATGTTACTTAGAAGTAATTCAGTCAACGGTGTTAATCTGGGTGTTAATTCACTCGAGTTTACGGTTTAGCGAATAAGCCTGTCCACATTTGTTTAGTAAATCTTCCTACTAGAGTTTCTGCCAGAGCATTGGTTTTTTTCTGCACTGAAGTGTGATTGATAAGTGACCTCCTGCAGTGGCTGAAATCATTAAAATCACACAAACCCCAGGGCTCAATTGACCCCTTGTAGCCCAAAGCAGTCTGCCATCAGCCTGTAGTAGGCCTTTGTTTGCATTTGATGTGAATGCATTCTCTCTTTCTTTTGACATGTTGCTGAGAGATCAGCTCTAAAAGTGTCCACTTCATTGGAGCTACAGGAAAGTTGTAACAGATCATAATGTTATTGCAGTAATATACACACTTACTCTTATTTACTAAACACACAATTGTCGTGGACTGAAAAGCGCCAAACGGAAGGTAAAATAGCCAAACTGTGACTATTGCGAAGTTGGAGAGATTTTACAAATCAATCATTTTTACCTCATTTTTACTTTTTGATTTTCACTTGAATACGATTCAATGTTTAGGAAATGAACCCTTATATTTTTGTGTTGTATAATATGAGGACATTTGTAATTCACTATGAATTTTCACTTTTGTGACTAACCCCATAAGGTGTTGTTTTTCCCTGCTCTGCCCAGGTCCCAGTACAAAGGCCTGTGTTACTTTGTTTTGTTGTTGTGTTTTTATTTGAATAAAGTTGCATTTAATAAAGCTTTGACATTGGTATCCCAAAAAGTGTTTAATTGCTGTCAACAATTTAATGCTTTATCATACGTTGTCACCCTCCTCTCGGTGCAGGGACACTGGGGTATATTAAAAAATCAAAACAAATCTGACAGATTTCATAAAGTTCAAATAAAAATCTCCAAATTCTTAGAAGGAGAAGTGTGACACTTTGATAAATATCTATATCATAAAGTGATTGTTTTTAACTCTTTCACTGTATGAGGTTTGATTTCCTTCAGTTTTACTTACAGGAAAACAAACATTCAAATCAATTAGCCTTCCAATGTTTATAAGAAGTGCATCTTATAATGCTGAGTATTAGTTCATATTCCCTCAACAGACAATCAAAAGGTTAATGCTGATTATTTATTTGCTTGTATATATTGGACTAAACAACGTTTTATTTTATATATTACATCATGTATCATAATATGACTTACTACTGAGGTTAAATCTACATTTAAAATGTTAAATCCCAGGATAATTGACTTAAAGGAACACTATAGGCACTTCAGCTCATTGAAGTGGTCTGGGTGCAGTGTCCGAGGTCCCTTAACCTTACAATTGTAATTATTGCAGTTTTGAATAAACTGCAATAATTACCTTTTGAGGGTTAACTCCATCTCTAGTGGCTGTCTACCAGCAGAACTTCCGAGAACTAACGCTGGATGTCCTCACACTAGACATCTGTATACATCCAGAGTCATGTAAAACCCTATAGGAAAGCATTGTATAATCCTTTCTTATGGGAAAATACTAATGCGAGCGTGGCCATTACTGCGCATGCGCATTAGGTCACACCCATCAGCGAAGAAAAAACGGAGCCTGAACCATCGCCGATGTCCCAGAAGGAAAGTTTTTAACCCAGTCTGGACCACAGGCGGTGAGTCTGCGAGGGAGGGGGTAACAATAGGGAGCTATAGTGCCAGAAAACTTTACGTTGTTTTCCTGACACTATAGTTTCCCTTTAAATGAACAACAACAACAAAAAAGTCCTTTTCAGGTATTTACCAAAGGCAATTTAGATGCGAACTCAGATAATGTCACCAGTTATTAAATTCAGAGTCAAGAACTTGTATGTATCGAGTCAGCTTTATGTATCAAATGTTACTGGCAGAAGGAACAGTCACGACAGTGCAGCCTGCGGAGTTATGAGTATGTACATTCAAGGCAATGTTACTACCAGTATATAGGAGTATTGGTTTAGCTGTGGTTTGAAGAAAATCCCCTGGCCTAAAGTTCATCCTATAGGCATGAGCAAGATGTGTTTTGGTTAAGCCAAATGTGTCTTTTTTTTTTTTTTAAATTGGCACAATTCAAGTAAAATTTAGATGGCAATTTTCTCTGCATGCACACGTTAGAGTCTTGTTCTGTGTATGCCTATGGTCACTCCATGATCTGGCCATCAGAAAAGTCATTCCTAAAGGTATCTACTCAATGTGACTCAGAAGTACCAATTTCCTCTGACCTTTGAGACGTAATGGCAGGTAATTGAAGAACATCTCCTGTTGACTGTAAGCTCACTTGAGCCGGGTCTTCATCAATCTATTGTTCCTATTAAAATTTGTAATAGTTTGTCTCATTTGTTATTAAATTCCCCTTAATATTGTAAAGCTCTGCAGAATAAGTAGTTTGCATATAAATGTCTATAATAATAACTGGTCCATCTAAAGTTGACAAGCTAGAAGAGAGCGATTCTCTCGCAGATCGCAAGTTGTGACCTAGAAGATAATTGTAATGAAGGTGCACTTGACTTAGAACAAACTAGAGTACTAAATGGACTGCCCCCCCCCCCCTGCTAAGGACACCACTGGACACAGCAAGAATATAGAACATAATAATAGGGGAGGGTGAGCACTTACCACCACTGCAGGGAATCCTAATGGGAGCAGAAAAGGCTTTATTATGCTTAGTGCCATTAAATCTCCAGGGGGCTGCATAGTATTAAAAAATAAATCCTACCCCTGCTGTCAGACACGGCTTCCTTCAGGCTGGGAGCGGGATGGGGGTAACTTAGCTAAATCCTGCATTCAGATACTTTCTAACAAAAGAGGAGCAATATAAAATACCCTCTTTTGCACCTGACCATATCACTATGGGTCAATAACTAAACTCCTCTTTCCTACTGTCGGAGTCATAGAGACTGGATTGGCTGGCAAGGCTAGATTTGCTGCCAATCCTGCCATTATAATGATAATCGGGGAGATGAGCTTAAACTGAATTAGAAAGGAGGAGATAAACAGCCGAATGGTATCCATGAATAGAACAGCGAATATCTACTGAAAAACAGGATTTTCCTGTATGATCCAGGGTGGATGAGTAATCCAGGTAACAAAAATATATTTTTGCAGGTATAGGAAAAATAGCTGAGAGTGCTGTGAATGACTTGCTTTTTTTGTTTAAAAATTAGTGAGTCCGAGAATATTTAAGTCCCCTATTTTAAATCAAAATTTTAAAAATAATATTTTCGTATCAAAATTTAAGTCAATGATATTAACAAACCACATGCGATGTAGGTTATTTAATAACCTTCAAGTTTTTGGACATTATTAAACACGTGGCAGACTTGTAGAAGAATAATAAAAAAATAAATAAATAATAAAGGCCAAAATAATTGTCAGATTATATTAAATACCGAGAATGTTTGTCCTAGGGCTGCGAAAGACACCAGTAAACAAAACGTTCATAATAAATAAATGGAGGGGTTTTAAAAAAAACTATAGGGTCTTGGCTAACCATCAATGCCTTAGGGTGTGTTGGCCATTATACAAAAGGGTGTGCTACCGGAGACTCATACAGGACTTACTTGACCTCTCCATATCAGTCAGTTACCTACAATCGAATGTACAATAGACCTTAGACGTAAATCAATTCCTTTGTCTTTTAAGTTAAGTGTTGAGCACACAAGGACTTGTGTTTATTTAATCATGATTATTCAGCTATATCTAACTTATTTAAAATGAACATGTCAACCTAAATTAGCTTTCATTCATTTTAAATACCTCTTTTATTTGCTTTTATGCTCTCGAAATCACTGGGCACTTGACACTTTTTGAGATAAATTGTGATCTCCAGAGCATGCAGGTGACATAGGCCCAGCATTTACCCAGTACTTTGGATACGGGGGAGGGGACTAAAGACCATTTTACTAAAGCTAACTTGTATTATTATTTTTTTCAACATACAGGTGAATCAAAGAATGCAAAAAGATCAGTGGTTGATAATCCACAAGTGTACAGTAAGCGCATTCCGAAATTCATTGTACCTCCTATTTTGTTTTTTTTTGGCATAGAAGAATTCTGATACATTTTATAGGAGACAGGTATTATATTAGGCAATGGCAAAGGAACATTGTGTGTTAGAGAAGTTAAATTGGTTGTTTCGCATTATGCCTCTATGGTCATTCTGTGTGGTCCTACAAGGGATGCATTATCATGCAAATTATAATTGGTATGGTACGACCTTTACTGTTCTACTGGTTAGCTCATCACTGCGGATTGACCGGGGTATCTAGAATAAGTAGTGTAATGCCTGCTTATATTGGTTGACAGTGTAGGACCTATAGGTGGTTGTGGTGGCTTTTGCCGTGCCAAGTGTGGATAATATATTTAGAGGGTTGCGACCACAGTGTATGGGTCTTAACCCAAGTGGGGATTCTACAAATCTGCTTAGACGCATGCGGGACATGAGGGCAGAGGGGGGTTAGGTCGTGGGAGTGTGGGACTCTCTTTCTGTAAATAAGGGTCTGTGGTAAGAAATGGAAACCCATCCATGCAAACTAGAGTTCCTTACTAGCTATTGAGTGCCAGGTGTGTAGGTATTGGTCATTTTAGAACTTTTGAACTAAGGAAAAACAACGACATATAAACAAAACATTATGCTTGCACCGGGATATCTTCTCCGGTCGGTGTCCCTCGTTTCTCTCCGTTTCTAGGAGTAAAAGGTATTATTCTCTCTGGATCCTATATGCGTGAAGTAGAGATCTAACGCTAAATTTTAATACATACTGCTGCATTGTTCATCACAAATATGGATAAATTAATTATTTAATTTACAGAGGTGGGGGTCAGTGCAATGCCCAATTAAAATAGTTTGAATGACTACATCTTTTTTTCTTTTTTTTAATTCAGTTTTCCTATAATCTCCTATACTAGAGAAACATGGTTCTGTTCTCTCCGGTACTAGGGAAGCGCTGCCCTATCCTCCCCAGTACTAGAGGAGCAAGGTTCCATACTCTACAGGACTCATCAAACAAGGTTCTATATAAAAAAAAAAGGAGAGAAAGAACTATTGTGCAAATCCATGATGCTTCAATCCCCCTGTGTTTGGCACCTCCAACACGTACAAAAGTGTAGACAAATAACAAGTAATATTGGGTGAGCGCAAACACCAGTAATATTTTCCAGTTTACCAATAACTGAAATATTAATAAGAACCAGAGACAAACCGAAGACAAATCAGAGACAAATCTGATTTGAATTTATTTTAGGTTCTTGGTAATATTTCAGTTATTGGTAAACTGTATATTACTTCTGTATGCTCTCACCAAGAATTCTTTATTATTTAAGCAAGGTTCCATACTCTCCAATACTATAGAAACAGATTTCTATCTTCTATACTCTCCTGTACTAGGGAAGCAAGGTTCCATACACTCTGGTACAACACTAGCATGGTTCCATACTCTCTGATACTACACAACCAAGGTTCCATACTCTCCAATACTAGAGAAGCAAAGCTCCACACTCTCCTATACTAAGGAAGCAGGCTCCATACTCCTATTCTAGAGGCTCCATAGTCTCCAATACTAGTGAAGCAAGATTCCATACTATCCGAAATTAGAGAAGCAAGGTTCCATACGACACAAGCAAGGTTCCATACTCTCCGATGCTTGAGAAGCAAGGTTCCATACTCTCCGGTACTACACAAGTAGGATTCCATACTCTCCAATACTACACAACCAAGGTTCTATACTCTCCTATACTGGGGAAGCAAGCTCCACACTCTTCTATACTAAGGAAGCAGGCTCCATACTCCTATACTAAAGAAGCAAGGCTCCATACTGTACTAGAGAAGAAGGTGCCTTACTCTCCTATACTATGGATGCAGACTCCATACTCTCCTATACCAAGGAAGCAGGTTCCATACTCCTATACTGGAGAAGCAAGGCCCCATACTCTACTATACTAGGAATGCAGGTTCCATACTCTCCTGTACTAGAGAAGAAGCTGCCATACTCTCCTATACTATAGAAGCAAGGCTCCGTACTCTCCTATACTAGGAATGCGGGCACCATACTCTCCTATACTAGAAAAGCAAGACGCCATACTCTCCTATACTAGAAAAGCAAGGCTCCATACTCTACTATACTAGGAATGCAGGTTCCATACTCTCCTATACTATAGAAGCAAGGTTCCATACTCTCCTATACTAGAAGCAAGGTTCCATACTCCTATACTAGGAATGCAGGTTATACTATACTAGGAAAGGTTCCATACTCTCCTATACTAGGAAAGGTTCCATACTCTCCTATACTATAGAAGCAAGGTTCCATACTCTCCTATACTAGAAAAGCAAGGTTCCATACTCTCCTATACTGCAGGTTCCATACTATACTAGGAAGGTTCCATACTCTCCTATACAAGGTTCCATACTCTCCTATACTATAGAAGCAAGGTTCCATACTCTCCTATACTAGAAGCAAGGTTCCATACTCTCCTATACCAGGTTCCATACTCTCCTATACTAGAAAGGTTCCATACTCTCCTATACAAGGTTCCATACTCTCCTATACTATAGAAGCAAGGTTCCATACTCTCCTATACTAGAAAAGCAAGACGCCATACTCTCCTATACTAGAAAAGCAAGGTTCCATACTCTACTATACTAGGAATGCAGGTTCCATACTCTACTATACTAGGAATGCAGGCTCCATACTCTACTATACTAGGAATGCAGGCTCCATACTCTCCTATACTAGGGAAATCGGGGCCTGTACTTTCTTATACTAGGGGTATCATGAATCCGTAGAAGATGCTTACCCACCATGCCATAAAGGCACTGCCACAGAGACATACAACATCAACATGTCTCTCAGTACTTGGATTAATGACCTGTTTTGAAGGATGGTGCTTGTTGTATCCCCTGTAGTCAGACGGGTGACTGCTGATGTTCCCATTTTTTTTATGCTTTAGAGGACAACAATAAAAAAATACATTGAAACACATGAAAATGAACGATCTTACAATCTAAGACATTGAGAAAAGACAGATTTTTTTTCCCCCCCAAAATGAAAAATGAAACCACCTTCAAGTAGTTTTTGAAGTTTGGCAGTAAAAAATAAAAATAAAAAAATAAAATCCAAGAACGCTTCTATATTTACTACAAAAGAAGATAAGTGATACATGTAACAGCAGGCTTTTAATTACAATTACACAAAGGTCTTCACTATGCAGTGGGAATGTCCAGGAGCGATGGCTGGAGATGTATGAATTGCCTTTGAATGCTTTTTATTGAATTTAATCCCAATATGTGGAGACAGAATAAAATCGGGCAGGTCTGTAAGGGTTGTTTCATGCCTGCGGCTGCTGACCTCTCACAGATGCTGTTACATAGTAGCTATAATTTATCATGGGATATTTGTGTTGTTTCCCGTGTGCAAGCTCTTAACCCTAAATACATGGCTGCTGGCTATATAGTATTCAGTAAAAACCCAGCAGATCCATTATCAAAGACTAATTATATGGCACTAGGTAACATTTGTACATTATTTACCATTTCATGTTTAATAGTTTTAGTTCATAAAGTGTCACAGGCAGCGAAATGTCTTTACATATATCAGTTTAAATAAGTATTTCCAAGAGATCATTAATTCATATATCTTAGCTGTAGTAGATGTTGCTATAATTACTCATACTTTTTAGAGCAAATAAGGTTATTTGGAATTGCATCACAATTTTGATTGGCCACTTTTGAGGACATAGGACCTTAGCTGGGGTAAACAACAGGAAATATTAAGTGCGTGCTTGCCAAAATCGACCAATGGAACCGCACTCAATTCCAAACTTAATCAGAACCAGTAAATCCAGAGTAATATCACAGTGTAAATCAAATCTTAAGGCACATGCAGTGTTCAAAAAACAAGCAGTTTTATTGGATCAACAGAGGAGACAGAGCAGCGTTTCGACCTTGTACAAGGTCTTTCTCATGTAAGTGCACGCTCAAGCATGATACAAAATGTTCTCACATGTGTCCTGTACATGTGCAGTTGTGCTTTAGAAAACCATATTCAGGCTGGTTGGCATAGTTGTCAAGAACCAGAATGAGCCTCATCATCTGAGAATGGAATATATGCAGATTGTTTGCTCCCATGCCATCCGATTGGCACAGAGTGGCATTTTGCTGCACATCCACACTAACCTCCCAATGCTTTCCTATGGAAAAAAAACATTGGATTGGCTGAGATCAGCCAAAGAGGTAGAGCAGAATGAAAGAGACCATCACTACAAAGGAGATAAAGTTAGTAAAATTCACCTTTTTATATCCTTGGCAGCGGGGGGTCGGTCTCCTAAACAAGGACTATAGCACTATAGCGTTAGCAATATGCATTCGGATTGCTAAATCTATAGTGTTCCTTTAATAAAGGCTCTTATCTAGGGGAAGAAGCTGTAACCACAAGTTCTTATCAGAACTATTTTTTAAGTAAATCTTTCAATGGCTATCTTTATCAGAAAACTGCACCTACCACACCCAGACGGGTGTGTGCTTTCAAGTCCATGTTCCAGCAAGTTGACTGTAAAACAAGACAAAATAGAGTCTTCTACCAGTAATGACTACATATTAACAAGGCAGTTCATGGGGACAGAAGCCCATGGTGCTGAGTCAGCCAAGAGTGAAATATATGCAGTTTGCTTAATCCCTTGTAGACAGTTACTAAAACAAATACAATTGCTAACATTTTAGAATCTTTACATTTAAAATCGTAGAATAAATTAGCTGAATTGACAGCATTGCTGACTTAGAGATTTTTTTAAATTTGACTATTTTGACCTAAAATTTGAATTTCCAAAAACTTACATTTTAGTGAGTTAACTCTGTTAGTGTACTGCCATACGTAGAGATATTTTTTTAAGTGTCTTTAATGTGCGCTATATGTTGATGAAAAAAATGTTGTCATGATGGGTCCACTTTAAATGGAATATAGCGTCTTTCATCCTATTTATTGAAAGCTTCCATAACCTCAAAAAGAATTTAAACTGATCAGTAAACTACGTTTGTGCACAGTAAATGGGGGCTTGCACTATGGCCACATTATGTACATCCATGCTGCAGGATTGTTTGCAGGTTTTGGGAAATCTCTATCTCTGTACCATAAAAGTAACAGTGAATATAAAACTTTTTAAAAGAATTTAACAAGTGACCTGTATGGTTTGTAACCATCTGGGTAGTTCAATTTGCAGATGTTAGCTACTTCTCTGTATGTACATCAGTATCACATTACTGGTTTATAAATATTAAAGGGTCTCTATTGGCCCCCCCACCCGTCCCATTGTAGCCCTGCATCTGAAACATTGACGTTCTCTAGGCATGGCAATGTTTTCATTGCAGGGTTAACTTGCCTTTAGAGGTGCTTAAACCTCCCCTTTTCCAATCAGATTGTCTCTGAATCTGATTAGCACAGTGTGGCATCTTGCAGAGTATGCGCACTAACCTTCCAATGTTTTTCTATGGGAACGCATTGGATTGGCTGAGATTATCGATCTTAATATGCTCAGCCAAAGAAGTGGAGCAGGATGTCAGAGATGAGCACAGTGAGGGAGAAATGGTAAGTGAAATTCACCTTATTTAAAGGGACACTATAATCACCAGAAAAACTACAGCTTATTGCATTTGTTGTGGTTAGTATAATCATTCCCGTCAGGCTTTATGCAGTAAACACTGTCTTTTCAGAGAAAATGCAGTGTTTACATTACAGCCTATGGATAACTCCACTAGCCACTCCTCACAAGGCTACTAGAGGTGCTTCCTGGGACAGTGCTGCACAGTGAATAGCACTACCATTCAGTGTCTCCACCCTCACTGACAGACACACAGACACACACTCGCTAGTTTGCCTAATGGTGGGCCAGCCCTGTCTGCATGCATACACTGAACTGTCCTCATAGAGATGCATTGATTCAATTCATCTCTAAGAGGAGATAATGATTGGCTGGGGCTGTGTTTGACTTCTGCCCCATTGACAGTCTCAGCCAATCCTATGGTGAAGCACTGTGATTGGCTCAGGCTACCACTTCTGATGATGTCAGCAGACAGCAGGCAGGTCGGAGGCAGACAGGGGCAGAGCCAGCAGCTGCAGACTTGAATATAAATAAGATTTTACTATATTTAGGGAGGGGAGATGGTGGTTGTAACACTATAAGGTCAGAAATACATGTTTGTGTTCCTGACCCTATAGTGTTGCTTTAACTGTGGCAGCAGGGCCCGGTCATCTAAACAGTGACTTTGGCACTATAGCATTATGAATATACATTTGGATTCCTAACACTATTGTGTTCCATTAATACAGCATCTTATCTAGGGGAATAAGCTGTAACCACAGGTGATTAGCATACTATTTTTTTACATAAAATCTTTCAATGACTGGTTTTATCAGAAAACTGCACGTACCCCACCTAGACGGGTGTGTGCTTTCAAGTCCAAGATTCAGCAAGTTGCATTTAAACTAAAGTGGCCGCCTTCGTAGTGATGACAGAAATGAGTCCTCTACCAGTAATGGTAGCTCATGAGGACAGAAGTTCCCATGGTGCTGAGTCAGCCCAGTGGTTACCCAATGGCCATTGCTGTTCTAACTGTAGTGGATGTTATGGGCAGTGGGGCTGCAGAGGCGGCATATGGGCTGTAGTGGGGAGTTATGGGTTGTAGTGGGTGTTTAGAGGATTAAATAAGGGGTTATAAGCAGTAGTGTTTGGTTGGGTACTGAAGTGGGGGCCTAAAGTGGTAGGTTAGGACCTGCAGTAGAAGAGGGTTAAGGGCAGAAGTAGGTGGTCAGGACCTGTAATGGGGGAATAGAACCTGCAGTGGGTGGTTAGGTTCAGTAATGGTGGGTTAGGACCTGCGATGGGTGGTTAGGGGCAATAGTAATGGGTTAGGACCTGTAGTGGAGGGGCAGGAGAAAGGGGTGAGTGGCAGTAGTAGGTGGTCAGGACCTGTAGTGGGGGGATAGAACCTGCAGTGGGTGGTTAGGGTCAGTAATGGGGGTTTAGGACCTGCGATGGGTGGTTAGGGGCAATAGTAAGGGGTTAGGACCTGTAGTGGTGAGTTAGTGGCAGTAGTAGTTGGTCAGGACCTGTAGTGGGGGGACAGAACCTGCACTGGGGGTTAGGATCAGTAATAGAGGGTTAGGATCTGCGATGGGTGGTTAGGGGCAATAGTAAGGGGTTAGGACCTGTAGTGGTGGATTAGCGGCAGTAGTAGGGGGGCTAGGATCATTAGTGGGGGGTTAGATCTTGTAGTGGGGGTTTAGAGGCAGAAGTGGGTAGTTAGGGGCAATAGTGGATGGTTAGAGGCAGAAGTGGGTGGTTTGGGGCAATATTAGGGGGTTAGGGGAAGTAGTAGATGGTTAGGGGCAATAGTAGGGGGTTAGGGGCAATAGTAGGGGTTGCAGGTAGTGTTAGGTAGTTTGGGTCATGAGTAAGGGTTAGGGGCATGAGTAGTGAGTTAGGGACAGTAATGGGTGGTTAGGGCAATAGTGGGTGGTAAGGGGCAGTGTTGGGTAGTTTGGGTCATGAGTAGGGGTTAGGGGCATGAGTAGGTGGTCAGGACCTGTAGTGGGGGATAGAACCTGCACTGGGGGGGGTTGGATCAGTAATGGAGGGTTAGGACCTGCGATGGGTGGTTAGGGGCAGTAGTAGGGGGCCTAGGATCATTAGTGGGGGGTTAGATTTTGTAGTGTGAGTTTAGAGGCAGAAGTGGGTATTTAGGGCCAATAGTGGATGGTTAGAGGCAGAAGTGGGTGGTTTGGGGCAATATTAGGGGGTTAGGGGCAGTAGTAGATGGTTAGGGGCAATAGTAGGGGGTTAGGGGCAATAGTAGGGGTTGCAGGTAGTGTTAGGTAGTTTGGGTCATGAGTAAGGGTTAGGGGCATGAGTAGTGAGTTGGGGCAGTAATGGGTGGTTAGGGCAATAGTGGGTGGTAAGGGGCAGTGTTGGGTAGTTTGGGTCATGAGTAGGGGTTAGGGGCATGAGTAGGTGGTCAGGACCTGTAGTGGGGGGATAGAACCTGCACTGGGGGGGCTTGGATCAGTAATGGAGGGTTAGGACCTGCGATGGGTGGTTAGGGGCAGTAATAGGGGGCCTAGGATCATTAGTGGGGGGTTAGATCTTGTAGTGTGGGTTTAGAGGCAGAAGTGGGTATTTAGGGGCAATAGTGGATGGTTAGAGGCAGAAGTGGGTGGTAAGGGGCAGCATTGGGTGGTTTGGGGCAATATTAGGGGGTTAGGGGCAGTAGTAGGTGGTTAGGGGCAATAGTAGGGGTTGCGGGCAGTGTTAGGTAGTTTGTGTCATGAGTAAGGGTTAGGGGCATGAGTAGTGAGTTAGGGGCAGTAATGGGTGGTTAGGGCAATAGTGGGTGGTAAGGGGCAGTGTTGGGTAGTTTGGGTCATGAGTAGGGGTTAGGGGCATGAGTAGTGAGTTAGGGGCAGTAATGGGGGTTAGGGGCAGTAGTGGGGGTTAGGAATTTAGAAGGTTAAAAAGGGGCTAAGGGGAAGGTTTAAAAAATATATAAATACATTTGTTTTATATGTTAAACAAAAAAATAGTTTATTCCTCCTCCTTAAAGCTTACCTTAGGTTGGGGAGGGGGAATCCGGTTCCATGTTTGCACCCCCGGGGTGCTGCAATACAAATTGCAGTCACTCCTGGTCCCCCGCCTCTCTCCTTCCTCGCCGCTGCGGCACTTCTACAAGTGCTGAGTGAAGCGGCGTGTACAGGACGCACCTTCCAAATAAGCGCCCTAGGTAGGTGGCGCGGGCCCTGCCTTTATATGTAATGTTTTTAATGTTTTATTCAATGGTTTAATTACCTGAAAATTGACAGTTGCCCTTTAACTCTTGGGTCAGGACCTAAAATTCGTCCATTTGCTATTTACTGGTTCAGGCATAGGTCAGGGCCTAAAATTTGGCTATAGGCTCTTTCACTGGTTCATGCATAGGCATATCGCAATTATCAGACTCTAGGCAATTGCCTAAAGTACGATCCCTGCCTTCCAAAGTGCATTGAAGACTTCTTTCTTTCACATTGGGAAGTTACGAAAAGAAAAGTGTTTTGCAAATTAATTCATGTCATATATTACATAAAACACCAAATATGGATTACTGAGGTAATTTAAAATAGAGAATGTGTACTTTGTCTGCATGAATATGGTAAATCATTTCTTAATGGCAAACAAATGATAAACATATCTCGCAACACTTAACTAAAGCCTGACTTTTTGGAAGCAGAGGCAATGATACAATATTACTCCATAGCAGTGGCGTACACACGACCCATGGGGCCCCGGTGCGAAAATTGATCTGTTGGGTGCTCCCTTGCACGCCCGCCAGCCAGCCAGCCAGCTCGCCCGCCCGCCCGGTAACACCAGGGCCAGCCTCGAGGGCCCTGGGATAGCCAACTACTGGGTGCCCCAGTAGAAGAGACTGGCCACACTGGCGTACATACCGGGTTGCAGGGAGGCCGGGCCCCCTGTGAACACAGTATGTACGCCAGTGCTCCACAGCCAGAGACTAGATTCAGAAATTATATTTTATATGTACATATAGCAATTCTACAACTATAATATCAAAGAAAATCCCTAGGTATATTTATATAAATTTAGGTTATTTATTAACTCCAATGGCCGTTAGGTGTAAGCCCACCTGCCACATCAACACAGACCTCTAAGGTGGGTCCTACACTAACTCTCCACCTTGCTACCTTCAGTTTCAGGCAAAAAAAATATGGGGAAATACCCCTCTCTGTCTTGTAAAACAAACAAAAAAAAAACAATAGTGATTTGGGGTAGTGTACAGGTAACTTTTTTTTTGTTGGTTGTTATTGTATGTATTGGGCCTGATGTGTACTATAGTCATTGCTGCCACCCAGGAGTAGTGGGCGTTTGAGCGCAGGACTTGTTTTTGTGTATTTGTATTTGCTATTTTATCACACAGCCATGTTACAATGCTGCCGCCCATCCCATGTGTTCCTATTAAGGGTTAATAAGTATGTGGGGATGTATATAAAAATACCCATCTCTGTCTCATTAGAGATTTTTTTTACTGAAGCCGATCGCAGGTGAATTGTTACTGTAGGACTAATCTAAGAGGTTTGCCTTGACGTGGCAGGTGGGCTTCCACCTAATGGCCATTGGAGTGAAACAAAAAAAACTAAATTTGCCTAAATACGCATAGGGATTTGGGATAGTGTGCAGGTAAATATTTTCATTGGTTTTTATTGTTTGTATTGGGGCTGATTTATACTATGGTCATTGCTGCCGCCCAGGACTAGTGGGAGTCTGAGCGCAGGATTTTTATGTATTTGTACTACTGTAAAATCACATAATAAAGATGTTCTGATGTTTTTAATCCCGGTGTAACTGATTAAAATGTTAAAACAAACAGACAAGAACAAAACAACACATTTTTACAGCGCCTGTATAAATGAATGGATATATCAGGCTTTATTTGAGATACCAATTGCCTTCTTTGGATTTTTGTGTCTCAAATGTCAGCTTTTTATAAACAAATTCACAGAGACAAACCACAGGCTTTCAAAGGAGCCACCAGTATATCAACAGTATTAGAGTTTGTTTGTTGTTTTTTTTACTAGTGGATTAGGCAAAAATCTAAAATAGATAAGATATATAATCTCCTGCACAGCCCTGTGATAAGGGATAAAAACATCTCCTCACATAGTGTGCCCTTTGAAAGCCACAGAAAGGTTGGTAATCTATTATCGAATAAGAACATGGTTGTAATGTACAATATCATCACATTGGATAATTCTGTAATAATGTGTATTTACTTCCATTGTAACTCCTTAAAGACCAATGATGCTCTATGCTGCCATGCACTGTTTTATTATGACTGCAGGGGCTCAATCGAATTTCCATAGGGTGCTTTAAAGGGACACTATAGTCACCAGAGCCACTACAGCTTAATGTAATTGTTCTGGCGTCTATAGCCTATCCCTGCAGGTTTTTTAATGTAAACAAGAAAAGTCAGTGCTGCCTAGTAACACCTCCAGTGGAAGCCACTCAGACAGCCACCAGAGGGGCTTCCTGTGTCAGTGTTTCACAGTGTGTAGCACTGACGTTCTGCATTTCCACGTTCTGCATGGAGGTGCTAAATGTTCGCCCATAGAGATGTATTCAATCAATGCATCTCTATGAGGAGATTTT
The DNA here is from genome assembly GCA_933207985.1 of Pelobates cultripes. NCBI lineage: Eukaryota > Metazoa > Chordata > Amphibia > Anura > Pelobatidae > Pelobates > Pelobates cultripes. The sequence goes on along the minus strand of OW240912.1, from coordinate 399,152,593 downwards.
TCCATGCATGCACAATGGTCTCCTAATGCTTTACTAAGGGAAAGCATTGGATTGGCTGAGATCATCAAGCTTCATGATCTTAGCAATGGAGGCGGAGCCAGCTGTGGCGAGGCAAACGCAATGTGGGAGAAAATGTGAGTTTAAACACATTTTCACTGCTCTGAAACAGTGCACTGCAGTGCACATGGGGGCAGGGTAACAAAAAAAGTGGGTTTAACACTCTAGTGTCAGAAATACATGTGTCAGAAATACATGTTCCTTTAAACTCTTTATGGACCAGATAGCGATGTCTGCAGATTGCAACAGTTTCCTAAAAACAAGATTACATGTAATAAAGCCTCACAAATTATTATGTAAGTCTCTGACTTACCCTTGCTACCTAGCGATGGTCAGCTTTAGCCTTCTTTGGTCAAAACGATCACTTCTCTGCTCAGGCATGCGTACTTGGAAGGTTTAAAACTGTCCCAGAGAACATTTTTTCTCCTGATCCATGATTGTATGCAAAAGGTCTAAGTGCTACGGAATCTGTTGGCATTTTATAAACGGTAATAATAATAATAATAACATGGCTGCCCTCATACAGCAATAGCAACCTAGTAGATGGACCAAATAAAGCTCGTTACTTATATAACTGCACTATACAGTGTCACTTAGAGAATATAATACGTCATTCTTTTATTTCAAATAATATTAATACAAATTACAGTTTTCCTTAAAGAAATTAAAAAAGAAAAATATTACATTGTAAATAGTCAGTAAAAGATGTAGCAAAATAATGACTAAACTCATTTACCTTGATTCACTAGGCAGTATGAATAGTTATAAATAGCTGCACGGCTGTCGAGTCGGAACTCAGTTTAAAGACCTGTAATATTCATTATAAGCTTGCAGACTGGCTTCTGAGCGAAACGGAGCTCAGTCAGTGGATCTGTTTCCCCTGGAGCACAGTAGGTGCTAAAAAAAATATAAAACTAGTGGCATAGCACAATTTCTGTTATAGCTTCAAACTGTGACACTTTGTCTACAAATAGTAAAAAAAACTATTCAAATTTCTTTTCTCTGAAGCAAGGTTATTAATCTACGCACATTACTGCAAGAGAATGAAATTTTCTCTTCAGAGAGCTGTGACTTCCAAGCCACCCAACCATCATTCAAAGCGTGGGAAGGCTTTTATTAACTGTAATGCTCAGTCTACACGGGGCCTTCAATGGACAGTCAAAAATATATATTATTATACATTGAATACTTTATGGATTTGTAATCTTTTTTTGCAAATCGTATTTTTTTTTTCAGTTTATATTTTTATTGAGCATTTATTCTAGTCAGAGTATGGCATTGGAAAATAAACATTACTTTTCTATTGTGCGTAAACAAGCATTTTGTGGGTGCTACGCCCTGTTTAGAACACGTGTAAGCCAGTGGGTGAGTATGTGCCTGGTTCCCCCTACCTCCCCAAACGTAGAGACTCAGATCTGTGTGACATTGTTCTTTCCTGGGGGTCTGGGTTGTGGGCACAGAACCCAGGATGGCAGCATTATCTCTGGGGGACTGGAGTGTAGAGGGAATGGGCCTATGCAACTGGTTCATGTGTGCTCTGCCCTATATACTGGGCACATGTTCAGAGTCTGCGGACACAAAGTCTGGTTGGCTGAAGCTGGGTCAGTGACAATCCCTCTCCGGAGCCTCCTTGTACCCTCAAGCTGGAGTTTTGGCTGTTTTCCATGTGCTCCGTAGGGGCTCCCTGGTCCAGGCAACAGAGGTGTCTCTGGGTCATCGGCAGATGTGAGTGTGACTGTTTAGTTTCCAAGGTGCACCTCCCGGAATGTGTCACTGTGTCTAAGAGAGGTAAATGGCTCCTCTTCCTCCTCCAGGGATTCCTCAGAGGTTTCGTCCACGAGGCTCTATGCGGGCGCCATTTTGGGAGGTGCTGGTGGAGTAGGCCTCTTGAACGAGATCCTTATATCCCCCTGTTTGGGGGGTTCTGGCACATGAAACTTGTGGTGCTTGCAGGGCTGCCATCAGAAATTTTGGGGCCCCTGACACAGCTCAAGGTCTGGGCCCCCCGGTGCCTGCACCCGAGTCCGCCCAAAGTGCTGCCCCCCCCCCAGTCCGCCCACAGGGATGCAGTGTCTGCAGGGCCGGTGCAAGGATTTTTGCCGCCCTAGGCAAAAGTAAAGTTTGCCGCCCCCCCATGTGACATCACAATGCCCCACCCATATGATTTGCCATGTTAACTAACACCAGTGCTGCAGTGCCGCCGTGTTTACATTAAAAGGCCTGCAGGGACAGGCTAGACACCAGAACTGCAGTGGTTCTGGGGACTATAGTGTCCCTTTAATGTGAGGTAAATTAGAGATTAGTGCCACGAATAATATACTTGATTGCCTACTTACAACCAGATGAGGATGATGATGGGCTCTATCTGCCGTCTGGCTCCACTGGTCTGGTGTAGAACAGGCTCTCTGGAGGAGGTTTGTAACTGTGGTCACAAAAATCAATGTTCTGGGAGAACAGGAAGCAGCTCCATTTTTTGAGGGCCCTTTACACAGCTCAAGGTCTGGGTCCCAGGGTCCACCTTCATGTTCCACCAATGAGTTTGTTCACAGGGGGTGGAGTGTGTGTGGGGGTATGTCCTGATGTGTGTAAGGAATGCATTGTGTGAATCTGTGTGTGTATGTGTAAGGGCTGCAAGGTGAGTTTGTGTATGTATGGGATGCAGTGTGTGCATCTGTAAGGAATGCATTGAGTGTGTGTAAGGGGTACATTGTGTGTTGCTGTGTGTAAGGGATGCATTGCTTGTGTATGTGTGTCTGTGTGTAATGCATTGTGTGTTTTTCTGTGTGCAAGGGGTGCATTGTGTGTGTGATGGATGTCAATCTCTCCCCTTCCCCCGTCAATTTCCTTCTCCCCCTCACCCCGTCAATTTCCTCCCCCCCCTCTCCAATTACCTTCTCCCCCCCTCCAATTTCCTTCTTTCTCCCTCCTCTCCCCCCCCTCCCCCTCCCCTTCTCCTCCCCTCCAATTTCCCTTCTTCTCCCCCCCTCCAATTTCCTTCTTCTCCCCCTCCAACTTCTTCTTCTTTCTCCCCCCCTTCTCCCCCCATCTCCAACTTCCTTCTCCCCCCCTCAAATTTCCTTCCACATACTTTTTTTTCCCCCATCCCCCCAGCCTCCCTACCTGTAGGAGTGCTGAGGGGATTCCCTGGGGTCCATCTTCTGGCTCCGGCATCAGTGCAGTGCGCGAGGGAGCTGAAGAGGAAGCACTCAGCCAGGGAGGCTGAGGTGATCGGCTGCTGGGCCCCCCAGGAGAAGAGGCTGGCCCAGTGGGTACATACCTGGGTCGCATGGGGTATGTAGACCACTGAATGTGGGGCCCGGACGACCTGAGCAGTCCGGGCCCCCCAGGACTACCGGGCCCATGACAACCGTTATGGTTGTCATGCCCTGATGGCAGCCCTGGGTGCTTGCCCCCCATAGTGTCACTGCGGGGGGGAGATTGTGGAGGAGCTTCGTCAGTGCTGGAAAATTGGGTATTTTATGGAGAATCTCTGTGTTGAAGCGGAGCTCCACATTAGCACGTCTAGTCAGTCTCTCAGTCAGCAACATCCTCGATTGTAAATCTTATTTAATGTTTTATATTTTGTCAGGGCGTGATTATTTTTTTTATTTGTTTGAAGAAAGTAGATTGAAGAAATAAGATCTTTAATCAAGACTTCAAATGGGTGGGGTGCAGGAGAGGCTAATCTCTCGGCTTTGTTGTGGTCATGGTGCCCCACATTTTTTTAAATTACCACTACGACTACCATAAAACGATAAAGTAAATCACGGTGTGCAGAGTGTAACAATATGCGACTAATTCACTGTATAATGTGACTTCTGACAGTAATTCCAGCAAGTTTCAAACAAGCTTTATATCCAGTTAGGTTTCACTGCAGCGCTAGATTGTTAGACTTCTATCTAAGACTCACTAATCAGCCAGTGCAACCAACGTCTGTTACCGTTGTCCTCTGATCGTCCTCCTCCATCTAAGCACACTCTCCACCAGTTCACATCCCGGAATAATTAATTCACATACAGAGTAGCGCCTGAATTTAGGACCTAAATCCTGCTTACCATGCTCTCAAATGGCCCTGAATTGGATTTATTATAACCAATAATATATGAATGTATCTGTCTGTATGTAGATGTAAGTTGATACAACCCAAGTTATTAATCCATATAATTCTAAAAATATTCGAAAAGGGAGAAATTGCATAGTGACTTGTCCTGATGGTCGGTCGATGTGTCTATCTATCCATTTCTGCAAACAACTCTCGCTTTCTTCTTTCAGCTGTTTTTCCAAATCGCTCTTTCCACAGGACTACTTGCTAATGTTACCAGGGTGACCCTGCTACCATTAGAATGTGCACCTGACAACTGACCCCTGCCTGGAAATTGCTCTGTGTGGGGCTCTGAGAGACAGTGCACAAGACGTGACAGGTGCAGAGCAGATAAACACATCACAAATGGCCTTCACAACAAAGTGTGGGTTTGCGGAATGATTTTGAATGTAAACATAGCTATTTTAAAGAAACTACCACATGGTGAAGGAGTGGCGTAGAAATACAAGTCCAATTCTTTCTGTGAAGACTCATTTGGTTTTGTAGCTCCATTCATGAAAATCATGAACCGAGCTTTGGTTTGCTTCACTCACATTTACTGATGAATGTAACTGTTGCTAAGAGTTAAATTATATATCCCATAAACTTCTGCTGAGAAAGGTTTCTGGGATATATCATATTTTCAACATTCCAACTGATAATAATTTGATAGCTAGGATTGACTGACAGGTGCCATCTATTTCGTGGTCTGTAATGTATTTGAATCAAGTACCTTGAGAGGTAATTAAAAAAAAAATATATATATATATATTTATTTGGTTTTTGCATATTTTTAATGCATTATCAAAATAAATAACTCATTTGCAAATGAAGGATAGCCTGGGGTGTCTGTTTAATTCTCAATATGGTAAAATCTCACAGGGTTATTCAGTAAACTGCAAAAAGTTAGAGATTTAAATTAAATTACATTTTTTTTTTACCAAAGTAGCTAAACTGAAAATATAGAATAACATTCTCCAGTTTGTCTGTTTTTGACAACAATTTTCGACAATTTACTCTTTAGTGAATGAACTTGTGAAATTTTTATTTGTCAAAATATATACTATACTTTTTAGTACATGAACCTGTTAATTGGTACTAGAACTCCTTCCTTAACTCATAAAACCATCCTGTTAGTTTGTTTATAATGGTATCCCTGCCTCAGTTGAATCTGTCTTTTTAATGGGAGCTGGAATTAAAAAAAATAGCACATGGTAACACTCAAATGATATCACACACGTCTATTCAGTAAACTGTTGCCTAATAAAGACCCAAAATCATAAACTAGAGTAGACACTTTTTATAAGGCTACATTCACACGCAGACTAGAGAATAACTACTGTTGGAGATAGTTTTACCTTAATAGTAACTGTCCGGTTTGCATTTCTTTATTCCGTAACTTAGAACAGAGTCTGTGCTAAGTCCCTAAGTAACACACAATTCTTTTGTTAAGTCACTTCTTTTTAAAGTGACAGATGTGATGTTCCCTGGGGCATCTAAACAGCTATCAAGGGAGCTAATGTCATGTTGATTTAATTTCTCTTTGAAATTTAAATGTAAAAAAACACCACACATTCAGGAAGAGCTGGCCACCTTAAAGGTAAATAGCCATTTAGCAGATGCTAAGACGAGGGAAGGGCTTTTCTTAATCTAGAAAGAAAAAAACAGGTATTTTTTTAATTAAGTAAGCTAATTTGTATAATTAGGCCACGTTATTGAGTACCTGATTTGGTCACGGTAAATAATAGCCTTTCATTAAAGGGGAAGGTTTCACAGTATGATATTTTTGTAATGATGATTAATTGTCATCTGTGCCTTAATTGTCCCAAATTTAAATAACAGGTGACATTTATTAATATATGAGGGTCGTGATAAAATAACTCTGGGGAAATTAGTCTGCTGGATTTCAGCATTTAAATATTTTTAAGACTATTGAGAAACATCAGCTATGGAAGAAAAATTACTACTGGTTGGAGTGTGTGTTTCAGCCAGTGATCACACCATCCAGAGATTAGTTACCTTAAACTTTAGGATTTTTCGGAATTGGCCTTATGACTCGTTAATCTAACTCGCCTGACTTTGCCTTGTTGTAGCACCCGAAGAAATAAAATGCTCCCACATTGATACAGTTTTACCGGAAACTCAACAATAGTTTCTGGATGGACTGGATTTACATCCAACACTGCGAGGACATAGACAACGGAATTTATTTCTGGCTTATGGAGACCCATATTGACTCATTGCAGAAAGATCTTGGTGTACCTCTACGTAAAGATCTTCCTCAGACAAGTCCAACCCCTGTAACTCACAATGACGAAACATAATAAAAACGACAATAGACTGTTGAGTTGGGTTGACTGTTGAGTTGGGTTATGTTTACATGTTATCCTGATGGTTCAAGCCATTTACATACAATGACTATAAATATGAAAACTATAAATAAAGACAAAGGAAGTTATAGAGTCGTGACACTCAACATACAAGTTCTTTGACTTGGTTTATTACAATCTCATCCTTGCATGTAGGAGTTCATTTTGCACAAAAATAATCAACAATAAACAGGACACATCATATTGGGCATATCTTATTTATCAGCATGTCTACTTTCCTTCTCCGGTTTATTTTCTTCTTCCGACCAGCTGTCACCTTCTTTCCTTCTTGTCAATTCCACCATTCTCAACCTTACTCTCGTTTCCAATCTCCAGTGTGTTCCCTCCATATATGCATCCTACTGAACCTGAATCAGGGACCTTATAATTGCTAGGCTGGTTACTTGACACCCTGCATTGCTCACAATGTAACTGGCAAAAGAATTTGAATGTTACAATATCTAGGGGTCAACTTTTTTATCCACCCCTGGTCTACAGGTCTTTAGTGTCTATGAGAGCTAAGGGGATCCCCTTCTACCACAACCCACTAAGGATTCTGAGTTACAAGGTGCACACCTGAACCCTTTAAACAATTGTATTAATAAATTGGTATTGTAATAGTTTTGATCAGCACCATTAAAGGATCATTATTTAATGTTTGTCACCTAGAGATACTGTAGTCACCAGAACCACTACAGCTTAATATAGAGGTTTTGATGCATTTAGCCTGCACCTGCAGGTTCAGTAGTGTTGTAAACGTTTCCGTTGCAGAGAAAAGGCAGTGTTTCCATTGCTACCTAAGTCCACCTCTAGTGGTTGTCAATCAGACAGCCACTAGAGGGACTTCCTGTTTATAGTCCTGCAAAGATTGCAGGGCCGACATTCGGTTTTTCTACACTCTTCATGGAGATGCTGAACATTCTCCATAGAGAAGAATTTAAACAATCCATCTCTATCGGGAGATGTTGATTGGTGCAGCGATGCGATTTGCCATGCATGTGCAATAGCCTCCAAAAGCATTGGTTTGGCTGGGATCATTAGAACTGATATACTGGAGCTGCAGCATGGAAACCAGCTCGCCACATGATGTAAGTTAAACTGCTTTTTTTAACACTTCTGGTGGGGGGGCTTAAGGCAAAACTCGTCTAATAAGTGTTGGGGAGTGGTGTGAAAATACAAATTGTAAAATGTTGTTCCAAAACAACTATTTGATTTTCTACTAAGTGACACCTGCATGAAGCAAAGAATTCGATTGCAGCACTTAACCTCAAGTTGAGTGTAATAAAAATATGACTTTTAAGCTTATGTTATCAAGCACACTGGAGGAATGTGTACATTTTGGTTATGATTTACGTGCCTGCCAGTGTGGAATGGAAATATTTACATGGGATAAAATTGTCTGTATTTAAGATGGGTGCATGACTCATGGCTCTGCAATTTTTTCCCATAATAATTTAAAAATGTATTCCATTTTACTATGCATTGCAAAAAACTGTATTATGTACATGAAAAAAGTATAGAAAAAGAAAAAAAATACAAGGAAAGTGAATAAATTGTATTCTCTGTTTAAAGAAAAATACGGTGTGGAATTTCTTTATAAAATCAACAACAATAGCTTCAGCCGAGAGAAAAATCATGCCAGTGATCTCAACTGAAAAAGATAGTAATTAAAGTGACCCGACTGTCATGCATACAGAGGGGTTTAACAGAGAACAAGGGACACACATGTGTAATAATGTCAATGAATAGATCAAAGCGACAGAAAAATACAGGAACGGCTCAGGCAAAGCACACCCTAATTAAACGAAATTTTATCTACCTAATTGTTAGCCATTGCTATATTCAACACACACTTGAATCTCATCATGGGCAGTCATCTGCATATTAAAGGACCTATTTCAGTGCTTAGGAGTAATTACTAAGGAAATAATTGGCCTCTTTCAAAACCTGATTCCACATTCATGGGATATATGCAACAAAAGGGTTTAGAATTTGCACAGAATAGCTCCATTTAGTAGGTGGTTGTAACTAAACTCCCCCGCTCCACCCCAAACTGTGGTTGTCACTTGTCCCCCCCATACCTCCCTCCTCCCCCAAACTGTGGCTTTCCTAATAATCTTCTACCAAGATTAATGCAGCATTCATTGGGATAGAATTAGCACCATATATACTAAGACAGAAAAGCTATATTTTTAATGGGCAAATGCACAAATGAAAAACACACAGAGGAAATTATTCAATTAGAAGGTGATTAGCAGGATAAAAAAAATAAAAAAAAAGGAATGTTAATATATGTGCTATTCAGCAATGGTTCCCAGACCAGTCCTCAAGACTCACCAACAGTCCAGGTTTTGTCAGTATCTCCATTGGAATAAAATAAGGAAATACATCAATCCTGGTTGTTGGTGAGCCACGAGGACTGGTTCGGGAACCACAGTGCTATTTTATAGTAAGCTTATAGATAAATGTCTGTTATCAGCAACATGATTTTAATTTAAGATCCTAATGATAACCCATTGAATTCCATTTGTTGTTAAATTGAAGGAAATGTTTATAAAGTTCCTCCAAATGTTCTATATATTAAGATTAGTTCTTGGAGGCTCTAAAGGCTGTAGAATGTTGGTGCTACATAAATGCTAATGTGTTGGGATTGCTGGTCCTGTTCCGGAGCACCGGTGGCCGCTGGGATTGAGTTCAGTTCAGTTGATCATCTTTGCAGTGAATGGATTTCAAAGCATCAGTATTCATTAACATAACACTGTAGCCTGCCACAATGCTGATGCAGTTCTTAGATATCTCTTAATAATCAAAATATAGACAATGCCTAAACAGGTACCATTACACCAATTCCCATTGTGCATTCAGGTTAACCTTCTTCACCTTTTGCCTATGGTCATTTTTGTATGTCAATTACTAATGAAATATCCCTTTAACTGTAAAGCGCCATGGAATAGGTCAGTGCTATGTAAATACTTATAATAATAATCTTTGTGGCGGATGGATTATGTGGAAGGTCAGAGCCTTTAATAAGGCAGGTTGTGCTACCTGAATGTACGTGATAGGATCCTGTTATTGAAATATTCAGGATCTTCCTCTTGGAACGATGGGTCAAGTATTATATGCTAGTGGTGATGGACAAAGAGTTTTTGAAGCTGAACCTGCCATATATAAAGCAACTGCTTTCAGGACAAAGAAAGTATCTGCTATGTGTCATGACAATCACTGACAAAGTGTGCTGGAGTTTCTCCTGCTTAGACAGGTCAGCCAAGCTGGACTCACAGTGTAACATAGGTATTGCATGCCCTGAGAGCTGCTCAACAATGTTTCTGCTGCTTGTGGACCTAGGGGTTCTCCTTTTATTTTCCTTGTTGCCTGTGGTTAAAGGAACACTGTAGGGTCATGAATATAAACCTATAGTGTTAAAGTCCCCTCTTTCCCCCCTTAAAAGGTAATAAAACTCATCTTTATTCCAGCACTGCGTGGGTCTACTGATGCTGGCACCACCCTCGATTCACTGCATTGGCGACTCAGCATCTTATCATAGAAATGCATTGAATCAATCACCAGCATCTCTAGTGGCCATCTAGAGAGCAATGTAAACACTGCCTTTTCTTTGATTGTCTGATAAAAAAAATTCATACAAAATGGCATTAAATTAGCAGGCTTGTTTCTGACTTACGGTCTCCAAAGGGTTTCCAATTTTTGCTAGCAACGGGACTGTGGTAACAGACCATAAACTCAATGCCACAGCAGTGTATCAGTTTATGACGGTAGTTAGAGTTGATCCTAAATCACTACAGTACTCTTTCTTCAGAAAAGGTTCTAAGGAGCTGGGATACCTCTAAACAAGGCAAAGTCCTGAAAGTCTATATGGGGTAATTAACAATATAGATAGTCCAGGAGATATATTAACCAACATAGCTTAATTCCTTAAACAGCTTTAAACACCCAGAGTATTTGTCTCTGTTGTCATTAGTCCATATGCCACTCCATAAGCCCAAAGCTAAGCATTTTGACATGTTCCTCCCCTTTCCATTGGTGGCCTGGGAATGAAATAGGCAATATACAAAGAAGAATGTTTGTTGATATTCACCTGAACCTACAGGAAAGAAATATACCCTTTATTACAAGGTTCTTCAGCCAGGATTTACAAGCTATGGCCATCAATTAACTCTTTAAGTCTAAAAAGTGCCTACATAGGCTGTGAAAACAATACACCAGCATTTGGTTTAGTGGTAGCCGTCCATTAATTTAAAACAAAGGATCTGCCTTTCACATCTGTGAATGTTTTCTGAAAAGCACATTAGCACAAATTCAAACCAGTGTTTCCATAATTGAGGATATGTGTGCGTTGCCCACAAAACAATGTTCATAAAGAGAAATGCTGCTGAACTGAACACTCAACTTCTACAACCTCTGAAACCACATGTAATAGAGCTGTAAACTTAATTCATGTGACGGAATGTGGTTGAGAACCATCTGCTCTAACAGCTTCTCAAGCAGTGGTGCTAATAACAATTTCAATACTCCAAGGATTACATAAAATGTCTATATTTAGCGGGTCTGTAAAGGAAAGGGAGAGTAACAAGTCAACAACTGTGCTGAGTGATACAATCAATATGAAACATTAGCACTTCTTGCATAAATGGGTAATGGGCAAAGAGGATTTAGCATTGCTACATCTAAAGATTGGGAGAATTTACATGTTATGGGGTCTACTAACTCGAAAAGTCAAGACATTGGCTTAGTCATTGTTTTCATTCATATTTCCCCAGATATAATGAGGAAGACACAACAGAATTATGAGTAAACAACAAATATAAATTATATATCTGATGAATGACAAGCAATGACAGAAAACACAAAGAAAGGGTAACAGAGAGTAGCTAGGAAAAATCTATTTAAAACAGATCTACAAAAAACAAAAACAAAAACAAAAACATCTATTTAAACAAAACCGTATAAAAACTTGAAAAGATCTCCAGTACACAAGAGCATTTGCTTACTGGAGATCTTTTCAAATTTTTATACTTTCTTGTTTCAATACATTTTTCCTAGCTAGTTTCGATTAACCTTTCTTTGTTTTTTTGACAAATTGAGTATTAGAAGTCCAGTATCCAGAGGGATTTCTACCTGCCCGATCTCAACATTTACAACAAAAAGGGGCTGGAAGTCTAAACCTACTATTAAGTGGCTCAGCAATATGTGAGTGGGGCCATTTTGTGTTTATTTGCTTTCATTACTATTGTATATAGATTTCACTATTGTCTGCTACTTTTTGTGTTGTAAGTTTTATCAAGTTTATGGTAAAATTGCATGTTTGTGTTTTTATACATATACTTATACATATACTTATCGAGTGGTTTTCAATTAAATTTGTTTTGAAAGTGTTATAGTTTTACATCCATAAATGCATTACTTTTTTCTTTTGGTAAATACGTTAAGACAATTTGCATAGGGATATACATACCCCTAATGTTGAAAAGGGTAAACAAAACAATCAAATTCGTTATTACCAACAGCAGTACAATTGTTCCATTGCAATGGTTGAACTGGTTTGTGGTCTAATTTCTGCACCTAAACTTCAGCCCTTGGATACCTAATTGGTACTATAGATGTTGATTGTTAGTGTCATGTGGTCTAAAACCATTGGAACCGAGAGCATCATAAGCAAAGAAAGTTAAGTGTTCCCTCCAGTGGGGCGTATATCAGTAGCCCGTTGTCAGTAGACCACTTTTTGCCCTCAACCAAACAGTAACCAGCTATTGATCATTAGCGCGTGCAAATTATTGTGCACAGAGACCATTATCGGGTTAAAACATGTATTAGTGTCTATGCTAGGCAAAAATTTGCGTTATAGCCTTAGTTAGATGCAATGAAAGGATTGGGCAACATAGGCTGCACATTCACTGGTTCTACTTTTGCCCATTTGCCAAAGCAACTATAAAGTAATAAATGCAATACATTAAATTTTAGGTGCAAACATTGCAGAATGTAACTGATCTGTACCTGTGAGCGGCAAATAATAATGTAATATAACTTTCCCTGCAGAACATACAATACAATTAGGTGTCAATTAATACACCCTCCACTAGGTTGCGTTGCTATGTGTATATCAGGAACGGAGTATGTGTAAGCGTCTCTTTACTGGAACATAGCAGGGAGTATAGGAAAGTCATGGGGTGCATAGTCTTCCCTACTCTCCTCTTTACCCCGACAGGACAATGGCCATGGCTTGATGAGTCCCTCTTTTTCACTTGTAGGATCCAGGTACTGTGTTTCTGGGCGCCGGTGTAAGTCTCTTGACTTTGTTTCCGGGTAACATGCCGTGCCTCCGCTTGTTAATGATCTCCAAATCCTCAGGTCTTTTGGTAGGCGGCAGAGGCGGCAGAGGCGGCAGAGGCAGCAGAGGCGGCTCTAGACTTTATGAGGCCTTAGGCGAAACTCAAACATTAGGCCCCACTAACAAAAAAGTGTCACATATACACATTGAGGCACTGTGCCTGAGAGTGTGTCTGACAGAGAGTAACCTTGTGTGTGTGAATGTATGTCTCTGTGAGCATGTTTGCGTTTTTGTCTGAGACCGTATGTGTATGGGGTAGCTGCTTGAAGTGTGTTGTGTGTATGGGGGGGTGATGGGGAGAGGGGGTAATGTGAGGAGGTAAGGGGGGGTAATGTGAGAAGAGGGGGTAATGTGAGAAGGAGTGGGGGTAATGTGAGAAGGAGATGGGGGGATGTGAGAAGGAGATGGGAGGTGATGTGAGAAGGAGATGGAGGTGATGTGAGAAGGAGATGGGGGATGTGAGAAGGAGATGGGGGTGATGTGAGAAGGAGGGGGGGTGATGTGAGAAGGAGGGGGTAATGTGAGAAGGAGGGGGGTGATGTGAGAACGAGGAGGTTGATGTTGAGGGTGAGAAGAAGGGGGGGTGATGTGAGAAGCTGCAGACCATGTAATATCGCGAGACCATCAGAGCGTTGCCGTGGTAACCCGCGGCAACGCTCTGATTGGTCGGTTTTCGCAAGACACATGGTCTGCAGCTGTGCTCACTGCGGAGCTGCAGACCTGTGTCTGCAGTGGCTGGCCGGGCAGCCAGGAGGGGCCTCGCACCTGGCGGCATACCGGGCAAGCCGCCGGGCCCCCTCCTGGTGTCACAGTCTGCCATAAGGCGGTTTAGGCGGCCACGAGGCCCCAGGCAGTGCAAGGCCTTAGGCGGCCGCCTAAACCGCCTAATTAGAGAGCCGCCTCTGGTAGGCGGTGTGGCTCCGTGCTGCTGCAGGAGTGACATTCCTGCAAGTTGCAGAAAGTTTCCCGGGTTGTCTTCCGACGTTAGTGTATGGCTCTCTTCCCTCATTTCTGTTGAGAGGGATCCTTCCATTCCCCAGCGATACAGTATATTAGCGTCTCGAAGTTTCTTGGCTAAAGGTACCAGTTTTCTTTTTTCTATGAGGGCAGAGAATGGTGTGTCGGGGTACACAGCCACCTTGTGTGCAGCTCTTATGCAGATGTTTCGGGTCATGATAATGATATCTCTGGGTGCTTCCCTGGGTGCCGCTGCAGATTTCTTCCCTCGGAACACTGAAGTGATCTGTGGCCTGTCAGAGCCTCCTGTAATGCCAATGGCTGTTATGAGTTTGAGGATGTAGGGCAGGAGCTGTGCGTTGTCAATCATTTCAGGGACACCCCTAAGGCGCAGGTTTTTACGCCTGTGTCTTGTCTCCATCGTGGTCACTGTGCGTCTCAATAGTTGTACCTGTGAGGTGAGCTCGAATAGGGTTTGGTCAGTGTCTCGGATTTCCCCCCCCCCCGGTGGCCTCATGTGTTTCTAGGCCTTGGACCGTCTGGCATGCCCCCCCCCCCGGCTAGACCTGCTTCCCTCTAGACCTGCCTTAGTTCTACCAGGAGCCTCTTTATATCACCTTTTGTGGCAGGTGCCTCGTCTTCCTCGGTTTCCAGTGTGGAGGATCTGGCATCCGATCAAGGTGAGGGTAGCGAGTCCTCTTCCTCCATGGAGGCTTCCGAAGCCTCAGGTGTACAGCAGGCCTCAGGCGCCATCTTAGGTCTCTCTGGGAACTCGAAAGAAAGCCTGCTTTCTGGGCATGGCTTGGCCTTGATTCCTCGTGTTCTTCTTCCCCATGGTCTCTGTTTGGGGATGATCTGTGTCTCAGGTAAAATCGCTGTGTTTCCGTGTTTTTTTTAATCATGTATATCTCTGGGATGCGCAGAGCTCTGCGAGGAGACGTCCGCTCGGTTTAGCTGCTTGCCATGCCCCCCCTTATCGAGTGTTTTATGTGTGGTTGGGTGACCTACACAAGGTGATAGTAGCACCACACTTCCACCTTTTAATCTTTGTATCCTGATTTTGATTAGTCTGAATCTATATAATGCATTGATTTAAAGTAGAATAAAATATTTAAAATAATAAATTACAACATAGAATATAATATATATCTCATAATATTATTTCAAACATTCCAACTATTTTCCATTTGTTGACTGTGTTGTACTGCTTGTGAATCAGAAGTCCTGACTCCTCACCAATGTCAGAAATTATACATCAATCATGTTATTATCCTTTATTTGTTTACTTCATTTAATGGGAAACTGTGGATAGATTGTCAGCCAGAACCATTATGCTTCATTATGCTATTGACCAACTAGTCTCATTGGCTCATTTAAAACTACCATCATCACTCAAGTTACCTAGCTCTTTTTTTAAGTCTACTTAGCAGCAGATAAAAACAGAGAATATGAGAACTCTCACAATGTGCCAAAGTTTATTGAAACTCGGTAGTTACCCTTCAGTTATTCCCCGCTTAGGTCTCAAAAAAGTTTTTTTCTCACTTGTGCCATTACAAAGAGAACCTATACCATTGGTATATTAGACTGATCCAACTCATAAGGGCAGTCCAGAATCAAAGTGCTGGCAAGTCCTCATTGCATGTACCTAATAGCATTATAAGCAACCAAGTAAACCTTTTTTCAGACGAGTTTATCAAGTTTGAGTAAAGGGAGAGAAGAGTATATTGTCCAAAGAATATATTGAATACATAATGTAGAAATGTGTTCCTGGTATAGCGGTTCAGACGTTGGGTTCTTGTTTTTGAGTTTTATGCCCGTGTAACTTGATTTAGGTGCACTGATCCTAGGTTCCCTGAAGTGTTAGGTGCCTTGAGGACTGTAAGCTTGAATTGGTCTCAGAGAGTCCTTTTGAAAGATGAAGTGTGATATTGACATGTGCAAGACTATAGCTATTGCCAAGTCCCATTCAAGTGTTTTTGTATTACCTCAGTGTGTGAAGACCATACCTCCTGCCAAGTCATGTCTAGTCCTGTCCAACTTTTGTTTAATATTTATGACTTCAGTATGTTTAAGGTTACACTCTTCATCCAACTCTGGCTCAGTAACGTCAGGTTTAACTTTTCCAATACATCAAGTAAAAGCCAAAATGTCTAAAATAAGATGCACTTAAAATTAGAGTGGGGGTGGGTAGAGATTACTATACATTTTATATGAAATGGAGGGCATTACTATACATTTTATACTAAATGGAGGGCATTTTTCACTATGTGACAAGGTTATTGGGCGTCCATGTCCAAGTGGGCGTCCACTTGAGACTATACAGTAGCCAGGTTTGTCCATTTTGGGTCTGGAATGTCTCATATCATTCTTGTAACACAATATCCCATATTCATTATGGAATGATTAAATGTGAGGGCACTGTGTAGGTCCACAGAAAATGTATATCTTTTCAATGAATATAATATTTATATTGGTACAATTAGTGTAGGAATGGGGGGTACCTACCCTTCTGGTTTTATTGGGTACCGAGGAAAAGCCTGTAATTTCATGTTTTTCTCACTAAATTACTTATTGTGGAGATTCCCCTGGGAGGAACTGTATGATTTAAACAATGATTTAACTCTATTTACTCCGCTTGTTCTTTTTAGTCTAATAGGGTTATTTACTAATGAGAATTCAAAGTGAATTTAAAATGTAAGTTCAAAATATGCTCTTAGTATGGCTACTCTGGCCTTAAATTTGAAATTCACTTCAAATTCACCATAATAAATAACACTGGCATCTACTTATCAATGAATTACTGACCCTCTATAGCTCATGGTAGGTTATGGTAAAAGGACTTTTTAGGACCTGCCCCTCTGGGGTTTATCTACCAGAACCGAAAACTAGGCTCCTGCCTCTTTCAATGCAATGTGAATGTTACACTTATTCACTATCTGTACAAATCCTTCCAAATCTGGCAATAAGCACTAGGGGCACATTATTCTAGCAGCTGATGGAATAGATTTGAGTGCTGCTCAAAAACATTTCTGAAAACCTTGAGATATGGAACTCAAAGACATAGAAACATAGAATGTGATGGCAGAGAAGAACCATTCGGCCCATCTAGTCTGCCCAATTGTCTAAATAATTTTATTAGTCCCTGGCCTTATCTTATAGTTAGGATAGCCTTATGCCTATCTCATGCATGCTTAAGCTCCTTTACTGTGTTAACCTCTACCACTTCAGCTGGAAGGCTATTCCATGCATCCACTACCCTCTAATACTTCCTGATATTATTTTTAAACCTTTGCCCCTCTAATTTAAGACTATGTCCTCTTGCTGTGGTAGTTTTCCTTCTTTTAAATATAGTCTCCTCCTTTACTGTGTTGATTCCCTTTATGTATTTAAATGTTTCTATCATATCCCCCATCTCGTCTTTCCTCCAAGCTATACATGTTAAGATCCTTTAACCTTTCCTTAAAGTATAATCACTACTGTGAGCTTTAGTGGTTACATAGCTTATAACAATCCTTCAAGCTGTCACAAGTAAGGGTTAATTAATGTGGTATAATTACAATTCACAGTCCTGTGCAGGCATTAGGTAGATGTTGGTTGCTGCACTTGTTTCTATTCACTAAACAATAAATCGCACGCAATTAAAGTCCGAATAGCAAAATTTAGGTCGGATAGGCTGTTTTGGAGAAATTCTCCAACTTTATGGTGTATAGTCAAAACGTGGTGATTTTAGGCTTAATTTTGCAATGAAATTTTAATTTGCTACAATTTAGAGTTTAGTGAAAAAAACTGTCTTGTATCTTTTTATTGAGTAATCATTTTACCGCTAGCTTCTGATAGCTAGTAAATGTGTGCGTTAGCATTTTACATGTCAAGGGCAATCGCTTGAGGTTCCATGCGTCTGTAGCCCAGAATGTGGAACGCCATCGTATCCGTTTTCCTAAACAATAACATTCCATCTTGGTGTACTCACCAGAAGGGTGGAGAAATTCAAGCACATTTCCTGAAATCACTGTACAATTCAGACATCAGTAAGCCAAACAAGGCAGCTGATTGTATCTGTTATTTTATTAGACTCAGCCCAGTCAATTCATGTTAGACTCTGCACTGTCTAGTATATTTGTAATAAGTGCTATGGGCAGAAGACATTTGCACCTAAATATAGCAGACTAAAAGCACTCTCAGCTAAGCAGACATATGTATGTTAGTGCAATAAAATCAATGAAAAAAGAAGAAAACCAGCGTTTTATTTTACCATGTTTGTTATCAAATGTAATGTATATTTTAACAGTAATTGATTGATTTGGGCTGAAGCTCTCTACATGTTTTAAGAGAGGCACAATATTCTAATAGTGTAGCAATCACTATAAATACCAATGTAATCAGCAGGTTTATTGGTGATTACTCCACTTTCAAATATCAACGTCATGTCCATAATTCTTCCCACTTGCCTTTTTTCTACCTGACTATATACAGTTGCAAGAAAAAGTATGTGAACCCTTTGGAATGATATGGATTTCTGCACAAATTGGTCATAAAATGTGATCTGATCATCATCTAAGTCACAACAATAGACAATCACAGTCTGCTTAAACTAATAACACACAAAGAATGAAATGTTGCCATGTTTTTATTGAACACGCCATGTAAACATTCACAGTGCAGATGATGATCAGATCACATTTTATGACCAATTTGTGCAGAAATCCATATCATTCCAAAGGGTTCACATACTTTTTCTTGCAACTGTATCTATTTAGCCTGCTGCACAGGACAGCCCCCCTTCCTAACTCTGGAGAATGTACCAGAAAGTAACTCATCACTATTACTTGAAAAGTGTTTAGCTAACTTATACCTGGCTGATGTCTCATTATTATTATTTATATAGCACCGGCAAATTCCGTAGCGATGTTCGATGTCTCATCAGTGATTATTCACTAAAGGGATACATGTGTTGTATTGACAACCCAGTGTGCCACTATAATTCCATTTTGCTAATAACCTACTTTTTGGGACACTTTCCCCAGCGAGCCAGCATTGCTTGCAGATCACTCAGCTTAATATATCAGTCACTACAGTGTTACTACATTTTTCGTGTGCTCTCTGTGGGAGATCTGGGGAATCTTGGAGGCCAGGACAACATCTTGAATTATCTGTCATGTTCCCCAAGCCATTCCTGAACAATTATTGCAGTGTGGCAGGGTGCATTACCTTGCTGAAAGAGGCCATTGCCATAAGGGAACACTATTTCCATGAAGGGTGTACGTGGTCTGCAACAATCTCTAGGCAGGTGGTACATGTCAAAGTAAAATAAACATGAATGCCATGACCCAAGGTTTTACATTTATTTTTTTTAGCAGTTTATTCTGTTTGATAGGACTAGATGGGCTAGCCTTCCTTGCACCATGTTTGGTAGGTACTAACCACTGCGTACCAAGAACACCACACAAGATTTGCCATTTTGGAGATACTCTAGCCATCAGTATTTGACCCTTGTCAAAGTCTTTCAGATCTTTTTGCTTGCCCATTTTTCCTGCTTGCAACGCATGAGATTCAAGAACTGACTGTTCACTTGCTGTCTAATATACCCACACCTAGACAGGAGCCATTGTAAAGATGTAATCAATGTTATTCACTTTACCTGTCAATGGTTTTAATGTTGTGATAGGTCAATGTGTAGTATTGTAATGTCAATATTTGCTACACTTACATTCTTATGAGCAATTGATTTACTACGGCTCTCAATAATTACCTTACTTTTAGGATTGTAATTATTCATTTCACAACCCTAATGAGATATTATAAAAAGGACTGATTAGTAAAACTGATACTGATTGTGTTAAGTGGTATTGATTAATTTAAAGAGAGGGCAAAGAAAAGGGCATTTAAAGAGAGGGTAGTTTTCCAATGCAATTATTTCGATTTATGTTTTTTTTTCTTACAGACTAAGTGATTTTTCATTATACACACCTAGATATAATTATTTTTAATAACGCCTTATTTTTCTATTGGATCAGGTAAAAAAAAACAGCTATTAAAAGAGAGGGTAGTTTTCCAATGCAATTATTTCTATTTACGTTTTTTTTTTTCTTACAGACTTAGTGATTTTTCATTATACACACCTAGATATAATTATTTTTAATAACGCCTTATTTTTTTATTGGTTCAGGTAAAAAGAACAGCTTTCCAGAAACCAGTAAAAAAAAGCGTTAAATACATACAGCGTAATAATGTAAGATAACACAGTATAACTAGGTAGCACATGTGTGCATGCATTGTTTATTTAGAAATATAGATATTCACAAGATATACCCTGGAGGCCAATGTCAAGGAGGTATTAAGGTGGAAACAAATTTGTTTCATCACAGGAATTGGAAAATTCCCAAACTCCTGTTAGCTCAATGACTTGTGATTTCATAGCCATAATCCTTAACAAATATTGTCGCGTTATCCTTTTCATCCACACAGAAGAGTCACTCAGAAGTCCCGTTTGCTAACCTGTGGCACGTGCAGGTTTGTATTCTTCATGTTAGTCTTGATTACTCTGTGGGCAAAATGTCACCACACTAAAAGGAAAAGCACAGTCCAACCGGAACAAGAGATTATATTTAGTCATACCTCCCACCAAACTTCAATCAGGAGGGACAATCCTGATATTGAAAAACCTGTACTGCTGTTCTATGGTTTTTCCCTGTTCAACTTCTATAGACAGTGAGACACCAGAGCCCATTCCCAAAAATAAAATGCTCAAGTGTGTTGAATGATGAACCAATGCAGAGCTTTTCTACCCATTTTAGGACGTATCTACATCCCATGCTTCTGTCTTCTCCAAGATGACCACAACAAATAGATAATAGAACCAGGTTGCTATGAACCTGCTTGCCATTGCCTAGTACAATATAAAATGATAAAACACTTTAAAATGGGCGTTCTAGCTTCCTTACAACTCAAAAAGGCATTTTCAAACAGGAATGTGCACTTATAAGAGCTACACTTCTGCCACTTGCAGAATGTATATAAATCCATCAAATTCCAGGTTCCAGATTGAAAAGAAAACGTTGTGTATATACTGCTCCATCGTTAGTTTCACATTTCTTTTGAAATGGGTAATTTCAATTACTCTGAATCCATCTCGTATATAACCACTTACCCTCCATATCAGTTTATCTACTCCCTTTTTAAATCAATTAATGCGGCTTGGCCAACCCAAACTTACCTTTCTTCATCAGTTTCCATTTCTCTTCTTCTTTCCCAACCTGTTCTTCTTTGTATTTTTCCTACGCTGGACACATCTTGACAAAGGGTGAAGCTTAGGACACTCTCCACTTCCTTTGTCAAGTATAGTTTTTCCAAAATACTCACCTTTAATACTCACCAGCTCCCCTATCTTCAATTCTGAGCTCCATGCGTGCACGGGATGTAGATTCTGTCGCATACTATGGGCATTATTATTATTATTATTGCCATTTATATAGTGCCAACAGATTCCGTAGCACTTTACAATATTATTGGAGGGGGGATTTAACTATAAATAGGACAATTACAAGAAAACTTATAGAAACGATAGGTTAAAGAGGGCCCTGCTCAAACAAGCTTACAGTCTATAGGAGGTGGCGTATAAAACACATTAGGACAAGAAATAGCAGTCAAATTATGTGGGAGTGAAGTAGAGCTGGAGGAGAGAGTAGAGTGCTGCTCTTTAGGAGAGAGCAAGAGACAGGCATGTGAGGTAGTCTGGGAGGCCATAGGCACTTCTTAAATGATTGAAAACTAGGGGAGAGTCTGATGGCGGTTGGCAGGCTATTCCATAGGAAGGGAGCTGCCCGCGAGAAGTCCTGCAAGCGCGAGTTGGCCATACGGGTGCGAGCAGTGGACAGAAGAAGGTCACGGGCAGAGCGGAGAGACTGAGAAGGGGCATACCTATGGATCTGTGAGGAGATATAAGAGGGGCTAATATTATTCAGTGCTTTATAGGTATGGGTTAGCACTTTGAATTGACTGCTATAGTACATAGGAAGCCAATGTAAGGACTGACAGAGAGGTGAGGTGTGAGAGGACCGACAAGAGAGGAAAATCAGTCTGGCGGCAGCATTCATTACAGACTGTAGCGAGGCAATACGGCTATTGGGAAGACCAATTAGGAGAGAATTACAATAGTCCATGCGAGAGATTACTAGAGCATGGACAAGCTCTTTAGTAGCATCTTGTGTAAGAAAGGGGCGGTTGCGGACAATGTTTTTGAGGTGGAGTTGGCATGATTTGACAACAGACTGGATGTGAGGCTCAAAGGTAAGGCCAGAATCAAAAGTAACACCAAGACAACGTGCTTGTAAGGATGGGATGATATGGGTACCACCAACCTGAAGGGAGAGCGAGGGAGGAGGATTAATATTAGGAGGAGGAAAGACAAGAAGTTCTGTTTTGGAAAGATTCAGTTTCAGAAAGCGGGAGGACATCCAATCAGAGATAGAAGAAAGGCAAGAGGTGACACGTTGCAGGACATCAGGGGAGAGGTCTGGGGAGGAGAGATATATCTGGGTGTCATCAGCATACAGATGGTATTGGAATCCAAAGGATGTAATAAATTTGCCAAGAGAGGCAGTGTAAAGAGAAAATAGAAGGGGACCATGGACAGAGCCTTGGGGGACTCCAACTGAGACAGGACAAATGGTGGATCATATGATGTCACTGCCATTAACTTGCAGATAGCGATGCCTTAAAAAAGGATCTGGCGCCACCGAGAAGCATTAGAATAAAAGATGTCTAAGGGGGGCAATGTTAAAATGAGACACTAGGACTAGGACTAGAAGAGATGAAGGATGGGGTAAAAAAAATAATACATTAAGTCCCCAGTTCTAATCCTATCATTCCTCCTCTCAGTGTTCCTTTTATTCTCTTGCAATTAAACCGACATAATTAATTAACAGAACAGGCTGCATTTTTTAAATTTCATGCTTTACTAGGCAGATAACCATATAAAGAGCTAAAAAACCATTCTAATCATTTTTTCAGTTTACTTTGGCACGGTGACATGGAACCCGTGATTCAATATTATGTTCTCAAGCTTCTGTTATGTAAAGAGGTTTAAGAAATATGCTGAGAGAAAAACATGTACAAATAGAATGATGTTTGGTTTGAATTGAGCATTTAAAATAACATATCGACATTTATATAAGTGGTACATACAGAATATTTTTGCCGGTGTAAAATGCAGGATAAATACCGATTCCTGATATGATTAGTCTGATAGAGATATATTATTCTGCAAATGGTATATAATTAACACGTTCTATGTCTTGGCATACAGGCTGGTTCTTTATAACGAATAAGAAAATAAAAAAATTTCTTACAAAAATACAACAGACTATGGTGTGAAGCAATATAAATACGAGAATACAAATACTGTGGTATACAGTAACTTTGAGACTGATGATGTTCAATGGAGAGAGGCCTTAGATCTAGTTAACATCACACATAGGATGGCAATCGTGTATTCCTAACGATATAGTGTTCTGTTAAAAGTTTAGGTCCCTGCCTCTTGCACAAAGTTAAAAGGAAGATTTACTTACCTTCTCTCTTTGCAGCATTGGTCTCCACAGCTGGCCCCACCTGTTCGGCGGAGATCATCGAGATTGATGATCTCAACCAATCCAATGCTTTTCCATAGGAAAGCAACAGGAGTTGCGACTATTGTGCATGGGCAGCAAAACGCAGCTCTGCACCATTCAGATGATCTCCATGGAGTAGCAGAGCTTTACTTTTTATTTTGTAATGGCTGTTTGAGTGACAGCCACTAGAGGCATTTAAACCCTGCAGAATGGCTATGTGATACATTTCAGGGACAAAACTACAGGGACATTGAAATTAGACCACTTCACTGAGATTAAGTGGTCTGGGTGCCGGTAGTGTCCCTTTGAAGTTGTCTTCTAACACACAAAGAAAAAGAAAGACCACAAAAAACAAAACAAAAAAAAAACAGTTGAGTGAACAGCTGGCCACGTTCCTGGAGTTTGTGAGCATGGAAGAACACCGGAAGGCACACCATGGAATCATGTGATGAATATGGCCAGTTAGAGTGGAGCTGACATTTGGAAGAAGCACGATAGGTCAGAGGACATGAAAAAGTAAGTGTGCTGAAGGAAAAGAAGAAAGTGTCACCCCACACTCTGTGCACATTAGCTGGGTTCTGCTTTCTATATCTGGACAGAGCTATTTCTGGAGTATGGTGAAAACCCAGAAGTATTGTCAGTGGAGACAGCTAATGTTCGAATCAAACAGTGATTGTAACAATTATTATTATTAAGGGAAATGCATCAAAAACTATGCTCTATTAAGGCAATATTAACATTGCAAATGAGAGCTCCCACCTGTCTCAGTATAGATGGTGCTATATTAAATAAAAGTGTCAGTGCTATATTGAAAAAACCCTGTTTTACAATCCAGGTAATCCACATTTAATCTATGAAATAGAAACAACTGTATATGCACTTGTAAAGTTGGTTAAAAAAAAAATACTTAAGACAAATCAGCAGTATATATATTACAGCATGTACTACTTCAAAATAAATAAATAAATAAATACTGAAATGTCCAAGAGTCCTTGGGTGGTAATATTGCCACACATGTTAAATCCACAATCTTAGAATGCACCATTTGCAACAGTGATCACAGTACCTTAAAAAGATCCAAAGAGATCCACATAGCGTAAAACTGTATTTATTTTGGCAAATTAAAAAGCCCCTCTCCCCCCAAAAGGAACCCTTACATTAACATGTTGTGGTACTTGTTTCCAAGGAACCAAGAGTTAAGCATTGGTGTACAGTAGTTAATGAGACTTTACCGCCCGGTCCTCCTGTCATGCGAATTCTGGCTGAATCTCATAGCCGAAGAATGATGCACTAGTTCTGGAAGAACGCCGGAGCTGGAAGCCACTACTTTCCTACCAATCTGAACAATTGTACTGCCACTCACGCTTTAACGTGTTTCGCTAGTGCTATCAGGCTTTTTTATCTATATTTTGTCTATAAAAGCATGTGTCTGCTTGCATGTTTCGGCATATGGGTGCTTATAAGTGTCCTTCATGCATGTAATTCTGTGTGCATGTGTCTACGATTGTACGAATGTGTGTGAAAGCGGCAGGGAGGATTTTACGTGGACAAAATAGTTTTCGATAACTCCTATTTTTGGTGTAAGTTCTGCTCAGTTTATATTGAGGTATAACTAACCTACCACCTAGTGTAGTCCAGAGAAATAGGTCAATAAAAGTGCAGCAGCCAGACTCACCTCCCAAACCTCATGCTCAAGACATACCTCACCCCTCTGTCAGACTTTACCTTGACTCCTAAAACATTTTCAGATGCATTTTGAAATCCTATACCCTACATATAAAGCTCTCCATAGCAGTGTTACATAACCTCACTCATAAACAAGTAGGTCTAGAGTGAATTTTGTAGAACTTGAGCACTCTTTACAAAATACAAAACTAGTATTACATTTGTCGGGTTTTTAATTCTTCACAAGTCAAGGTTTATAAAAAGCATGTGCATTGAAACAAATCAAGCATGTTTGGTGAAAAAAAAAATCCCCAAATTACATAATATGTCTTAACATTTTTGTTTAACTTTTACTTTCTTTGGTAGACCTAAAACTAGTGGTTTAGTTTATTTATTTTTTTAATTCTGTGTATTTTACATTGTTTGTCTTTAATCAGTTACCTTGGAATTGTCTTACCTTATTTTCTTTTAATGTATTTTCTTATTTAGTAATAGTTGTAGATAACTGATAATGGAAATGTAATTACAGATATCTAAAATACTTTTTATTTTAGTCACTGTCTGCAAATCCTGTTGTTTATAAGGAAGTAAACATACTGCTGTCTGTCTTGAGCCATATGTGAGTCGTTCTCGGTGCTCACATTCTAGCACTGTAGAAGAGAACCAGAAAATTACAGTTATACACAAAAGAAGCCAACTTCTCTTGGATTCGAAGCATGTCAAAGAAAGCAGATTCCTAGGTGAGAACTGTCTGGCTAGAACACACTAGTAAACATTCTTTGAGTTTGTATGAACCGAAAATAAAGCTGGTGCTAAGCCATCGCAGTATCGCAGTTTAATATGTTCAGGAGGAATCTTATGGGGATGTGGCATGTGCAAGAGATCTTACCATTCCTTAGAATCTTCTTGATAGCCATAAATTATGGATTGCTGACATTAGAACTTCATTCTGCAATAGAAAATGTACACAGATAGTGTCTTCCATGAAAATCCTTGAGCTAGGAAAGGACAGCTCTGGCCTTACCTCAAGAAACATAAACCCACAGACCAACTTTTGTTGAACATATTCCCATTCAAAGTTCTAATATTTATTCTTGTAGGACTGCAGCTGTCCACTTTAGATACTGGTGGCTTTATATGTTCTAATGGAATCATCATCAATTTCATAAATTCCAATCAACCTCCTAGAACTTAATAAAAGAGCACTGAATCACTATAGTATATGGAGAATTTGTCAATGACAGGATGTCTGGTGATAGTAGGAATAAAGTAGTTCAAGCCAACGCAGATTAGGATGAATAAGTGAGCTTTAGATGACCCTATCAAAGTCTTGTTAAATGACACTAATGAAGTAGCTTTGGTGCCTTATACCTGTTTTTTTTGTTGTTTTTTTCAGACGATATTTACATTTGTCCAAAACGACCACTCATGGGGTTGTCAGACTGAAAATTTAAGTTCTTTACAAAGTTCTTTGCATTCATTGTCATCACATTAAGCATGATGACACCAAACTCTCTTAATGTTTCTCATAGTAAAGCATTGGATTCAAGTGTGGCAATTACCAAAAGTGATATCTAATCACTAAAATACTTCTCTAAAAGAGGAATTAGGAGTGGACACAATTCATTATTACAGATAACTTCTCTAGAGGTGGAGCTGCTTCAACTTGTTGACTGTCCTAGAGATAGATTGTAGGTTCATTTTATGAGATTTTTTACATTTTGTTTTAAAAATGGTGGGAGGCAGTGTTCCTTTCACACCAGTGGATATTATTTAGGGGTTAAGTGAGATATGGAACTTGAAGCAGCATATTTACAGGAAAGTAGGGTTTTAGACATAAATTTCCTATAGAATGTGGCGTGTGTGTAACATTCATGAAAGTAAGCGAATAGCAGAAATCAAGATATTATCTTGATTTTTGATATCTTAATTATGGTTCAATATGGAAAAAGAAAAAGTGAAGTTCCAATGGAGTTCTACCTGACCGACTAGAATTTTTTTAACTTTGTGAAACATCCGAGGTAAACATGGGTTTACCTAGACATTTAATATCATACAGACAGTACATCAATTCATGGGTAATAGTTTGAATCACAATCACAGAAAAGAGCAAAGTCTGAAAGTTACCAGAATATCCACCGAAGCCTCTATAAATCTATGCATTTTGGCTCCGTTTGCATAATCGGGCTTCTCCCATGATTATTACAAAGAGGTTCATTTGGGAAGATGAGATGGGCCAAATGGTTCTTATCTGCCATCACATTCTATGTTCTATGTCTATGGGTTGTATACCAATGGGAACCACACCATGGTAAACTACTGATTTGTCTTTTCAAAATAAAATATATTCAGATGATGCACTTTCAAAACAATGTCACAGATACAAACGTTTTAGTGTTCTTATTTAAATGCCCTGCAATTTTCAGTCAATGGGAATTTATGGCTCTCTCCACTAGATGCAGTAATTTAAAAATGCTCATTGTGAGGTCTCAATATGAGGTCTATAAGCAGAGTAGCAGGTTCCTCCCTAAGAATTTTATTTTAGCATTAGAATGTGTGGTCAGCCCATATCTCTCTTTTTACTTGCTATCAGTCAGAGCACGTGTCAGTGATTGAAATGAGAACTTTCAATTGCTGTCCCACGCAGAACTGATTTTTAGAACAAACAGCAGTTAATCACAAAATAGCAGGAGTTTTAAGACAGCCAATTAAATTGCACAGTTCAACCGACAGATGCAGCCAACTGGTCAGAGACCGTAATGTTAAAAAAAAAAAAAAGGGCTAAGTGAGCAAGTGAGCTCATTAAAGGAACACTACAGTCAGCAGGAAACAAAAACTTCTACAATTTAAGATCTGATTAAAAATGAAACCATTTATTTCACACAGGCTAGGCCAGTCACAGCCAGGGGAGGTGTGGCTAGTGCTCCATGGACAGAAATAAATGTAATTAAACTCTTAAAGGACCACTATAGTGCCAGGAAAACATACTCGTTTTCCTGGCACTATAGTGCCCTGAGGGTGCCCCCACCCTCAGGAACCCCCTCCCGCCCGGCTCTGGGGAGAGGAAAGGGGTTAAAACTTACCTTTCTCCAGCGCTGGGCGGGGAGCTCTCCTCCTCCGATCCTCCTCTTCTCCTCCCATTCAGCCGGTCTCATAGGAAAGCATTTACAATGCTTTCCTATGGACGCTTGCGTGCTCTCACTGTGATTTTCACAGTGAGAATCACGCAAGCGCCTCTAGCGGCTGTCAATGAGACAGCCACTAGAGGATTTGAGGGCTGGATTAACCCATTTATAAACATAGCAGTTTCTCTGAAACTGCTATGTTTATAAAAAAAATGGGTTAACCCTAGCTATACCTGGCACCCAGACCACTTCATTAAGCTGAAGTGGTCTGGGTGCCTAGAGTGGTCATTTAAATGGCAGAGATTTGAGCAGTGAGACTTCAGGGACATGATGTATTCACCAAAATTGCTTCATTGAAGTAAAGTTGAATTGGTGCCTATAGCCTCCCTTTAAGATGTTAAAGATGTATTTACACATTCTAAACTTCTGATTTTGCTCTGTAGTCATTGGTTACTTCCTACACTCATCAGGTGACAGCATTTCTCTGATAATTTGCATCTTTTCAGGGTGAGCTGTGTGATCCAAACTTACCTTTTCATATAATATACTTCATTTCCACATGAAACTGAGAGAAAATTTTTTTTTTTTATAATAATGATAATGTTCATGAAAAGCGGTGCGCCAAAGGCAACATGGCTAAAACTCTTTTGGGTTCCACTTATCTTTAGCCTCATGTTGAACAATACTTGCTGCATGCTGTATTATAATATTATATCTGTTGACATAGGCAACAAAGGTTTTAGAATAAATGTACTCTGTTGGGTTTCGTCAGTAATCTAGGCTATACATATTTACAATATAAACGAATTGCAAAACCGAGGCAAACATAACTGAGCAGTAAGTATAGCGGAGATAGATATATATTTTTTTTAAGTTGGCTATTATACCCGAACATTTGCAGTTTCTTTCTCAAAGTCCTACAATTCGTACTTGGGGAAAAGAATAAAAAAGACACCTGTAATGTGGATATAAATTCAATTACATACGGATTCACAATTCCATTAGACTTTCCTTTTTTTAAACTTTGTTTTTGGAAATTTAATTTTTATTGAATATAATTTCGAAAAAGTCTGTTCCTTTACTGAGAAAATCATTGAGGATCTAAATTCCGATAATGTGTATCAGCTCCAAGTGATACAGGTTTAAATGTTTTCTTTCAGGTTTTCTGAACTCTGGCCCCTACACAGCTGTAGGCTCTTCATCCTAATTAGCAGAGCAGGGAAGAACAAACATCTTATTTAATGAGGGCTACTTTAATTACCTGAGGGATTAACGAAGGAGAAAGGTGAACCCGGATTGTAAAACTGCAGTCACCCTTATGCCTAAAGGTCATCTTGCACCCACCTGTTACAAACAAGAACTACGGATAGTGTAGTGCTCCAATGTAAAGGAATAAAGTAAAATAGAACATATATAGATTATGAAGTAATGGTTGCTTCCACAAACTTTATATCTATCCTTGCAGGTTAGAAACAATGATAATTCAACATATTGCCTCTGAATTGGCCATATGAGTTAGATTCCAAAACTCATCCCTAAAAGGGAATCAAGTAGTTCAAAAACTATTCTGGCATTAACTCGATTAATATATATCAAAAACCAATTAAGGTATGGAGGGGAAAAACTGTGATTGAAAACCCATTCCACCGCCATAAGACTTGCTTTTCCAACAGGAATCACAAAATTGCAGTGGTGTTACTACCACAAAGGATTCTGGGTGGGCAAATGCAATTAGTTCAACAAAGAATTACATTTTTGCCTCATTCCATTATAAACATGGATTCCTTTGAGTCTGTGTTTGCTGTATACAACAGCTTTGAAACACAATTTCGGAAAAGATGCAAAGCCAGTGAACCACTCATGGACAGCTGTTTCATTGTTAATGCAAATCATCAGCATGAGGTTGGTTACTGGCTTGCTATTGAGGCTTGGTAGTGCTTGTGAAGTAATAACCAAAAAAGGTTATGGTGGGGAAAAATTGTGATTGAAAACCCCTTCTACCTGAAGTATGTGGATAGTTAATACAATGTTAAACAAAAACCTGCACACCAGTCAAGCCATAAGACTCGCTTTTCCCACAGGAATCACAAATCTGCAGTGATGTAACTATCACAAAGGATAAGCAAGTCTTATGGCTTGACTGGTGTGCAGATTATTGTTTAACTTTTTGTTCACATACAAATCATGTTCAAACAATAGAACATATGAGCAACTATTAATGTATTCCCTTAAGCAGGAATACAAACATGTATTTCTGGCACTATTGAGTCAGGAATCAATGTTTAGGTCCCAGCCCCCCTCTCCATAGAGATGAAAGGGTTAAACTTACCTTTCATCTCACACTGTGCCGGCCTCGCTGATTACCTCAGCCAATTCAATACGTTCCCAAAGGAAATCTTGGGAAATCTATTGCGCAATGCGCTGCAAAATGCCACGCCAATGCATTTCTATGGGGAACGTTCAGGGCCTCCATGCAGCACTGACCCAGGAAGCTCCTCTAGTGGCCCTCTGAGTAACTCGCCAAATGGGAGAAATTAGCCAACTAAGCTACATTCCAGCTTAGCTATTTTGTCCTTACATTCGCTATTCCTTTGTCAATCATCTAAAATTCATATAAAGAAAGCTTGGGAAACCACCAAAATGCTACATTTAAGTCACAATAACTAATTTGGAAACATTTTTCAACCCACCTATAGTTACAACTTGGCTATTTCAGCCTGAATGTTCCAAGTCACCACTCTTCACTGTTTAATTCTTCTTCACTACAAAACTGTTATGCAGAGTGGTTTTGTTAGTGCCTAATGAACCAGTTTTCTCTCAGTAAGCAGCACCGGTGCAGTATTTTTGAACTTCCTCTTCCTGTAAAGGAAGTAACTGTTCGAGGGACCTTGAACTTGTTTGAACAAAACTGGTGCTGTGTGACACCCCTCCACACAACTATAACCCAAAACTGATTAATGACTATTTTGCTATATGGAAGTCTACGCTGGATCTAAAATTATTTATGGATGCTACATAAGCATTTCCTTCCTGTTGTATTGTTTCATTTTGTATTTTCAGGAAACAGGAGACCTTATTAAAAGTCTATAAATCCTGTCATTTTCATTGGGACGTTTACGTTTACAGTACATTGTTCATATAAGCATAGCTTCATTAGTACTGTTTTCCATCACATGCAGATCTTTTTAATATTTTTAGAGCCTCATTCGCATTCTGTATTAGTAATATGGCTGTAGAGGGTGTCATGACTTTAACGTAGTTATAGCTCATGAATTTGCTTTTTTGATGGTAATGCTAGCAAGCCCTAAAAAAGGCAAGCTTGAGGGAACTTACTTACCTGTTGTGGAGGTCATCAGGCAGGTTAGGTGAGGAATGAGGGACATTGTGACAATCATTAAACTTGTTAAGTGGGAAAAAAAAAAAACACCTCTGGGGACGTAACTGCCCAACTAGTTCTAAATATGAGGCTTCTTTAAAAAAAAAAAAAAGGAAATAGGGAAAAAGAAAATATGATAACAAGTAAACGCATAGAGAAACTCTTGCCTGTTTTTGCTCACTTGTGCTATTACAAAAAGAACCTATAACATGTGCGTATCAGACTGATCCCACCAACAAGGGCAGTTTAGAACTGAAATGCCAGCAAGTTCTCTCTGCACAGCAACTCCGAACAATTATTTCGGCTTTCTTTGGCCATCAGCAGCGGTTTGTAGCGGATAATAGGGATTGACCGATTATCGGTTTTACCGATATAAATCGGCCGATATTCGGTATTTTCGGCAATATCGGTATCGGCCAATATAGATACTAATATTGCCGATAATACCTCCTAGGACCGCCAGGTTCATTACAAGACCCGCGGCTGTCAGAGCACTAAGGGCCGCGAGATTTACACTGGGAGCTGGAGGAGCTGCAGGGGAGGTAAATAAACGCCCCTCGCCCAATCCCCCCCACAGCTCAGCCAATGCCACTGGACCACCAGGGACTGTCATATCCCCCCTCCCTGACCAGGTAACAAGCAGGGAGGGCGGACAAAATAATAAAACATAAATATTAAAAATAAGCATAAAAAATAAACATAAATATTAAAAAAAAATATTAAAATAAACAAATATTAAAAAAATAAAACATTAAAAATTTAAATAATGTTTTTTACACAAATCCCATCCCTTCTGGAAAACACACACTGCATTATATACACACACACACTACACACTCTGTATATAACGCAGAGTGTGTATAAAGTGTAGTGTGTCTATATAATTTAGTGTGTATATAATGCAGTGTGTGTGTCTATATAATGTAGTGTGTGTGTGTGTGTTTAATGCACACACTGCATTATATACACACACATACTACAAACACAGCATCATATATACACAGACACTACAAACACTACATTATATACACACACACACTGTATTCATTATATACACACACTATACAAACACACTGCATTCACTATACGCACACTACACACACTAAACACTTCATTCACTTTACACACACACACACACACACACACACTGCATTCCCTTTATACACCACACACTACACAGACACACACTCTGGCATTTACCTTTTAGAAATAGTTTATTTTTTCAAAATGGCAAATGTACAGAATATCGGCAAGTTATCGGCTATCGGCCTGAAAGTTAACAGATTATCGCTATCGGTATCGGCTCTAAAAAAATCAATATCGGTTGATCCCTAGCGGATACCCCTCTAGACACAGTAAGCAAAAAGATGCATTTTTCAGAGATGTCTGATTTTGAATGTAAAAGTATTTAGGTCTGATGTCCACAAAAATTGTCAATACCAGTTACAGACAGGCCATTATAAGAGATGATACTGTTCTTTTGGTTACATTAGAGGTGGTGTTCCAAAATGAAACATTTTATAATTTCGCTATAAAATTTCTTCAAGTGGTTGAGCATAATGCAAAAACTGATATGAGGCCAAATAGAGTGGCGGCTGAAGAAGTTTAGAGATAGTGGGGCATTGCCCTCCAGCTTGTTGGGATCTACCGACTTAACCTAAAGAGATGGCATTCCCTATTCAAAACCAGAGGCATCTACAGTCATTAATAAAAGGGGTTAAAAGGAAACGCCAGATATAATCATGACAAACATGTTTTTTCTAACACACACATATCACACACAAACAGATTTATAAAGCCAATAAATGTATATTTATTTTTGTAACAAAAACATGATATTTCATTTCTCATGGATTGGAATGAATAGGAATCACCAAAGTAAAGTTACTTTCCACAGACACCATACAATATTCAGCCACAACATTAAAACCACCTGCCTAATACCGTGTAGGTCCCCATCATGCTGCCGAAACAGCTGATGCATTGAGGCATGGACCACACAAGACCTCTGAACATATCCGGTGGTATCTGACACCAAGACATTAGCAGCAGTTACTTTAAGTTAAGATTTGTTGTTCTAGAACAGGGGCAGGCAACCTTCGGCACTCCAGATGTTGTGGACTACATCTCCCATATGGCTCTTACACCCTTAATGATTGCAAAGCATCATGGGAGGTGTAGTCCAAAACATTTGGAGTGCCAAAGGTTGCCTATGCCTGTTCTAGAACATCCCACAGACACTCAATCGCATAACGCAAACAACCCACAAGTCTTGCCATTTTGGAAATGCTCTGAGCCAGTTGTCTAGCCATTACTATTTGGTCCTTGTCAAAGTACTCAGATGTTTTCACTTGCCCATTTTTACTGCTTGGAACACATGAAAGTCAAGAACAAACTGTTAACTTGCTGCCTAATATATCCCACCCTTTGACAGGTGTGCCATTGTAACAATATAATCAATGTTATTCACTTCACCTGCCAATTGTTTTAACGTTGTGGCCGATCAGTGTACGATAACTACATCATGCACTACTCAACATCATCAAGACATTTTGGCCTAAAATGTGAAATACATAGTAAAGACAAAAGGGAATTGGGGGCACACCTGGAACGTGCATTTTGCAGGAATTTAAGAAGCCTTATAGATTTTAGAAATGTATTTTTATGTGTGCACTGTTCCTTATTCTGCATTATGTAAAATATATCTTGAATTACTGATACTTGACATGATAGCGAAGTATCATGCAAGTGGTCTTCTTTGAGTTCTAAATCACTATTTTCCCACTTATTATCTTGTTTGTTTCTTTTTCTGTGGAGTGCAGAATGATTGCTGTATGTAAATAATTCAGAGTCAAATCAAACACATCACAGCCCTACAGCAATAAAACTTGTGATGTATTTAAAGGAACACTATAGTCACCTAAATTACTTTAGCTAAATAAATCAGTTTTAGTGTATAGATCATTCCCCTGCAATTTCACTGCTCAATTCACTGTCATTTAGGAGTTAAATCACTTTGTTCCTGTTTATGCAGCCCTAGCCACACCTCCCCTGGCTATGATTGACAGAGCCTGAATGAAAACAAAATGAAGAACACGAATTGAAATAAATCAATTATATATACAGGATTCAGTGGAAATGAAAGTATATAGAGCACTTCACAATAAATGAAAGTTCTTGCTCTCTTATTTAGATACAAATGTGTCAGCTGGTCATGTCATCACCACCTATTAAATGAGGAAAGGCAGAGTCTATGAACTGCTGAAAATAATCTAGTATAGGTTTCAATAAATTGTGAATCCGATATACATGACTGGGTAATATGAATAAAATAAAATAAATCCCTCAAAGGGTTAAAATCTAATGCAGCAGACAAATACTTTTCAAAGTTTATTAATAAGTAACAAAAAATGCTACAAATATATGTGTCTTTCAATAAAAGTCCCAAAAAAGAGTAGCAAACAAAACAGCACCAGTACCAGGTTTAACAGACCTTGAGCCCAAAGGATATTG
The DNA here is from genome assembly GCA_933207985.1 of Pelobates cultripes. Classification (NCBI taxonomy): domain Eukaryota; kingdom Metazoa; phylum Chordata; class Amphibia; order Anura; family Pelobatidae; genus Pelobates; species Pelobates cultripes. The sequence goes on along the minus strand of OW240912.1, from coordinate 399,117,502 downwards.
AAATCACTTTCTCGCCGGCCGGACAGAAGTGAATGGGATTTTCCTCGTGCTGTGTACCGCTGGTTTCTAGCCGCGTGCGTTCCACTGCGGCTCAGGATGCGTGTCAGAGGTGCTCACTCTCGGGACCGATGTATGTTAGTGTGCAGATGCCGCCTTACGCGTTTCGTGATTTCCGATCACTTCATCAGAGGATTTAACTTAAATAATTGTATCTCAATCTCTAAATTGAACTTTAATCACATACAGGAGGCTCTTGCAAGGTCTAGCAAGCTATTAACATAGCAGGGGATAAGAAAATCTTAATTAAACAGAACTTGCAATAAAGCAAGCCTAAATACGGCTCTCTTTACAGGAAGTGTTTATGGAAGGCTGTGCAAGTCACATGCAGGGAGGTGTGGCTAGGGTTCATAAACAAAGGGATTTAACTCCTAAATGGCAGAGGATTGAGCAGTGAGGCTGCAGGGGCATGTTCTATACACCAAAACTGTTTCATTAAGCTGAAGTTGTTCAGGTGACTATAGTGTCCCTTTAAACCAAAGCAATGATACTAACTTTGCTTGCACATATAATTACTTGTAAATAATGCCAATAATACACACTCAATTGTTTAGCCACTAAAAGCAAATGTCTTTATCGGAGTAGAAAAAAATATCCATACATATATTTTATTTTAAAGGGACGATGCAGAACACATGTACCCTTTTTTTGGTTTATACAATATAGGCAATATTATATTGTAGGCATATTACTATGTGAACGTGCAGAGCTGGACATAAAGACAGACTCTGTATGTACAGAGCTGGATATACAGACAGACCCTGTATATACAGAGCTGGTTATACAGACAGACCCTGTATGTACAGAGCGACAGACTCTGTATATACAGAGCTAGGTATATAGACAGATCCTGTATGTGCAGAGCTAGATACATAGACAGATCCTGTATGTACAGAGCTGGATATATAGAGACAGACCCTGTATGTACAGAGCTAGATATAAAGGCAGACCCTGTATGTACAGAACTGGGCATACAGACAGAGCCTGTATGCACAGAACTGGGCATACAGACAGAGCCTGTATGCACAGAACTGGGCATACACACAGACCCTGTATGCACAGAACTGGGCATACACACAGACCCTGTATGCACAGAACTGGGCATACAGATGGACCCTGTATGCACAGAACTGGGCATATAGACAGACCCTGTATGTACAGAACTGGGTATATAGACAGACCCTGTATATACAGACCGGGAGGTGGGGGTGGGTGGGCGCCTGCCTATATCTCTCTCTCTCTCTCTCTCTCTCTCTCTCTCTCTCTCTCTCTCTCTATATATATATATATATATATATATATATATATATATATATATATATATATATATATATATATATATATATATATAGTCTCTCTATGTTCACAGCACAGTTAGCAGTCGCAGGTAGCAGTATCTCTATGGTCACAGTTAGCAGTCTTTCTGTGGTCACAGTTAGCAGTCTCTCTGTATGGTCACAGTTAGTAGCAGTCTCTCTATGGTCACAGTTAGCAGTCTCTCTATAGTCACAGTTAGAAGCAGTCTCTCTATGGTCACAGTAGCTGTCTCTCTGTATGGTGACAGCAGTCTCTCTCTGTATGGTCACAGCAGTCTCTGTATGGTCACAGTTAGTAGCAGTCTCTGTATGGTGACAGCAGTCTCTCTGTATGGTGACAGTTAGTGGCAATCTCTCTGTATGGTCACAGCAGTCTCTATATGGTGACAGCAGTCTCTCTGTATGGTGACAGTTAGTGGCAGTCTCTGTATGGTTATAGTAGCAGTCTCTCTGTATGGTGACAGTTAGTGGCAGTCTCTCTGTATGGTGACAGCAGTCTCTGTATGGTGACAGCGGTCTCTGTATGGTGACAGCGGTCTATCTCTGTATGGTGACAGCGGTCTATCTCTGTATGGTGACAGCCGTCTATCTCTGTATGGTGACAGCCGTCTATCTCTGTATGGTCACAGCCGTCTATCTCTGTATGGTCACAGCCGTCTATCTCTGCATGGTGACAGCCGTCTATCTCTGTATGGTGACAGTAGCAGTCTCTCTGTATGGTGACAGCAGTCTCTTTGTATGGTGACAGCAGTCTCTTTGTATGGTGACAGCAGTCTATCTCTGTATGGTGACAGCCGTCTATCTCTGTATGTTGACAGCCGTCTATCTCTGTATGGTGACAGTAGCAGTCTCTCTGTATGGTGACAGCAGTCTATCTCTGTATGGTGACAGCAGTCTATCTCTGTATGGTGACAGCGGTCTATCTCTGTATGGTGACAGCCGTCTATCTCTGTATGGTGACAGCCGTCTATCTCTGTATGGTCACAGCCGTCTATCTCTGTATGGTCACAGCCGTCTATCTCTGCATGGTGACAGCCGTCTATCTCTGTATGGTGACAGTAGCAGTCTCTCTGTATGGTGACAGCAGTCTCTTTGTATGGTGACAGCAGTCTCTTTGTATGGTGACAGCAGTCTATCTCTGTATGGTGACAGCCGTCTATCTCTGTATGTTGACAGCCGTCTATCTCTGTATGGTGACAGTAGCAGTCTCTCTGTATGGTGACAGCAGTCTATCTCTGTATGGTGACAGCAGTCTATCTCTGTATGGTGACAGCAGTCTACCTCTCTATGGTGACAGTAGCAGTCTATCTCTGTATGGTGACAGTAGCAGTCTCTCTGTATGGTGACAGCAGTCTCTTTGTATGGTGACAGCAGTCTCTTTGTATGGTGACAGCAGTCTCTCTGTATGGTGACAGCAGTCTATCTCTGTATGGTGACAGCAGTCTACCTCTGTATGGTGACAGCAGTCTACCTCTCTATGGTGACAGCAGTCTACCTCTCTATGGTGACAGTAGCAGTCTGTCTCTGTATGGTGACAGTAGCAGTCTATCTCTGTATGGTGACAGCAGTCTATCTCTGTATGGTGACAGCAGTCTACCTCTCTATGGTGACAGTAGCAGTCTGTCTCTGTATGGTGACAGCAGTCTCTCTGTATGGTCACAGCAGTCTACCTCTCTATGGTGACAGTAGCAGTCTGTCTCTGTATGGTCACAGCAGTCTATCTCTGTATGGTGACAGCAGCCTCTCCCTGGCTGATGTGTGAGTGCGCCTCTCGTGCACGCGGCGGCTGGTGGCGTGATGCGCGCGGCCGCCGTCCTGGAGCAGCCGGGTCTTTGAACGGCAGTAACCCCGCTCCAGTGTCCCAGCGGGAGGAGGAGGGGGGGGGGAGAGACCTTTACTCTACAAAGCCTCCCCCTCCCCGTACTCCTCCTCCACCACCAGCACCACCACCGCCGCGTCCCTACCTCAACATGGCGGCTCACAGCAAGGCCATCCCGCACAGCTGCTATGAGATCGGGCACACCTGGAACCCGTCCTGCCTCACCTCCTACCTGCAGATCACCCGCAGCGCATTGGAAGAGTCCTTCAAAATCTATGCGCCCCTATACCTGGTGAGACTCAGGCCGGTGGGGGGAACCATCTGCGGGCTGACAGGGGGGGAGCCAAGGAAGCCGGGAGGGACCAGGAACTGCAGCTTGTTCCTGCTTTAATTCTGTCATTTATAGGAAATGTCACAAACAAAAACTATGCATTCCTATTAACACTTAATGCACCTCCCAAACTTATACAGTATCCAACCACAGGGGTGAGGTCACAACAACACATTATACAAAGTGCCTTATCATCACTATTATTATTATTATCATCACCATTATTATTATTATTGTTATCATCACTATTATTATTATTATTATTATCATCACCATTATTATTATTATTATTATTATTATTATGATCATCAGGGCCACCTTGTCTTTGTAATATTTGGCAAGGTTGGCTGCTGAGTGTATTTGTTTAATGCAAGTTGTTTCCATTATAACCTATTGATTGTTGGCAGATTATAGATTTCTAGAATTCCCCATTGATCCCAAAATAAATACAAATATCGGAAACAAGTAACTTTTGTCAAGGTTCCTAAACTCAGTATCTACATTTAAATAGATTTGATTTTAAAGGACCACTATAGTGCCAGGAAAACATACTCGTTTTCCTGGCACTATAGTGCCCTGAGGGTGCCCCCTCCCGCCCGGCTCTAGGGAGAGGAAAGGGGTAGAAACCTACCTTTTTCCAGCGCAGGGCGGGGAGATCTCCTCCTCCGTTCCTCCCATTCGGCTGAATGCGCACCCGCGGCAAGAGCTGCGCGCGCATTCAGCCGGTCGCATAGGAAAGCATTTACAATGCTTTCCTATGGACGCTTGCGTGCTCTCACTGTGATTTTTCACAGTGAGAATCACGCAAGCGCCTCTAGCGGCTGTCAGTGAGACAGCCGCTAGAGGCATTGGAGGAAGGATTAACCCATTTGTAAACCTAGCAGTTTCTCTGAAATTGCTATGTTTATAGAAGAAAGGGTTAATCCTAGAGGGACCTGGCACCCAGACCACTTCATTAAGCTGAAGTGGTCTGGGTGCCTAGAGTGGTCCTTTAAAGTGGAGTCCTGAGCCGAGGAGTGAAAATTAGAAATAACGAAAACCATAAGTTAAATAAACCGCCAGCTCAAGGGAACGCCAAAGTCCGCACTCAAGACGCGTTTCACCTGGCAGCCGTCACCGGGATCATTCGCTCAGGCAGTGGCGTACACACAATCCATGGGGCCCCAGTGCGAAACTGATCTGTGGGCCCTCCTCCCCGACAGACACATACACACATACATAGAGACACACATTTAGATACAGACACACACACACATACACACCCCCCCGACAGAAATACACACAGACACATACATACATAGACACACATACACACACATACAGACAAATACATACAAACACACACTTATACAAAATGTTTGTCACCCTCCTGTTTCCTACCTTTTGCAGGAGGGTGACTTTCTCTGGGGTCCAGTGGGGGCTCAACCTCATGGGAGTCAGAGTTCTCACTCTCACTCCCTCCTCCTTTGCGGCTCTCTGATAGCTGGGAGGAGTGACCAGGCAGTCACTTCCTCCCAGCTCTGTGTGATGTCATCACAGGGGGCCCGGTCGCGCTGTTATCCATCTCCATCGGGTGGTCCTAAGAGCATGGGCCACCCGATGGACCCCTTCATGTGCGGCCCTGGTGGTTTGCCGCGTGGGCCGGGGCCGCAAAACATGGCGGCGGGTACCTGGTCGCAGGGGACCGCAGGGCGGTCAGTGCCGCTGAAGTGACGGGCCCGGTCGCACTTGCGACCCCGGTATGTACGCCACTTCGCTCAGGACTCCTCCGCTCAGGACTCCACTTTAACTTCAAATCTATTTTGTAAATATGTAGGGACCAGAAAATCATTTTGGGCTAACTTTAGACTAAATGCAGGGACCAACCGACACATGCACCCTCCCTGTGTTCCCTCATATCTGTATGCGAATTGCTGGTTTAGACTATATACCTGCTCTATGATGTGTACATTACCTGCATATATACCACTTTAAGATGTATAAGATATATATTGGTTAATTTATGTGTGTGTGTGTGTGTGTGTGTGTGTGTATATATATATATATATATATATATATATATATATATATATATATATATATATAATTATAATGCTTATAGTGGACTTTTTAGCCCACTGGATGTATTCGATTCCTCTCACATCATTTGAGCTATAGGGTATTGTTTTTTGGGGGGGATACGGTGACATCAGGTGGCAGGTAACTTAATAGCCACACACTATCTGTACCTTAGAATCTGGTCCTGGTTGCCACCTACTTATTTATCTGAACGTTTGTTTCCTCTTGCCGCTGGACAAGTTATTTTATTACTTCTCCTACCTTTTGTTTTGTTTATACATCCATACGTTGGATAGTTTTTACTAGTCTTTCATTAAAAGTTATATTTTAACATATACCTTTGGTGTTTCACCACCTTCCATTTTGTCTTCTTGTAGGTCCAAGGGCTTAAACCCCTTATAGGGTGATGAATCATCCCCTCCTGACTATGTGTTGATTGTAGTAGACAATACCACATACATCTAATTTTAATACTTTCACCAAGTTTTGAAAGGAAATATCTTTTTTTAATGAAATATATCTATAAAACTTAGGAGAAACATATCTCTAACTTTAGTATATAAAAGGATCCTTCAGCCCTATATACGAGTACATACACTGTGGTCCAGACAGTGTTTGAAAACAGACAGCCACTGTGGTCTTCCCTTTTTCTGTGCAGGAAGTGAAGCAGGGAAGTGATTTAATGACAGACTTGCTATACTCATTGGAATAGGAAGCAGGTCACCTGAGAACAATCTAAGAAAGCAAGGGCCTTGAAATGCGGTTACTCGTCCCATTCTAAATTTTTAAAGTTATGTAGTTGTATACAGGGGTCAAGTCCTGGGGAAAAAAAAGTGTGGGAACTCACCCAAGATCCACCTCCCCCCTCCAAAAATAATTATACGCTCGTATGTATATGTATGTGTGTCTGTGTGTGTGTGTGTGTGTATATTTATATATCTCTATCTATCTGGGTGAAGGGGTTACAGTGTGTGGGGGCTGAAATTGATTGGGGATGGGAATATTGTGTGTATGGGGATGACAGTGTGTATGTGTGGGAGGGTGACAGGGTGAGTGTTTGGGGGAGTGACAGGGTGTGTGTTTGTGGAGAGGTGAGGCGGCTGTGACAGGGTGTGTGTAGGGGGGCTGTGAGAGGATAGGGGGGCGGTGAGAAGGAAGAGGGGCTGTGAGACACACACTGACAGATATATACACACACAGACTCACTGACAGACAGACACACACACACACATTTCCCCCCAACACTCACAGATTATTTTTTTATTTTAATTTAAATCCACCCAGCCTCCCTACCTTTGGGAGAGCTAGGTGGATTTTTTTACCTGGGGTCCAATGGGGCTGCTGGCCGGGCTGTTTCGGCAGGAAGGCAGATGGGCGGTCAGCTGAGTTCCAGGGAGGAGCCGGAATATGACATCACATTCCGGCTCCCGGCATCACTCTGCGGAGCGCCCGCCTGGACTTCAACCGGCTACCTGCCCCGAGGCATACAAGGCAAATGCCGTGTTTGCCTCGCGGGCAAACAAGTCCCGCAGGACCACTAACTGGAGCAGCATTCCTGCTGTGGAAAAAGTGCAGGAACACCGTTCCCACGCGTTTCTGCAGGACTCCAGCACTGGTTGTGAGTCAAAAATATAAATTTTCACAAGTGTCCTTGGAAAAATGTTATCAGCTTTGTATGTTTTTGTTCTTATTCTTTAGCACACAGCGAATGGTCTTGTTTTGCTATGGAACGGTTTAGGAGACTGAAACCTTTTAGATGTGGGACTCTTTAGCCCTGTATCTCTATTTTTTTTTTTTTAATGTTACATCAGCCAGTTATTAAAAAATAAATAAAAAAATATCAATAGTATAGTGTTCCGCCAGGCAGTTTTGTAGCGCCCCCCCAGTCAGAATGGCGTCTTAGAGAACAGAATTGCTGCACATCCTTATAATGAGAAGTGGGATTGCATTGAATAGCTGGCTGTGGATCATGTGCTTGTTCTTAGGAAGGGATACATAATGACAAATCTCCACTTATGTTAGTGTAGGGGCCATCTGGATTTCCTTTGGGCTATACCACCAGATATTTCTGAAACCTAGCAAAATCCCTGCTTGCTACCAGAAAGAACTTGACATAGTTAGGTCCATTCAGAGATTTTGTAGATCCATACAACATGCTAAAAGTAAAATGAAAATGCCCAGGTTTTCAATTCATATTGGCTACATAGTTGTTTGTTTGGAGAATGACTAGTCAGAATGAAGCTGTTGGAAATGTTTAGTTGCATGCTCCTCCTAAGTGGCTATCTTAGAGAGAAACACAGTGTCCTTTGCATTCCATCTCTCTCTATCAGCATGTCTACCAAATGATGCAAAAAAAAAAAGTCCTGAGCATGTTCAGATCCCAACAAGTCCCCTCTCGTAGAGCAAAAACTGTGCTGCTGTTTGAAGTCCTAGTCTCTTCTTTCTGACTTCAAAGCTGACCAGATAAACCTTAAAATGGCCTTCCTCTAAAATAGTGTCTTTGTATCCCTGGGTCAGGACCCAATGCTATCTCAGTGGTAACCAGTGACTGGAACAGGTTGGTAGCATGGATTTTACCTATTATTTTAGAATGGGTTTCCAAGTTAAGGCCATAGACATAGTTTGAGTCCATGTGAACATGTAATCCCTTCACAAAGCAGTCTGTCTTCATTATGCTTCCACTAAAAGACTCTATATTGAATCTTGTGAAGAAATTTGAAAAATATAGTGTATCATGCACATTTAGTTTATGTCCATTTATCAGACAATGATCTCCGTTTTCCATGACTTCCATTTTAGAGCATTTTCACATACAATGATTGTGAAGAGGAGAATGGACAGATGTGTGATTTTTTTCACATATGTTTGTTTCAAATGAGGCTCGGATAAATCATTGAAATCATTTGTTTTTCTTTTCTTCCTTGTAGGGTTTTATTAAGGTTTAATTTTTTTTTCTCTTTTCTCTGTTTCCAAAAATTAGTTTTTGCTGCATTAACGTTCTTGTCCATCTTGCTCAATGTTCTTCTTAGGTTCGGTAGATTCCTTCCTGCCAACATTTGTTTTCCTCTTTGGCTGCATGTTTGGTTAAATCTGCAATTCATTTAATTTTTTTTTCTCTATTCTGTTAAAATGTACAGATAACCCCTTATGCGTCATGGCGTTTAAATACTTGAAACCCACAGAAAATAGCTAAAACCAGCATTTTGATATAATCTAGCAGACCTTTCTGTACTTTTAACTATTTCGGGACTAAATGTTAGAAGGGCGCAGAAGGCATTGGTCCAAGTATAAATGTATTTTATGAGAAATATACATGGGAGATGTTTTTCATCTTAGTGCTGTCCATGCATGTGCTCATTTGACATGGAAGGTTTATCCATGTATATTTTTATTCCTGTTAACCCTTTAGAGACCAATCCACAATGAACATTGCATTGTCCTGTTAGCTTTACTATCAAGCCTGCGTGGCATTGTATTAGCTGGTCACCAAAATAAGCAGTATGTAAGCTTTTTGACTCTTCTGTGGCTTAACCCATTAAGAACACATGACATGTGTGACATGTCATGATTCCCTTTTATTCCAGAAGTTTGGTCCTTAAGGGGTTAAACATGTTTTTTTCCCCTTCTTCTGTGTATACTGTTTATTGAAGCTTTTGTTTAGACTTGGAGGAACAATTCAATCCAAGGTTGTACAGTGGTATACAAGCATCCGACATTAGACGACAAATAATTATTAGAGCAAAATGAGAAACCATTTTCCAAACCGCATTCTAAGGGTTCCAAATAAAATCACGGTAACAATCCATAAAGGAGAAGATTTATTATAATGAAATGTTTTACATGGTGATGTCCAGATCATGTTCATTTTCTAAATCAATGTTGCAAGTGTGCACCAAAAATATTAGTAAAAATAACCACTGTACACTTTTAGGGTCTAAGAGATGTTTCCTCAGCAGTGATCTAAGCAAGTAATCCTTACCACCAATCAATAGTTGACTTTGTACAGAAAGCAGTCAGCACTTCCAATAGCATACCCTGGGATATTTATACACAGCAAAACATTATATATCAAAACAAATAAAGTAAGAAAACAATCTGTTATAAGGCTTTCGGATCTACAACGCGTAATATCATAGACATAAATATGGGAGGACAATGATCGTCCATACCCTGCAATACCAAGTATATCATCCTAAGGCCTCAATTTAATAGGCTTTATAAATGATTCAATACTTGTAGAAAATTCCCCAAATTATTTATCTACAAAAATTTCAATAGACTTTAATGGTGATATGTTATGAAATCACTTGGAAACATTTCTAACTGCATTGAATCATTTGGAAAGCTGATTAAATTGAAGCCTAAGTGTCTTCCAAATGGCACAGGCTATAGAGAACGAATCAGATGGGGCATGTAGTAATTGGTAATCTCACCAATTTGTTAATTACCAATGTTATATATGTTGGATAACCCTATTTATAAGGTATGGTGATTATAATTCATTGTTACTGCCAAATCTGCATACTAAGAATCCTCTGCGTATGGGTTCGTGTAGGACTGGCAATTTCCATGCCACTGCCTTGAAGGTGACTTTGAAATGATAATAACGGTGCGTGACTGTGATCAAGAACAGAGTCCATGGCTATACACTCAGTGCAGTTGGTCCAGAAGCCAATGTCCTCCTTTCTTTGAATTTTGTCTACCAACTCACTCAATACAACTGCTTCAGTCATATGTCGGCCATCTCCTCTGCCACAATCTTATTAAGGAGGTGGTTAGTACACTTCTGTAGCACCCACCTCCGATCTTCCCGCGCACCTCCTCTACTCTAAATTGATTTGCCTTTCCTGAGGAAGTGTCTTCAAACAGGACATACCTCCTCCATGACACCAACACGCTGACTTCTTTGCCAGCGTGCTAGTGCATGTAGTAAGTTCACATCACTCCATTCCTATACTGCTATACTGTTAGCGCTGGCTAGGTAATTACCATGCGGTGGTTACTATGGGTGGAGAGCAGAGGGACGTCCTGTGGGAGGTCTCCTCTTCCCTCCTTGATTCTAAATTCCTCGGCATTGAGTGTACATTTTTAAATAGTTTTCTTCAAAATCTACACATTTGCTAGCAACACTGTGCATAGATGGGAATTTAAGCTCTTTTAATCCCTTAAGGTCACATGACGTGTGACATGTCATGATTCCCTTTTATTCCAGAAGTTTGGTCATTAAGGGGTTAATAGGCCTACAGTCAATAAATACATGACCGGTTCCTTTTAAAAGGGTACACCATCCTTTTTTTACAAAATACTGATTTACACAGTCTGCAGGACTTGGCACCGCCACCCCATCTGTGGTACTTTAGCTTATCACACACTGATACATTGCAGTCACCCATGCTTCTTATCTCAAGCGCCCTCTTTACCCCTACAGCTGAGCCTTTTTTAAAAAGTAAAAAAATGTTCCAACATGCAAATTCCTCATGAAGTCCTAAATAAAAGCAGTTTATAGATGGCTGTCGGCAGACAAAATGGCTGATGGCGGATTAAGAGTAGATACCATGTCATCACAAGATTGCATTTGTGTGTAGTTTTGATGTTTGAATGCAGGGGTCTTGCATATTGTGTGCTTTATGGTTTGTATTGTTGAAGCATGTATCTGTCTGCTCTGCTCAAATCCCTAAATACAGGCCTCTCAGCAGTTCTGCTTTTGGTGGGATAGCCCTCATTTTTGTTCCCTTTTTTCCCACATCTATCCCCAGGCTGCAAAATGCGCAGCGGGCACTTAGCACCATGCAGGGAGCACTTCAGCATCTTTTCCTGCATGGCCTTGAAGACTCAGGGCAGGCCCAACAGCTTGACTGCCCCAGCCTTCCTCTCCATCACGATTATGCTGGAGTAAATGTTGGGAGGTATGCTAAATATACGTAGTTATGTTTTTGTGAAAGGTGGTCCATGTTTTGCATTATTTTGTTTTTCATTTTGCTGCCACTGTTTCCAAATTTAAATCTCCACGAATGCTGCACATACAGAGATATTAAGGCTATATCTGCATGAGGCGTAATTCCACTTTCGGCAGTGAAAATAACCAGCACAGATCAAGAGTTCTTGGCTGTCCAATGTCAATTTTGTGCATATTTCTTACACAGACATTCAATTATTGTTTGAGAGCACTCAGCTGAGCTTCTCCGCTGATGAATGACCTTCGGGATCAACATCTGGCTTCTGCAGCTCTAGAGAAGCTGGATGTGACTGTGGCATGTTAAGAGGCTCAGTACCCAGCAGGACCCAGTTAAAAGGCAAACCATCAGAAGTCAATACTGGGGTTTCGTGCCAGAGTACTCCTGGCTTCACAATTACTACTTGGACTGTAGTGATTATGGTGCTTGGAGTAACCCTTAAATTACCTATTTATCAGCAGATTAGTCTTTTTTGGGGGGTGGGAGTTGTTGTTTTTTTGTGCAAGGGTCCATTGTTCAAACTACCATTGTGATGGGGCCTGTTGTAACCACAGAGCTTTATTTATGGATACAGTGTACGGAAAGTGATAATGTGTTGCCATGTTCTGAGCATTCGGTATTCTGTACATGACTCAAATCTAAACATTTCAGCCTGGTTTTCACAAAAACGTTGTTGCCTGGATAAGGTCATGGTAATGAGTTAGGAATGTCATTACTGGCGTTTTTTAAAAGGAGGCAGATAACTTGGCACGTTATACCCTCAAAGTTAGAAACCTTTCTTTACTTAACTTTAGGATCCAATATCTCTAAATCTTCTCTGGGTTTATGGAAGTTCTCAATCCAATATAGTCTTGGATTTAGTGCAGAAATGTCAAGATTTATTTATTTGTATCTGCACTTTTTTTCCCTGAACCTGTAATCCATCGAGAGGCTGGATTTTCATCGAATTCTTTCCGAACTTAAATGGCTAAAGCTGTTGTAGTAGACATAATAACAACTAATTCTTTGTGTTTATATAGGGACTTTAAATTCCGCTGGGCTTTAAACTCCAACTTCCAAGGCTTTTATTTCTGAGAAAGGATTTCTAAGCTCATAGCTTTCCATGCATAGTCTTATTAACCAAAGTCTACTCTTACAGAGCTGTCTGAAAATCCTTTTTTGAAATAAATCTAAATATAAATAAGATTAAGGAAAAACATGCACCTGAAATTAATTTGCATTCAAAAAAATAATAATCGGTGAATAAAATAATGTAACATTCTGAACAGAAAGTACAATAAACATGTTCAAATTGCATATGAGCAGTTTCTTCTATAATAATACATGGGAGATACTGCATTCTCAGGGGTCACCATTATTTTTATTTTTTTAAGCAAAGTGTTTAAAAAAAAATAAAGAAAAATAATAAATAATAATTTTTATATATATGTGTGTCTGTGTGTGTGTATATATGTATATGTGTGTGTGTGTGTGTGTGTGTATATATATATATATATATATATATATATATATATATATATATATGTATATGTGTGTGTATGTATGTATATATAGTGTGTGTGTGTGTGTATATATATATATATATATATATATATATATATATATATATATATATATATATATATAATATATAATCTCTTCACTGGGAACAAAGAAGTCAAGTTATCATTGTTGTTTTGTTTTATTTTGTAGCCAAATAACTTATTTAGAAACAGTGGTTTTTAAATAAGTTCTTTGGCATACATTTACATATTGCATGCAAACCACTGTCCAAAAAAAGACCTTTTTAGTGTACTATGATAAACAATCCGAGCGACTCGATAACTGGCAGAACATTTCATAATTGTCTGAAACTTGGAAACCTTTCTCAATTTTGGGTTTGGCAGCAGTTATATAAAAAAAAAAATGCTGTCTAAACAGACTATGTAAAAGCATTCTGGTTACTGCGCAATGTTGATGTAACCTGGAGATAAATTTTACTCTCATTTTGTAATGTTTCACTAGATACACTAAGTTTTTTTTTTTTTAGACCTTGGGAGATGGTCTCTGAAGTGCCAGGAGTGCCCTGCTGCCTGCCCAGAATAAATATTCAAACTGTTTAAGAATGTTTGTTTGTTTTTTGCCAATTTACCTGGGGTACACTGGACGTCCCTATCAACTCTGCTGACGGCTGCTCCTGCGCTGAGTTTCTGTTGGCTCCACTGAGCTAAATCCTGCAGTGCATGACTGACTCAGTGGCTGAGTGCTTCAGCTGAGCCTATTAATTTAATGGGACTGTTTGTTTACCTTAAGGCACTATATCAACTACATCTAAATTAAGTTGTTATGGTGTCAGGAGGCCCATTAAGGGGTTAAACTGTTCTCTAATAGTTTAACCCCAAAGTGAGCCTTCACCGCCGATCCTCAGGTCCCCCAGGCCGCATCTGGCTTCACAATCTCAGTTTCAGGAAATGTGGAGTGCTGCCAGACAGAAGTGCCGCTGCTCGGCAGTACTCCGCAGCACTTCCTGGAAGTCAAATCTCAGAAGCCGGATGCCGCCTAAGGAACCTGTGAATCGGCAGCAAAAGGATTAAGCTTTGTATGTACAGGGTTTCATAGTGAAACATTGCACAATCAAGCTGCAGGCACCATGCCCCCTACAAATCACTGACATTGTCGTAGTGCTTGAAGCAATCCTTTAAAAATGCAGGCTACTCTGAGAGGGTGTCAGAGCACTTCTGGCACTATAACAACTACGATGGACATGTACATCTGTATCCCAAACTAGAATGCTATGGAAAAATGTTCCTTTTTAGAAATGGAATAAACTGCCTTTAGTTATCACACTGTAACTTAATCATTCAATAGTTCATCTTTAAAAGAATGATAAGCGAGCAAGGGTGAATGTTCAAGGTGAGAGTGAGCCGTGAAGCATGAACTGTGTATGTGTTCAAAACTTAGAATCCTACTGTACAGGCCATTCCAACAGTCACATGTGCTGTACCAAGGAACCCAGCTGTTTACATGCTGACTTTATCAGACTTAACATGACTGACAGTAACATTTAATCTCTTTTAAGGACACTACAGTCAATTGAACAACCTAATGTAGTTGTTCTGATGAGTATAGCCTGTCCTGCAGGCTTTTTTGGTGTAAAGGGAAAAGGCAGTATTTACATTGCTCCCTAGGGACACTTCCAGTGGCAGCCACTAGAGGTGCTTCATGGGTCAGTGCTGCACACTCTGCATGGAGGTGCTGCACACTCTGCATGGAGGTGCTGCACTTTCCCCACAGGGACGAATTGAGTGAATGCATAGCTACGAGGAGATGCTGATTGCCACAGTGAGGTGTTTTACCTTGCATGCGCAATAGCCTACCAATGTTTTCCTATGGGAAATCATTGGATTGGCTGAGATCATCATTTGTGATGATCTCCACCAAGAAGCCGGATCAGCGGCGTTAGGATAAATGATAGATGTTTTCTAGTTATTTAAGGAGAGCCAGAAAACTAAATAGTGTTTTTAACACTATAGGGTCAGGAATACACACTTGTATTCCAGACCTTTTATAGTGTTCCTTTAAGCAGAGGCGGCTCTAGACTTTATGAGGCCTTAGGCGAAAATCAAACATGAGGCCCCACTAACAAAAAAGTGAAAAAAAATAGAGTTGCAATACATGCACACTGTCACATATACACATTGATGCACAGTTTAACAGTGTATGTGCCTGAGAGTGTGTCTGACAGAGAGTATCCTTGTGTGTGTGTGTGTGAATGTATGTCTCTGTGAGCATGTTTGTGTTTTTGTCTGGGACCCTATGTGTATGGGGTAGCTGCTTGAAGTGTGTTTTGTGTGTGTGTGTGTGTGTGTGTATATGGGGAGTGTGGGAGAGGGGAGAGGGAGGGAGGGTGATGGGAGAGGAAAGGAGAGGAGGGAGGGGTGATGGGAGAGGAAAGGAGAGAAGGAGAGGAGTTGATGTTGAGGGGTGAGGGGGGCAGATGTGATGGTGAGGGTGATACTCAATGTGGTGAGAGGGGTGATAGTGAAGGGGGGTGGTTATGGTGAGGGAGGTGATGCTGAGGGGGATGATACTGAGGGTGGTGAGAGGGGTGATGCTGAGGGGAGAGAGTGATGGTGGGGGTATGGTGGTGGGGAGGTGATAGTGAGGGTGTTATGCTGAGGGAGGGTGATGCTGAGGAAGGGTAATGCAGAGGGTGGTGAGGGGTTGAGAGTAGGGTGATGCTGTGGAAGGGGGTGATGGTAGGGGTATACAGAGGGTGGTGGGTGGGTAGCCATAGTGAGGTGGTGATGCTGGGGAGGAGTAATGCAGAAGGTGGTGAGGGGTTGATAATGAGGGGGTGATGCTGTGGAAGGGGGTGATGGTGAGTGGGTAATGCTGGGGTGGTGAGGGGGTGGTGATGCTGAGGGTGGTCGAGGGGGGTGATAGTGAGGGGTGATGGTGAGGAGGTAATGCTGAGGGTGGTGAGGAGGGGTGATAGTGAGGGGTTGATGCTGAGGGAGGGGAGTAATGCTGAGGGTGGTTAGAGGGGGTGATGGTGAGGGGGGGTGATGTGATGTGAGAAAGAGGGGGATCTGATGGGGAGAGGGGGGAGACAACATACTCTTTCTTCCCTGGTGGTCCATTGGGCTCCCTGGTGGTCCGGTGGCCATCGTTTCAGGTCTGCAGCTCCGCAGAGCTGCAGACCATGTAATCTCACGAGATGTCAGAGCGTTGCCGTGGTAACACGTGACAATGCTCTGATTGGCCAGTTCTCGCGAGACACATGGTCTGCAGCTCTGGTCACTGCGGAGCTGCAGACCAGTGTCTGCGGTGGTTGGCCGGGCAGACAGGATGGGCCTCGCACCCGGCGGCATTCCGGGCAAGCCGCAGGGCCCTCTCCTGGTGTCGGATCCTCGGTCACTGACCAAGGACCTGACATGTCAGTCTGCCTTCAGGTGGTTTAGGCGGCCGCGAGGCCCCAGCCAGCGCGAGGCCTTAGGCGGCCGCCTAAACCACCTAATTAGAGAGCCGCCTCTGCAGTCCCTGCATGGTCCTGAAAACTGGAGCCTCACCCCGCCCCGATTACTCCATCCCAATTGTTTGTAGATATGTCTTGTAGTGTGTCTCACTGTATTCATTCTCTCTGTCTTCCCAGGTTTAATATAGGCTCTTTGTCACACAGAACTGCATACTCCTTACTCTTACCTACTCACTCCTCACTATCATTACACCAACTCCAACTGCCCTCGTTCGAAATAACGAATTCCCTTTACATTCTGTTTATCCTCTGCTACATTTTCTTTCTTTAGATGTTCAGCTCACAGGGTGTCTTACATTGTACCTTGTGTACCAGTACATCTAATGGCATATCTGTCTGTAGCAATACAGATTAGAATGTAAATAAGAACTAGATACAATTTAAAAAAAATATGGAGTAGGGAAAAATTGCTTTCAGTGCAATGTGTTCTCTAGTCATTTACAATCTGTCATCACTATGTTAGATAAGGGAGGAAGTCCTACCTTCGAATAGCCTTGCGAAGACAATGAAGTGCAGACATAGTTTTATTTATATTTATTTTCTGTAGTAAATATGGTCTACAATGATTTTGCAATGGGCCTTTACTGAGCTGATCTAACCCCTTATGATATGCGTTATTTAGAGATCAGTTACTTTTAAATTATAGGTTTTCTTTTTTGTTCCTCGCAAGAAAAAAATTCCCTCCCGTGATGTTTACTTCAACCAGAAAGTGATATCTCAGCCACTCCTAGTCTGGAATTTCTGGACACACATCAGAGATCATGCCCAGATTGGCAATGATTCTGCTGATTTATGTGGAATATTCCAGCGGTTAAAGTACCTTACATTGAGAGGTGGATGTTGAATGGTCAAGTCGCGTCCTATTATATAGATGTTACATGGTCTAGCCATGAGGGCATATGTTTACATGAATGACTGAGGTGTATAACTGTAACCTTTAATTGACATTTTTTTTTTAAATTTTCAAATGATATAGAGTAGGCATTTCATAAATAGTTCAGAGATGTAGGAGTGGGTGATACCCGCATTCCTGAATATTCATTCAATACTCTTCATGGGCAACTAAGGAGTCTTATAACCTCAAACAGCCCGGAATGCATAAGGTCCTGGAAACATTAATTAAATATTCTGATCCATGGTGATCTAAAGACTTTATACAGCTGGTACTGACTTGGTGGCTGCACAATCATGTTGGGAGTCAACCATTCCACCTCATCACAAAAGTGCTCAATGAGTTGATGACTGTGGAGGCTATTGGAATATATTGTGCTCCACATCCTCTTCATGGAGTCAGTAGAAGATGGCTATAAATCGATGCACTCAGAAGACTGTGGCCGTAAAGCGATGCACTCAAAAGACTGTGGCCGTAAAGCGATGCACTCAAAAGACTGTGGCCGTAAAGCGATGCACTCAAAAGACTGTGGCCGTAAAGCGATGCACTCAGACTGTGGCCGTAAAGCGATGCACTCAGACTGTGGCCGTAAAGCGATGCACTCTAAAGACTGTGGCCGTAAAGCGATGCACTCTAAAGACTGTGGCCGTAAAGCGATGCGCTCAAAAGACTGTGGCCGTAAAGCGATGCACTCAAAAGACTGTGGCCGTAAAGCGATGCACTCAAAAGACTGTGGCCGTAAAGCGATGCACTCAGAGAAAGTTTAAGATCCCTGTCTAACCCCTGGACACTAGTCGCCTGCTCTGGATTCAGTGTTTAGTTTAGGGTGCCTATGCATCAGTTTTCCGTTGATGGCCAACAGAAGTTGAAACGATTGTGGTCTTCTGCTACTGTATCTCATCTACTTTAAGTTTCAGAACCAAAAGCATGATGTGAAGTCTTATTCAATAGAAGGGAACAATAAGTATGTTGCTGCTGTGACAAAAGTACTCCTTTCCCTTGGTACCTTGTCCTGGGATTGGGGTGTTACACACAGTCTTTTCAGGCTTTAGAGACACTTCACACGCTGGATGAGGTAAACTGACTTGCTCTTTTATTGAGGTTCCAAAATAAATGCACAGTAAGGTATAAAGGTAACAAAGATATATCAAACAAAAGCCTTGCTCTTCTGAGCACTAACTAAACAAAATAATCAGCTAACTGGGTTGGATGGCTTGTCCATTTCCCAACATAAACATAAACATAAACATAAACAGCCTTACTGCTTCAGGGTTTTCAGCTCTGTTTCCACTCACAGAAACCAAACACAATCTCCCTTCTTCCTTGGCAGGGGAGTACTTTATAGCACTGGTAATTGACAATCCTTTTCAGGTGAGTTAGATTAGGATTCAAACTCCAGAACTGGACTTCTCACCAAGCAACTTCCAAAATGTGGAGTGGAGCACTGGCCCACCCTACTCTCCAGGTGCTCCACCCAAGGGCCCAAATATACACATATTTAAAGTGCAACATTCATTAGAACATAACACATTTCCCTGGGGCTAATTACACAAAGTAAGAACCTTGCAAAATCTGGGGAGGTATATAGGTTCCTTCCAGCACAATTCCTTGCTTTCTGTCACACTGCTTATGCCAGGCGTCAAAATATGATAGCGTTGTTGTGTTCGACAGTGGAATTTAGTCAGTGGTGTAGGGAAACCAATTCTGGATGCTGGTAAATATAAACAGATTCTAATTCAGATTCTAATTATCTTGTTTCACATTGACGAAAAAAAACAACTGCACATTTAAAGCCTATTTAGAGTAGAAGCCTGCAGTTTGACCACCTCTGAGCCCTGACCTCCACGTAATCGAGGCTGTGTGGGTGGCATGATTTTGGACACTGAAATAAGTAGCTGCCAAAATCAATAGAATTTGTGGCATATTCTGCAAGAAGCTTGGTAGATCATTACCACAGGACTGTTTAAACCACATAACACAATACTTGATACTGGGTGGATTAAAAACCCCCAATATTTTTTTGTTTACTTATTTTTTTCTCAAACTGAAATTGTATGAATTTTTTTCTCTTTCTTGAAAAGCTGAGTTTTGGGAAATAGGAAAGGGAAGACCAAGATTAGAACATTCTAATAATACAAAAATCAGATCAGAGATATTTCTGTGAAAAAGTGTGTGCGTGTGTGTGTACACACACTGATAATATGACTCATAAGGGACGTTATACCTTTTTCATATTTCCAAGATACAATTTTTCTTACTACTAGATAACTTAGAACAAATATCCTTCTAGCAGTCAAAAAATTAATTGCACTCCAATGGAAGTACTCAACCTGCCTAGCTATTCACGTTTGTGAAAGAATGTGCCTTAATCAAGCATATTCGTATTAAATTGTACCTCAGGCAAGACTGCACATAATTTTCTATATTTCACTCCGCAGTATGCACATTCCCACCAAATATCTAGAGAACGGCCCATATATTGAGAACATTTACAATAGAGGAGACGTTTGAAAAAAATGAGTGTAACTTGTCAGATGTCGTATACCACTTATACACTATATTCATATTGACTTCACCAGTCTTAGGACTTAAGGATTATCCAGTTGTGTCTACGGTGTTTTTAGAAAAGAAAGCAAAAAAAAGCTTAGATAAAAGTGTGTGTTTCCTAAATCCTGGACTGGCTGTGAGGATTGGTTTGGGAACCACTGCTTTAGACGGACAGTCTGGTGGAAACCTCCTCCGTTAGACGCTCACCCAGTCTCCACTCCTTCAAAAAAATCATTAAAACCTCACTTTTCCACAAAAGTGTATCAATTAAACTGATTCCTCTCCTGCAACTGTCATTAAAACAAAACAAAAAACAAAAACACACTAAGTCTTCAGTGAATACTATTTTACAAATCTACTTCCCTAATACTTCACTTACCTTTTTGTGTCACTTTACCCCACTCCCTCTAGCATGTAAGCTCATTGAGCAGGGCCCTCAACCCCTCTGTTCCTGTGCGTCAAACTTGTCTGGTTACAGGTACATGTTTGTTCGTCCACCCACTGTAAAGCTCTGCAGAATCTGTTGGCGCTATATAAATATAATAACTCAGCGAGCATCTGACGACAAAAAAAGTCCACATTCAGTAGATGTAAATCTTCATTTTTGTCAGAATATCTGTAGATTTGAAAATTGACTTAGAGGACCACTATAGGCACCCAGACCACTTCAGCTTAATGAAGTGGTCTGGGTGCCAGGTCCAGCTAGGGTTAACCCTTTTTTCTGTAAACATAGCAGTTTCAAAGAAACTGCTATGTATACCTATGGGTTAATCCAGCCTCTAGTGGCTGTCTCATTGACCGTGGCTAGAGGGCTTCCGCGCTTCTCACTGTGATTTTCACAGTGAGAAGACACCAGCGTCCATAGGAAAGCATTGATAATGCTTTACTATGGACTGGCTGAATGCGCGAGCGGTTCTTGCCGCGCATGCGCATTCAGCCAGTGACGGAAGGAGAGGAGGAGGAGAGCTCCCTGCCCGGCGCTGGAGAAAGAGGTAAGTTTAACCCCTTCCTCCCCCTTTAATCCTCAAAGATGGATACCTGCTCACAGTACAAGATCCAAGATTGACAGCTTGATATATTGATTTATAAGCACAAGAACATGGGACCATAGTCCTTTTGGTCGTGTCTTCTTTAGTTTTTTTTTTTCCTAGTTTCATACATTTAAATATATTTAAATTGTATTGAATAACAAATATCCCTGTGCAAAATAGATTACCGTATATACTCGTGTATAAGTCGAGTGCAGTTTTGTGACCAACAATTGTGAAATATGCTATGCCTCGTGGATAAGTCGAGGGTAAAACTTGGGGCTTTGAAATTCTGTGATTTTTATAATTCTATACACACACACTCATACAAACACACACTCTGCATTAAATACACACACACTCATACAAACACACACTCTGCATTATACACACACATATAATGTAGTGTGGGGGGAGGGCATTTTTATTATTTAATTTTTTTTATTTATTTTAATATTATATATTTTTTTTATTTATTATTTTATTATTTAATATATTTTTTTTGTCCCCCCTCCCTGCTTGTTACCTTGTCAGGGAGGGGGGCTATCTTAATACCTGGTGGTCCAGTGGCATGGGCTGTGCAGGGGGGGAGCCGTCAGGAAGCGTTTACTTACCTTTCCTGCAGCTCCCTTCACCTCCGTGCAGCTCCCAGTGTAAGTCTCGCGGTCTGCGTGCCGCGCGGAGTGTTGCCATGGTAACCCGTGGCAACGCTCTGACTGCCGCGCGTGTCGCGAGACTTACACTGGGAGCTGACAGGGGAGCTGCAGGAAAGGTAAGTAAACGCTTCCTGCCAGCCCCCAACAGGACCGCCGGGTTTGTAATGAGCCCAGCGGTCCTGGTCTGTATTATGGCAATGTAAGTTGCCATAATACAGACAGTGACTCAAGTATAAGTCGAGTGGGGCTTTTTCAGCACAAAATATACGGTAACCATATCTTTGCTTGGAAGTGCATTAACCCATTCTGGACTGATATATATTGGTTTGACACAATGACAAAGGATAAAAGACTTGAATAGGTTTATGTTTCACAAAGATTATTGGTTGTGACTAAAACGCGGTCATTCTTGAGTTATGTATCAAAAAAAGCATGGTCTCTGTTTGTATGTATTAACAGGTCAATAGAAGTTTACTAAAACAGATGTTTAACTGCATTTCATATTATGTTGCCCCTCGTTACATTGCCTTGTGCAATACATGACTCCAGAAGGACCGCTATGACTTAACATTTCCTTTTAATACTATTGCACCATATCTGAACCTGCAGAACACTTTACAGTTTCCTACCATTTCACTAGAAGAAAAAGCAATTCTTGAGCACTTTCCCTAAACAAAAAATATATATTTTAGGGCCATTTGTGTTTTACTTTTATTTTTTGTCACTCTAAACTTGCATTTTGTATCCTTGTTTTGATCACAAGATTTGTACACAGCCAACCAGCTTACTAAAAGTAAGCTGACGGTTTTGTGTGTGTCCTTTTGTTTTTTTTATATCTGACTACATTTAAAAAAAAAAAATTATTTATATACTTTATTAGCATTACTTTGTGTAATTTCTAATTCGCATTTATATAACCCAACATATTTTCCAGTTATAGAAAGGGGATAATTAGAGGTGAAGAAGGGCCCTACTTACAAACTACAAATTACACTACACTATATTGGCTATGATGCATCCACAAAAGGAAACAAATGCATGCTGAGCGCCTGTGGGTCTTCCTTCGCTCACCCTTACCAAAAAGCTTACTTAGAGACCTTCATCTGGAGGGATTCTCTATGGACTGTAAGCACTAAAGTAGTTTTGGTGCCAGGACACTATGGGTGCAGAACCCACAGGATACCTTTCACATGTACCAACTGTTAAATATTTCCTTGTAATGCACTCAGTCTGACATGGATATTTTTATTTTTATTTTATTATTTATGTATTTGTTTTTTGCATCTTCTAAAATGGTATATTTTATGTGCGGAATATTTTGTGTTGGGGGTGGGGGGTTGTGTTTGAATTGTTAGCAATCCAGTAGGTGATTTACTTATCCGACATCTTGCTGAACTGCCTTACTTACTCAAATCTTTTCTGTCCTTTTGTAAGAACTTGATGTGATTAGGATATTCAGCTCTTTGATAACAGGGTCTTGTTACTGCCAGTCAGTAGAAATGCTTTCATTGAAACTTGCAGTGAAGTAGTTAAGAATGTAATGTTTGTCACCAGAGCTCGAGTCCTGCAGTAACGCGTGGGAACAAGCTATTTGCCTAGTTAGTTTCGGGGCAGGTGGCCTGTTGAAGTCCAGTCGGACGTGGGAGGGAGCGCTGATTTGTGAGCTCTCCCTGCGCGCCGCAGAGTGCTGCCAGGAGCCAGAATGTGACGTCATATTCCGGCTCCTGGCAGCACTCTGCTTCGTGCAAGGATGCTGAGCAGGGAGAGCTTACAAATCAGCACTCCCTTGCCGCCCGTCTGGAACTCAGCTGACCGCCCGCCTGTCTTCCTGGCCAACCAGCCTGGCCAGCAGCCCCACTGGACCCCAGGTAAAAAAAATCCACCCAACTTTTCCAAACTTAAATTAAAAATAATAAAAAATAATCTGTGAGTTTTGGGGGGAAATGTGTGTATGTGAGTGAATGTGTATCTGTCTGTCAGTGAGCCCCCCTACTCACTCAGAGCCTCCCTAGCCCTCCTTACAGCCCCCTTACCCACCTTAAAGAACCCCTACCCACTCAGTTCCTCTACCCACTTTCAGACCCCTACCCACTTAAAGACCCCCTACCCACCTCACAGCCCCTCCTCCTTTTCACAGCCCATCTACCTTCTCAAACCTCCGTTCCCTCTCACAACCTGCCTACCCTCTTACAACCTTCCTACCCACACCTTGTCACAGCCCCCCCCACACACCCTGTCACAGCCTCCTCACAAATCCTGTCACAGCCCCCTTACACACCCTGTCACCTCTCCACACACACACCCTGTCACTCCCACCATACACGCACCCTATCACCTCCACACACACACACACACACACACTATCATCCCCATACACACAATATCACCACCCCCAATCACTTTCAGCCCCCACATACCCCTTCACCCAGCTATTTATATGTATACGAGCCTATCATTTTTTCAGGGGGGGGGGAGGGGGGAGCAGAGGTGGATCTTGGTTGAGTTCCCACTCTTTTTTTCCCCAGGACTTGACCCTGCCTGTCACCAATATGTTACTTACCTAATTAAATTGTTTTTTAACGCATTTTTATATCACCCTTATCCACTGTGACTACAAATCGGATTGGTCGTTCACTAATATTCTAGAAAAATAATGAGAATCCAGGAATCCCACCTGAAGAATTTCATTTTTTTTGTAATATTACTCAAATCCCACAAAATGCCTGAAAACTTTTTAATTTGTATGTTCTCCCCCTCCCACCTCCCCCCTCACCCCTCACCTGAGACATTATTCTGTAGCTTTTCTAATTCACCAGTTCTGGATAAGCTGTGGAAAGTGTTAAATATGGAAAGAGTATTGAAGGCAGAATGGCACTATTTTATGAGAATAAATTTTAGGAATTTTTTTTTATTATTTTTTTTAAAAAACATGCCACTTTCACTGTACATAAAATACCAGTTTTACAAGAAAGGTGAGTCTAGAGATGTCTTACCTTGCTATTATTCAATTAAATGTTCAAGGTAAACGGGTTTATGCAAATATTAAATTATCCTCTATTTAAAGGACCACTATAGTGCCAGGAAAACACACTCGTTTTCCTGGCACTATATTGCCCTGAGGGTGCCCCCACCGTCAGGGTCCCACTCCCGCCCGGCTCTGGATCCTCCTCTTCTCCTCCCCGTCGGCTGAATGCGCACGCGCGTCAAGAGCTGCGCGCGCATTCAGCCGGTCACATAGGAAAGCATTCATAATGCTTTCCTATGGACGCTGGCGTGCTGTCCCTGTGAAAATCACAGTGAGAAGCACGCAAGCGCCTCTAGTGGCTGTCAATGAGACAGCTGCTAGAGGAAATAGGGGAAGGCTTAACCCATTCATAAACATAGCAGTTTCTCTTAGAGTGGTCCTTTAAGCTTTTCAAATGATTTAATATTTTTGTATTACTTTTAAAATGATTCATTTAAAATATATATAAATATATATATATATATATATATATATATATATATATATATATATATATATATATATAGATTTTATATTTTTTTAAATTTTTAAGTTTATTTGAAAAGGTTGAATCCATTAAAATACATATTGAATTGAAGCCTAAGTAATTTACTCCTTTTTGGGTAAATTGGCCGAGCGAATAGGTTTCGTGGGCTTAGCAGATTTTCCCAGTTATGTTATTTATGCCTATTTATTCTGTACAGGAAATTAAAGCTCTAGTCTCAGGGCTTCAGGTAAGTCTGCTTTGAGAAGTCCTGCCATGTCTAATATCTGCTTTTCTTTTCAGTAGAAGAGGATATACCACTGGGCTGTAAGCTCACAAGAGCTGAGCCTTTATATTTCCTAAGCTACTATGTATCAACACGTGTTACAATATATTTCATGTAATGTTTCCCATATGTCAATTTGCCTATACAATGTCACGTAACTTGACAGATCTTTTGGGGGGAAAAATGATTATAGTTAAAAAAAAAAAAAAAAAACTACTTGCACTGCTAAAAACTAAAAACAATGTAGTTGTGGTAGGACATTGTCATTTAATATTGCATGGCCAATATTTTAGACTACTTGATTTTTTTTAATTTTTTTTTTTTTTTTTTAAAGATTTCAAATATTTTTCTTTTGGTTTTCTTAGAATTTGTGGTCTCCAGAATGGCACTACATTTCTTGGAGGCAAGGCTGGTGCACATGCAACCACTTCAGACCTCCAAATTATTATACCTACATTGGCTACATAGTTGAAAAGGCCAAAATAAAAATTAAATTCTCTTTAAGGTGACACCAAGTCATGCTATCAGGTGCACATTAATTCCTTTTTACTGTACGTGTTTTCACTGTCTTCGGCATGTACAGGTGCTACCTGATATTAGCCTGTGAGATAGCTCCTGAGGTAGAGCTCCACTAATTGTACAGAGCTGCGGAATATGTTGGCGCTTTATAAATACCTGTAATAAATCAAATAAATAAATAAATCCGTATGATAATGTTGCTGATTGGGTCAGTGGCTGGGTTTACTTGGCTAATCAACATTTTTAGACCAGTTTAAAAGGAGTATTATTACGTTGATAATGATATCTACATCATAGAATATATTTTGGACACTAAAGAAAAATTATTTACATTTCCTGGTTAAATACTGTGATAGTGTTTTTTTTGTTTGTTTGTTTGTTTTGTTTTTGAACATTGTATGTGTTTAACTGTTGCCAGGGCATGAATCGTTCTGGTTGGGCTGGCTGAGAATGCACGTGCAACCTGGTTATCATCTAAACCAGTAACTGTGTATTCTTCAAATTATATCACAAAGTATCCTGGTAGTAGCAAAGGTCAGGACAAAGAAGGAGAAATATTCTTCCAGTTGATCTATTGTTGGCTTAAAACTTAAAAATGTATTCTCAGTTCTCCATAAATCTCAATTTAGTAAATAGCCCTTTTGGAGTGGCGACTTGGGATCCTTGCTATGCGTTCCACAATCTTATCAGTTTTGAATTAAACGCGTCAGAAAAATATACTGTGTTGAGCATAATAAACTGTATATATAATTTGAAGTTTCTTTCTCTAACCCAGATGTTATTTCAAATTTGTTTTATGGATAATATTGTAAGCGTCTTAGTGCTACATTGCTCTTTGATCCTCCTCCCCATCGTGCTCTCTCTTCACTTTTCAATTGTATAGAGCTGTCTCCTGTGACTTTCCCTAATGTAAACTGAAGCTTATAGAGCCAACAGGGTCTTTGTGTAAAGCATGTCTGAAGAATGTAAAGGGATCTTGCATGTTTTGAAGGGTGTAGCAACAAATCATTCCGTATTTGAAGGGGAGAAAAAATAACGTTCTCCCCCATTCGTAAAACAAAAATGCCATTTTTAACCATTATCCCCGATGCCTAAACTTTTTTTAGCATCTTCGTATACACAAATCCTCTCTTGATTTGAAATGTTTGCGTTTTTCTTGTTTATACAACCTGTCAGTAAAAATTTAATAATGAACAGTCTCAAGCACCACGCAAGACTGGGGCTGATTAGATAAAACTACTTAATGGCTTTCCTGGAGAGGTCCTGTGAAGGGGTATGCAAATGTGTCCCCCCATAATGCACTGCGTTCATGTCTGTTTCCAACAAACCATTTTTTTTTATAATGCAAATTTCATTTTTAAGAGCGCAAAACTTTTTGTTTTGTTAAAGCCCTTATTTTTATTAAAAACTTGGATATTGTGGGAATTATAGTCCAAGGCTTTATCAGAGTCTATACAGATGTTTATACAGCAATTGGATGAATACTTGGAAAAACATTATATTCAGGGATATAATTCTTAATTTGTGGAGTAATAGCTTCTTGATCCAAAGAGAGATCTGATTGCCATTCTAAGGTCGAGAAGGAATGTTTTTCCTAGTTTGTTGCAAAATTGGAAGTTCTTCAAACTGGTTTTTTTTTTTGCCTTCTTTTAGATCAACCGCAAAAACAGATGTGAGAAAAGCTCAACTTGATGGACGCAAGTCTATTTTCAGCTATGTAACTATTAAATGATACACCCAGTTGGACATACTGTTTTGAATGATCGTAAATGTGTAGAATCTTTGAAAATGGGGCATGGGGAGATATGTTTAAACGGAATGGCTACCAGTAGGTTATGTAGTAACCCATCAGGGCAAGGAATAGTTCAACAGTTTCTCCTCCACTCCATTAAGTTAATTCCCCCCTGTGCTCATTTGAAAATCTTGTATAGCATGTAGCATATAGAAATGTTGGCATTCATGGTTCCCTCAATGAACTGTGACTCCCCAGTGCCGGCAGCATTAATGCAGGTCCAGACCATGACACTCCCACCACCATGCTTGACTGTAGGCTAGACACTCTTGTCTTTGTACTCCTCACCTGGTTGCCGCCACACACACTTGACACCATCTGAACCAAATAAGTTTATCTTGGTTTCATCGGACATGGTTCCAGTAATCCATGTCCTTAGTCTGCTCGTCTTCAAACTGTTTGCAGGCTTTCTAGTGCATCATCCTTAAAAGAGGCTTCCTTCAGGGATGACAGCCATGCAGACCAATTTGATGCAGTGTGCGATGTATGGTCTGAGGACTGACAGGCTGACCCCCTACCCCTTCAGTCTCTGCAACAATGCTGGCAGCACTCATACGTCTATTTCCCAAAGACAACCTCTGGATATGACGCGGAGTATGTGCACTCAACTTCTTTGGTCGACCATGGCAAGGCCTGTTCTGAGTGGAACCTGTCCCGTGAAACCACTTTATGGTCTTGCCCACCGTACTGCAGCTCAGTTTCAGGGTCTTGGCAATTTCTTATAGCCTAGCCCATCTTTATGTAGAGCAACAATTATTTTTTTTTCAGATCCTCAGAGAGTTCTTTGCCATGAGGTGCCATGTTGAACTCCAGTGACCAGTATGAGAGAGTGATAACACACTTGCTCCCCATTCATACCTGAGACCTTGTAACACTAAGGAGTCACATGACACTGGGGAGGGGAAATGGCTAATTGGGCCCAATTTGGACATTTCCACTTAGGGGTGTACTCACTTTTGTTGCCCGCGGTTTAGACATTAATGGCAGTGTGTTGAATTGTTTTGAGGGGACAGCAATTTGTACACTGTTATACAGGCTGTACACTTACTACTTTACATTGTAGCAGAGTGTCATTTCTTCATTGTTGTCACATGAAAAGATATAATAAAATATTTAAGAAATGTGTGGGGTGTACTCATTTTTGGGAGATACTGTATATGTATATACATACATACATACATACATACATACATATTGAGATATAACAATAATAAATAGTCCTAGCAGAAACCTTTTTTTTTTTTTGGAGAATAAAACCTTTTGAAGGTAGTGCTTTTTTGAGGTCAGTCTGTTATCTTCCTTAGTGTTCAAGTAGACAAAACTTTAGTGCAGATCCCCAATGGCTAAGGGTGCAATAACGACCATATGAGTGGGCATAAAGGAAACGAACCCTGGTGTGTAAAGGACAGCGCCTTAAGAAAACCCCCAGCGGTAGGAAATGTCCTTGGCCCGTAGGATCAACAGTAGTGGCTGGAGGGTCTTACAACAAAGTGATAGTGCCTCTGGTGAGGTCCGGGAACAGCGATAGGGCAGATTCTTCAAACATCAGGGGAGTGTGTCCACGCACTGCTGCACGAATTGAGGTCTTGTCCTGTTGGGTCTGCAGTCACCTCTGATGATGCTGACGACAGTTTCGGCAGTTGGAACATGCCCTCAATCTTACTTGCTTTTGGCTTTTTTCGGTGGTAGTAACGTACTTGGCAAGAGGCACACATAGTGTGGCATGTCGGTCAAGTTCACCGAATCTGTGATTCCCCGCACTTTTAAATTGTAATGCCGTTGTTGATTTTCCAGAGCCTCGCTTCTGTCTGCTGAGGCTTTCTGTTTCTGTTGGAGTTCTGCCAATTTGTGTTCCACGGAGGTGAGCCTAGAGTCGTGTGTGCTTGTCGTTGCCTCCAGGAGGGTTATCTTGGTAACTGCACCTTCTATGGCGTCTTTATAGTAGGCCATGTCAGCTGCAATGTTCGCTCTCAGTTCGGAGAGCATGTCTTTAAATTGGGCCGCTGTGACAGGGTCTCCGGTAGCCAGTGACTTGGTTTTTGGCACTGCTGGCGTGGGAAACAAGGACCCCTTCTCAGGATCATAAGAGAGATCTTCGGAAGAGTAAGAGGATCCCTCGTCTCCCGGCACCATTTTGTCCCATGCAGGCTTTTGAGAGCCCCGCAGAAATTCGCAGATGTCTCGGGTGAAAAGGGGCCTTTGTCTGCCCGCTGTTTCTTGTTTTTCCGACCCATTGCACCCTTAGGCAGTAGAGTGACAGTTTGCTGTCGGGTCTTGGCTCTAATTCCGCCTTATTACCGCAATATTTTATAGCCTAAGCACGGAACTCGAGAGAATGCAACCGCACTGTTCTGCAACTAGCTCTGCCCCCTCGTAGCACCTGTTTTGACAGTGATCAATCTACCCAGCAGTGTTTTGTATTTTGCTCATTTTATTTCCGTTAAGTCCTCCATCAGTCTTGGCATTTTCAAAAACAGTTCTACCCAAATGTATACAAAGTGGCTTTTCAGATCTTATCACATTTGACATTTCTTAGGGTCTCTTTGAAAGGCCATGTAACCCCTTTGTTGCTGATATCATTTGGCAGATACTCTTGTTATTACTGCTTGATGTCATACCAGGTCATACACAGATGGCTTTATCCTGCGCACTGGCATGATGTTGCTATGTGGAGAACGAACATTTCTTCCTCTCTATTATTACCATCGCAGGGTGTTTAACATTAGACTTGAAGATTCCTTTTGTTATGAACTGCAGTTCATACAAATATGGGAAGTTTGGTTGTTTGTATGAACATCTGTACTCCAAACACCAAAATGTTCAGTTTATTGGTAGATACAATTAGAAGTGGCCAAAAGAGGGGTAAAACAAAGTGTGTATTTATATTCTGAATATTTTTTGGAGTACACTGGCACATATTGTGCCATTTGGTTCATATGATTTTGTTTTCCCAACTACATTTTTCGTTAGGTACATTTTGGACAAAGTGGTTCAGCCAAAATAAACTTTTTCCCCACCCTTCACGGAACTACTTACCTACTATTCACAATTGGAAAATCTATCCAACATTCTTGAATGTGATGTGTCCAGTTCATAAGCTGTAGAATTGTATTTCCCACAACTTTTATTTTAAAATTTAGTAGCAACCTTATATGTGCATTCATGTCCCGTCCTAACTTAGTCTTGTCTCAGTTGACCTTTGCGTGACCTTCCTGTCTCCTATCAGTCCATGATAGGTAAACATAGAAACATAGAATGTGATGGCAGATAAGAACCATTCATCCCATCTAGTCTGCCCAATTTTTAAATATACTTTCATTAGTCCCTGGCCTTATCTTATAGTTAGGATAGCTTTATGCCTATCCCACGCATGCTTAAACTCCTTTACTGTGTTAACCTCTGCCGCTGTAGCTGGAAGGCTATTCCATGCATCCCACTCCCTCTAGCATGTAAGCTCATTGAGCAGGGCCCTCAACCCCTCTGTTCCTGTGCTTCCATTTGTCTGGTTACAATTACTTGTCTCTTAGTCCACCCATTGTACAGTGCTACGGAATTTGCTGGCGCTAAATAAATAATAAAATAATAATAGTAATGACACCTTGTAATGTATGTTGTGATTATCTGCAGCAGATAGGGCAACTGGCTACATTGAGTGTGTGTGTGTGTGTGTGTGTGTGTGTGTAAGAATTCTGTGATAAGAACATTTTTGTGTCGTAGGGTTTCTGTTGTTTTGATGAAACCCATGCTATACATATAATATACTGTGGACCCGGTGAAATGGCATGGAATTTGACTCCTCACTTGGGGTTCATAATCTATAAATTACCATTTCTAGATGTCTAAAATACCTACTATGTTTTTACTATTCCATTTCATGTTCATGCATTTATTTTTCAGATAGCGGCCATTTTACGGAGAAGGAAACTTGACTATTACATCCATAGACTGCTGCCCGAGCTCTTACGATCTACTTCTTTCTTAACCACTAATGGGAGTCTGTATATAGCTTTCTTCTGCATTTTGAGGTAAGTATTGGTACTTTCATCTGTGTGGGTTTTGTTTGGTGGGGGGGGGGGAGGGTTGTATTTTTAATTTAGTTTTTGAAATGTGAATAGCTTAATTTTCCAGTAATTTGTAAAATCACAGAATTCCATAGCTGGAACACCGATGAAATATGGAATAGAAAAGAGTGAGAGCGAGTGGATAGGTGAGTCTGTGAGTGCATTTGCCATGCTGTCTGCACCCCGTTATTGCTCTCATCCAGTAGCAGACTGCCTGTGCAGTTGTTCGTGCGTCTATGCGTGTATTCAGTGCTTATGGGTTGGACGCACAACTTAAATTATAGCTGCTGTGCAACTAAAGCTTTGCCAGTTAATGTGTGGGCTTGGTTAGAGCAGTATTTAGTGGAGTGCCAGTGAACTGCAGTTCTTATCATGTCGTGTTCTGTGAGTGGCTGGGCATGATGAAAGTTGTCTGTTGCTTTGGTAGCTGCAGGAAATTATAAATAATCAGAACAAGTTGAAATTAAACAATGAAGATTAATACAAATAAATATAATTGCAGCTTGTATCATGCGCTTATAGTTCCAGGATAAGCATGATGGTAACTGTGCAATTCTCTGTAGGCTACATGGATACTGCCACAATTAGAGATACCAGAGATCACCAGCCATACATGTCAAGTTCCTTTAACTTTTCTTTGTAAGTTTTATCTTGCAATCCATGAACCAGTTTAGTGGGTGCAGTGGGGAATGGAGGCTGTAGTGGATGCAGGGGATATTAAGGGCTTTAATGGGGTGTCGGGCAGGGCCTTTAGTGGGGTGCTGGAGACAGATAGGGGCTATAGTGGGTGTAGGTGTTATTAGAGGCTGTATGTAATGGGTGCAGGGGGTATTAGGGGCTGTAGTAGGTGCAGGGGGATAGGAACTGGGACTGTGGTGGGTGCAAGGAATATTAGGGGCACATGGTCAGCAACAATACTTGGTAGACTATGGTACTCAAACTATTCTCCACTGGTATTAAGGGACCTAATGTGTACCAAGAAAATATTCCCATTACATTACACTACCAGCTTGAATGATTGATGTGAAGGAGGATGGACACATGGAATTATGTTTACATGAAGTTCTGACCCCGTCATTGGTATGCCTCTGCAGTAATCATCATTAGTATCTTTCATTTCATGTTATTTGCTGACATGAGAGGAACCTGCACAGCACTGTTAATGTCACCTTCCTGTTTGCTTGAACCAGTCTGACCAGGCTTCTCAGATCTTGCTTGTTTAAGCTATGGTTGTTATGGTACCAGGAGTTCCCCGCCTTCCCACATGTAAGTAATCTAAGTGTTTAGGAACGATTTTAATTCTTACCTGGGCCTACAGCCTCAAAGTGCTTTGAACCACCAGATTTATCTCAGACCAGAGCGTTTATGACTCTCATTGAGGCAGTGACAGGCGCCCAGCAGACTCCAGGTAAGAAGTTAAATCATTTGCAAATGGTTTGACTACTTACATTGGAGGGTTGGCACCGTGCCAGGAACTCTTGGCACCATAACTACTACAGCACACTGCACTTTAACCAACAGGGTTATTCACTACGCTCCAACGTTTTGTAAATTAATTCCGAATGGCCAAACTGGTAGAATATCTGATTTGCAAAAATTCTCTAACTCAAATGCAGTCAAAGTTTTGGTTGTTCTTTCCATAACTTTGCCATTCAGATAACCGTTATATCCTGAAGAGGTCTAAAGTACTAAAAGTGGACAATCACCATGGAAACAAGTGGAACCAGCAGGCCCATTCCACTAGTTTCAGATCTTTAGACATAATTTCAGTTTTATACATAAGCCACTATGTTTTACACCAATAACCATTGTCCGTTAAAGTTGCCTCAGTCACTTTATTCCCTATTGCAATGTTTTGGTTTAAACAGCCAATTATTTTGACGATGGCTGTGTGCTTGTATCCATAGGGTTACTGTTTCATGATTAGAGACATGAGGATTGACTTAAGGAGTACTCAAGATACCTGACTACTAGGGGCATTCTCCCAATCTAATCATATCAAAAATTTCAAGGACTTTCCTTTTTCTTCTGGCCAAGTTGCTACCAGTGTGTATCTCCTGACTCTATTCCGTCCTAACCCCCTTTCTTATATACCCTAATATTTCCTTGCTTACATGTGGCACCCCTTTATTTTAGAAACTTAATCCCCTCTATACTTTCATCATTTTTACAGTCTATTTCCCCCCCATCTTTTACCACCTCCTCCTCATGCCTTCCAGGCTGGTTTTCTGTTTCCAACATCTCATAAGCTTCAGTTTAACATGTTTAATGATTTATTGTACGTTTTATTGAGGATCTTCAAGACTCTTCAATATTCCTTTTGACTTCCCCACTCCAAGGACAGGTCAACATTAAGCAATATTTTTGGCACAAGAGCACCCAATTCCCTGGTATGTTTGCATGTAGGATTTGCCCATGTAGGTTACAGCATAAATGTGTGTACAATCGATCCAAACAGAATGAATACATTACACTAGATACTGTTTTATAACTTTTAATTTGTAATATTTTGGTTTTGTGATTTATTTTTTTTCTATGAGCATTGTATGTACCACGTTCACATTTTTTGTTGTTGATAAGCCTTGTATTGACATGCGGATGCATGCTGTTAAAATAAAGAATTAAGTAAAAATTAAAAAGTCTCCTTACAAGTTGTTTTACTTAAAAACATTGTGTTGAGACACATCTGTATAGCTCATTTTGCTGTGTCTGCAGGGAGAACAACTTTAAATTTATGCCTATCTAATCTATTGACTTTTCCCTTATTTACAATCCATACCTTTGGAAATAGAAATTCAGCTGATTGGCATTTGTGAAATCCTAAAATAATCAATTTCAGGACAGCATAGCAACATGGGAGCACCGTGAAGGCTTGGGAAGCAGTTATAAAATTCCTTTATAAAGTCTGTGGCTGTTTGTGTAATAAAAAGCAGCTGTTTGGGATTAAGATCTGCGAGTGTAAGAAACCTATATAGCGTGCTTGTACCTCTTCGAATTCTCCAGTACCATTACAGAGTCTACTCCTGCAGAGACGGCTCTGCACCTTAAATAACTCTTACCATACAGAAATCCTTTAGGGTTGATAAAGGCAGGATCTCTTGAAAGCTAAACATGGAAGCTGGTGTGACAAGGTTTGTCAAAGCTTCCTTTAATGTCCGTCTACTTGAAATCGTTTTATTCTTTATCCCCGTATTCTTCCTTTATACGTTTGCAGTACTTCTTGTTCCAGTAAGTTAAACTTGTGGTTTTCAATTTACGTACATGACTTGTAAAGCTACTTTACGGCACCATGGAAAATGTTACTGAACTTATTATACTTTTTGCTTTTTAATATTCTGGTGACCTCTGCTTAAAAAAAAAAAAAACAAAGCAAAAAACAAAAAGTCTGTTCTTAGAGTGATGTCTGCAGCTGGACCCAGTGTGATATCCTAAACCCACTCAATGAAGATCCCTCTCCCCTCAAAAAAAGGAAAACTATCCTTTCATTTACATATATAGAGATAAAACCACCTCAGATTTCTGATGGTCCATTACTATTATTGTCTCCTTGACCTCGATTGACATTGGAGTAACCATGTCCTACAAACACACTTGCAGTGGAGTCCAGCCCGTACAGCAGATCATGTTTGCTAAACTGTATCACTGTGAGATTCTCTATCTAGAATTTCATATTCCAGTGTTAATGCAATATACACAAATACGATTGTATTTATTTTAGGACCGTAACAACCATACTGCCTTAAGGAATGTAAAAGGGGATATGCATATGGATATTTTGCACAGATTTTTGACTTTTAAGTGGAAAAGCAATCAGATATTTTTGCCTGACATGGTATTGCTCTGATGTATTTGAGAAAACCTACCCAGCATTAAGCAGAGAACAAAAGTTTAGTTTAGGCGACCAAGATGAAAAGAATCCATAACAGAGTTAATACTGCTCCCCCTTCTTTCTCCCCCAATTACTGTCTTTTCATCTTTATTTCCACTGTGTAATCAAGGAAGGCTGGTACTGTAACCTTTTCAGTTTCCTTTTGTTTTGCTGAAATGTTTCGATTACGCTGAAAGGATGTAGAAGTTGAATTGTACCGTGGTTGTCCCAGGTCCAAGAGGTACAGAAACATGATTACAGATGTCTATTCAACAAAGAAGCATTGTTATGTGAGAAATGTCCCAAATCTTTAGTCAAT
Organism: Pelobates cultripes; assembly: GCA_933207985.1. Classification (NCBI taxonomy): domain Eukaryota; kingdom Metazoa; phylum Chordata; class Amphibia; order Anura; family Pelobatidae; genus Pelobates; species Pelobates cultripes. The sequence goes on along the minus strand of OW240912.1, from coordinate 399,081,494 downwards.
GTAAACAGATTGAGTGTTAATACAGCCAGCTACATATGGTGATTTTAACCCATTCTGGTTTTTAGAATTTCGAAGTAGCCTATTTTTTTTTGGGACCACTGCCTATTGCAAGTTGGGCACTTTCATATTGATTCTGTCCCTTCTACTTCTTTCAGGACTGCAAAATCTGTTTGTACTTGTGTAAAACAATAATACACAAGATTGTGTTTTTGTTTTGAAAATTGTAGCAATTATACAGAAAGACCACTAACTGCCCCTGTGAATATCTTGTGTAGGAAGCAGGTTGATGTCACTAATAGATTGTCCTATCCCAGCACCCTCCTTTTATAATGGTGTGCACTGGAGAGGTAATAGATGTTGCTGTGGGTCTTGATTTTTCTCCTGTTTCCTCATAAGGTGGTCTGAAATCAGAATGTATTAAAACAAAAATTGGGGGTATTTCAGCAGACATACATGTGTGGTACACAAGAGTGTGGCTAAGAAACAGGGAAGTGGTCGGTGCAGAAATGGGCTCACATATTTAAATTGTAATTTTACAGTTTTTCTTGTATTACTTTTGTGACTCCTAGAAGTAGGAACTCCGATGAAAAATGGAGACAATTTGATGTCCTAAATTGGAACTGTCCCAATTTATCTTCAATATTTGTAATATAGCATTATTGCAGTGGATCGGGAGTATAGTGTAAAATGTTGTTTGACCTTTGTAAAGTGTATCTTGACCACATGTCACATGTTGGCTAGGATTACAAGATAACTTTGAATGTGCCTTACCTCAATGTATTGTGGACTTCTGTCACCCACCAATTCTGCAATTCCTAAAGTGAATGTAATGGGAATAATCCGTTTTGATTTGTATAGGTCATTCTGTTGTAATTGTTTCTTTCTTACAGGAAGATACTCGGACGGTTCTACTTTTGGACTCCTGGGTTTGGTGCTGCATTGCCAGCTTCCTATGTTGCTATTCTGATTGAAAGAAAGAGCAGGTAAACATCTATTTATCTTTGCTTTTAGTTTTCGACTTGCAGTGGTTCCATGCCTATTTTGAAGAACGCGATCAGGACTAGCCACAGCCGCTTTAAAGGGACACTATAATCACCAAAACAACTTTAGCCTAATGAAGTTTTGGTGTATAGATCATGTCCCTGCAGCCTCACTTCTCAATAATTCTCTGCCACTTAGGAGTTAAATCACTTTGTGTATGCAGCTCTAGTCACACCTCCCTACATGTGACTTACGCAGCCTTCCTAAACACTTCCTGTAAAGAGTCATAAAATGTTTACACTTCATTTATTGCAAATTCTGTATAACTTAAAATGTCCTGCTTTGTTAATAGCTTGCTAGACCCTGCAGGAACCTCCTCTGTGTGATTCAAGTCCAGGCTAAATCCGGCTTCTGGCTTTTCAGCTTCAGGAAGCGTAGAGTGCTGCCGGCAGGAGCACTGCTGATTAGCTGTGAGCGGTTAGCTATTCACTAAACTGGGATGGAAAAGTACATTTCTTTCCAAGCCAGTTTTATGAATGGGGAGTTACTGATTGGCTGGGAGCGTCAGCAGACCACTCATTAGTTTTTCATGCATTCAAGCCCATAGCCCTCTGAAAATGGGTCCTTCCCATGTGAGCATGCATTGGGTCTATACAACCCACCTATTAACTGTATGCTTTTAACCCACTTTTAGTCCATGCAATCAGAATGTTTTATTTTTGCAATGCAAATGACTCCGGTACCTGAGTGACAGTGTGTGTAATGTGTAGTGTTCTGCTTTTTTTTTCTGCATACCCTCATATAGAGTCTGAAACATAGGTACCTCTAGGTTTAAATGCAGAACTTGAATAATCCAATAATCTATAAAAACAGATTGTGCTAGTATATTTAACATCGAACATGATATAATTCTGTTATTTAGATGTTTGTATGTTTAGGTCATTTAATAAGAGTGGTATGGCTTTAACATATTTTATGTATTCTAAGATTTTATCCATAGCTGGTGATAGGGTTATTTTTATTTTTATCATTAGTTGCTCTTATTTCTAGTAACTAGTCAATATATACATTTTTATTGTTTGGGAGATTACTCATAATTTTTTACTGTTTTCTCTTTTTTTATATTTATTAGAGGTATCTCTGTACAATCTGCATTTAGTGGTATATCAGTTAGATGTGCATTTCATTTACCCTGATAAATATTAAGTTTAATTCATTTTTCTCCCCTTTACCAAGTGATAAGCACCTTGATTTGGAATATGGAATTTGATGTGTATTTCCACTTCTTTTTATTTATTTTTTTAGCAGCTTTTTGTCTGCTATATATTTTTTAAGACCTATTTTATCTCTATTGACATTGATCTTCAGCATAACAATAAATTATATATTTTTTATCGATGTGACGAATAAGTGGATTATGAGATGTTTTTATTGTCGTGTACTTGCAAATGCTTTTAACAGAAATCCAAGTAGAGCAATGTATGTTATATTTGTGATTTTACATTTATGCAACATGAAGGGAATTTTATCTGTATTTTAATGTACCCGAGGACTATTACTATTACGATAATAGGTAATGGAAAGTTAGGGTGTATATAAGTGTTCCCCAAGTACTGCCGCCTCTTTATCCTGAGAGAGCCCACAGTCAGGGGGCGAAATGCGTTGATGAGGCTTCTGTACTTTTAGCAGTCACAAGGAGATCAGCGGCAAGGAGTTGGAGCGTCTCTCCGGACTTCACATAACAGACTCTGCAATTCAGGAAGAGACTGGGGAAACGAAGTATGCTGGTGGAGTGGTACTTGAAATCGATACATTGTATGGAATATAGAACCTAATCGCAAATTGGATACATTGAATATTGAGAACTGAACACCTGGTCCCCTAGCTATGAATCAGTACTGTCTAGGATATTCAGTACAATGAACTCGATACAGAGATAATTTTTAAATATTGGCTGTTAAGCGTTATCTTTGATTATCTTTTCAAGGGTATATTTACAAAGCGCTTCCATATTATTTTGTGTATACTGAAACATAGGTGTTTATTCACAAAATCAGTGCTCCTCAATAGTGATGTCGCGAACCGTCCGCAATCTTGCCGCGAACTCCGGTCAGCTGACACATCCCTGCCAATCTCCGGCAGACCCTCCCTCCCAGTCCCTCCCACTTCCTGGACAACATCCATGTTGAAGCTGCCTTCAACATGGATGCTGTCTGGGAGGGAGGGTCTGCCGGAGATTGGCAGGGATGTGTCAGCTGACCGGAGTTCGCCGCGAACGGTTCTTGGCGAACCACGGCGAACCGTTCGCGGCAAGTTCGCGGACGGTTCGCGACATCACTACTCCTCAACCCTCTCCTCAAGGCACACCTACCAATCCAGATTTTACAGATTACCCAGGTGTGTATAAGGTTTAAAAAAAAACAAAACAAAAAAACACACAACACCTTTTTTTAACACCTTAAACACACCTGGGTAATCAGTAAATCCTGGACTGGCAGGTGTGCCTTGAGGAGAGGGTTGAGGAGCACTGCACTAATTAATAGATTGTAGCGAATTGAAAATGGTTTTGGAAAATTTACGTTAAAATATCCAAGCTGGAATTTTATTATTTCTTTGTTCTTTTGTTTTCTTTGTTTGTTTTTACGAGATAGGCCATTGTGACTTACATTTTGCATTTTCATTTTTCAGTTTGCTAGAATTAACCATTTAAAGAATAAAATCTTTCAATTCCAAAAGATCTCACAATGAAGAAAAAAAATCAGCTCTTCCTATTGGGCCTCACAGAACATAGGAATAACATCGGAAACATAAACACTTGACCCAGACTATAATACACCTAAACTAGTCTTGGCTGAAAAATAAATTGCAAAATTCTCTTGCTTTTTCCAGACACTGACTTTCAGTAATTCCCTGTACAAGATAAAAAAAAAAAAAAGAATGGGCCATAACTCCTGAGACTGGCGTTAGACGGAGTCTTGTGTAACATGAGGTTTAAGAACCTCAGTGACCCCTTAAGCTCTGACTCTGAGTTCTAGAACACCACTAAGCAAGCACCTCCTTGAGTTATCAAAGGGTTAATCAATCCACTATTAACATCGATAACCTCTTGGAAAGCTTCATATTTTAATTAAGACTTGTCATCATGTTTGCATACTGTGTTCTTTTTGGAGTAGTTACGGAATGTTTTCCACATGAGGTCAGGTTTCTGTGATGCCACATGGGATAAAGTGAGAGAGAAGCAATTTGCGTGGGTTCACGATGGAGTAGCTTACTCGGGTGTGCAGGGGGTAGTACTTCATTACAAGAAATATAAAGGATATTACAACGTGATTCACTGGAAATTAATGTGAATCTAGTTCTTTTAAAACTTTATAATTTCTAATGTCCAATATAGTATGGCCTATAAAACATTACTCTGCAACCTTTCTACGACGGGTCTCCGTGTCCTTTCTCAGCAGATTCCGTGCCGACTAGTACTTGATTGATTGACTCAATGGGCAACTCTAACCCTTTTTTACCATGTGTTTGCTTTTTTTTTTTTCTTGTTTTTTTATTTTAATTTATGATGCCCTATTAGACACTAGCTACTTGGAAAAACCTGTAAAATGAGCATTAATTTACTTGACATCTAGTATAGGGTGAAGTTCTTCTCAATTCTTTCCATGCCTTGTCCACTTTCACGCTTCTTATAGACTAACATTTAATTGGACCGTTCTGACACGCTTAAAGCGCATGCGTACACTTTTATTTTGAACTGAGGAGGGGAGGGATTGTAGGAGATCAAGGGGGAAGGATCAAAACAAAAAAAGTTTGAATGCTAGACAATATAGGGAGGAATACAGGTGTCTACTTGCAGGCACACTCACAGTGCTGCCTGTAAGACCAGAAGACTATTACATCTGTCGCCAGCGTGTAATGTGTGCTGACAAGAGACCTAATTGTTGAATTATCATTAGGCAGCCCGAGGTGCAACTAAACACCTGCACAAAAGTGTAGATTGCTTTGTATAGGCAACATTCCGAGCAGGAACGCTGCACATACAAAGTTCGTGCTCTATGACCACTTCTAGAAGCAGAAGTGGTCAGTAAGGTTAGAGTTTTAATTATATACTCCACAGGACAATAGACTTTTCACAAAATGGAATATATGTGCACCAGGAACTATTATCATTATTTCTCTGGATAATATACATGTATAGTCTGAAGTTGGCCTGTGAGCAGTATTGTAACATATGTTTTGCATTTCAAATTCTGCAAAGCATTATCACAGATATTTCTCAGGTTTACAAATAAATTACTGGTAAAATATACACGATTTTGACTTATTTTCTTGTGCAGTGCATTGTGTGCAGAACATATGTACGTGTTTAAACCTTTTCAAATCTATGTGTTTTGCTGGAAAATGCACTTTGACTACTTTTAGAAATGGTGGTTTTGTTTGTTTGTTTTTTTTCATTTTAATTTTTCAATGGAGGACACCATGATAACATACAGAGTTATTCCATAACTCAGAATTTTAGCTAATTCAATTTAAATGGCAACAGCAAGGCTTAAATAACAGACTTGGAGACATTCTCCATCTCTGTTCTAGGCACATCATGGCCTCCGTTTTGCAATTCAGGTGTCATCTGCTTAAACAGTGAGTTTGTTCAAAAACCCTGCTAGACTTCTACAACTGCTCAGAGCTGCAGAGTAGTGTAGTGGGATTTACAATAGCTTTGCTCGCTGTGAAAAATGTGTGAAAGGCTGCCATGTTTTTTGGAAGCACTGTTTGTTTTGCTCAAAATGTTAGAAAAATAAGTGAAAAAAAGATCATGGTCATATTTCTCATGGTTACTGCAAGGTTTTGGTAGGAAGGGTGGGAGAGAATTAGATGGTACTTGCTGTTTTTCAGGTTTTTTGTTTATTTTTTTCCCCCACAAAATAATATTTCCAATGTGCTCGTAACTGATCTGAGTTTTTGGATTATCATTGTATGGTGCAGTGATGCCAGGGAGCCAGCTTTCAAGGGGCAATGCCGCCTGGAGCACCCATGAAGCTGAATGCCCACTACTTGAAGTCCTATATTCACCCCTTTAACTTAACTAATCCATGCATGGACAGACCACCAGTGATGGTAAGAAGTGGAAAACCCTAATTTTTCCCTTTGAAAGTTTTCTGTAACTGAATCACGGAACCAGTGACTTCCAAAGAAGGTGAGCAATAAGCATCAAAAAAACCACCCGTGGGAAGAGCTTGGCCTCTGATTCTTCAAATGTAAAATGTTCTCAGTGACTCATTTATCAATTGTAATATATAGCTAAATAAACGTTGTTCACTGATCAAGGCAGTTCCCTTTGGGATCCTCTTGGTTATTCAGTAAACTATGTAGTTTTGTGAATTATATCTGAATTGTAAACCTGAGGACTACAGCTGATTTGGAGAATCTATTGGCAATTTTTACCTAACATTCCGAGTTTAGATACTGTTGATCAAATCCTCTCCCTGCTGCATCAGATTCAAGTTTCCATACTGCAGGGAGATATGGTGAATCTGATGTCCCTAATTAAACAAATCCCACAGTGCGACTATTCTACAGCATGTGGACCAAAGATGGACTGGATATGCGTTTGTTGAGAGTCCTGTTCCACCAGCCTGCATTGGGACGGTCATAACAACAAGTGATGGAATGTGATGAATTAACAGGTGTCTGCTGTAATGCGGGAGTGGTGTCTCATATAGCAGGCATCAGCAAACTCAGCCTTTTCCCATCTTCAAGAAAGTCTTTTACTCCCAGGCATGGGGGTGCTGCTTTCATTAAGAATTGAGATTAGCACGGACACTTGAGAGAGACATCTGTCTCTTATTACCAAGTCTTGACGGCATCTGCCGCTTGATGCACCAGCTGGAACTGATAGGAAACTATTTATTTCAAATAGCTCTGCACAAGTTAATTTGCCCTCATAATTGTCAAAGTGATTCCATTATCTGCTGTGCAGGCGGTGGGAGAACAGTCACTGCTAGCAGTTACCAAGCTTGGATTGCGACCATTGAAGTCTTCATTATGTTAAGCTATGTTTCTCCTCCCAGTCCTTCAGTCTAGGGAGTTAGTTATTATTATTATTATTGTTGTTATAATATATTTATATGGTGCCAACATATTGTGTAGCAATTTAAAAGTGTAATATGAGCGTTATACAGCAAATAAGCGACAAAATATTACAAGTTTTAACTGGAAACCAGAGGATGTTGAGGACCCTGTTTGGTACTGATTTCCCCTTTTTATTCTCCAATGGATTTGCTACTGGTAAGTAGATAGTAGTTTGGAGGGGTGGGACGTGGAAGGTGTAAATCCCTGTGACCTGTTACAGATCTGTATTTAAGAAAGAAAATAAAGCTATAACACGCCGCAACCACCTTGGTTAGATTTTCATGGTAGAGACTGTGAGATTGTGATATCTCGTGCTTTTGGTGGTAAGCCAGTCTCATGTTTGGTAAACAGCGGGATTAATAAATGGCAACAATTACAATCATGTATAACCATCTATCCAATAAAGCACATCTATATTGAGGACTTAGGGAAATGCCCTACGGTAGCAAATACGTTCTGCCAACATGACAAATAGCGTGTACATGGTGGCTTAGCAGACTCCTTGTTGCATTAACAAAAAAACTGTGTTTTCATAAAACACTGGTTTTGGTTAGATTAACCCTTTCGGATGTTGTCTGCTTCCCCCAACCTTATTTTTTTTAAATTCTTTATTTGAGTCAATCAAATAGAAATACAATGTACAACTGTAATAGAATAAGCATTAGTTTAACATAGGACACATTATATGCTTAATGAATAATACAGCTAATTTCTTCTTATTACTGTGTCTGTTATTGAGATAATGTTTCAGTTGTATAAGATCATTATTCTGCTCTCATCATTTTAATAAGTAGCGAATTAATAAAGAAATAGAAGAAAGAGGAAAAAAAGAGGGGGAGAAGAAGATAGTGTCGCTGTGGGCATCGTACTAAGACGCCCCCAACTTTTATTTAAAAAAATAAATAAAAAGGTAAAAGGCTAAAAATTACCTTCCTTTCTACAGCCAAGGTCATGTTTTCCACTCAGCCCAGTCCTCTTTTACTGGCGTCACACCTCGTTACCGGGGGAGGGAGGGAAGTCATGGAGGACATTGGCTGTATGATGTGCGCGCTGGCATCAAATGCCAATTATGCACAGAATTGACATGAAACAGCCTGGAACTTTGTTTGGGCTGGCTAATGACTAACCCCTTCGGCAGCTGAGGCGTTAATATCTGTAGGCGCAGCAGTTAAAAGTGAAATATTGCGCGTACAGACTGCAGGCACCATGACTACTTCAAATCACTGAAGTGGTCATGGTGTTTGAATTAACCTTTTAATGGCATCTTAAACTTGGTTCACACCTGATCAGCTGAGAGTGAACTATTCTCAACTATTCAGTGTGCATAGCTTGTTTCATTGTAGGAAAAGTGACAACATATCAAACTGAAAGACTAAATCTGGGAGCACGGGCCCGCTGGGCACTGGCCCAGGGCCCCAACATTTATAGGGGCCCCACAGCGTTGCCCATGTACCGGGCCGACAGGGAAGATCCTTTTGATCTACCCTGTCGGCCTACGGAGAGACGGCCCTGCTCCCTTGCTTTGGGCTCTCTCAGGCTGGTGGGGAGATCATAGATCTCCATCATCAGCCCAAGGCCTTTTGTTAGTGAGAGGTAGGGCCTGGGAAGCATTTTTCCTGTGAGCATGCTGTCAGAGCCTTGCCGCGGCAATGCTCCGATACACCATTCTGCTCACCGGAGGAGTGAAGACAGCCTGCAGCTCCGCTAGGTGCAGGCTGTCTTCACTCCTCCCACGAGCAGAATGCTGGTAATGCATTGCCGCGGTAACTGGAAAAACTGCCTCCCAGGTCTCCTACCTCTTACTAACGAAGGGCCTACTCATCACTACTCACCACCGTAACACCAGGGCTGGCAGTGTCCCCCCTCCTTCACCAAAGGTAAGAAGGGTGGGGGACATGAGGCTGTTTAAAATGTGTTTTAAATAAAAATAACAAAAATCCCTTATCTCTATGCACCCTCTCAAGCACACAGCACCCCTCACACACACAGCAACACATACACATTGCACCCCTCATACACACCCAGCACACCCATCACATACACACAAAGCACCCTTTGCATACGCACATTGCACCCCTCACATACACACAGAGCACCCTTCACATAGAATGTGATAGCAGATAAGAACCATTTGGCCCATCTGGTCTGCCCAATTTTCTAAATACTTTCATTAGTTCCTGGCCTTATCTTATAGCTAGGAGAGCCTTAAGTCTATCCCACGCATGCTTAAACTCCTTTACTGTGTTAACCTCTACCACTTCAGCTGAAAGGCTATTCCATGCATCCACTACCCTCTCAGTAAAGTAATACTTCCTGATATTATTTTTAAACCTTTGCCCCTCTAAGACTGTCCTCTTGTTGTGATAGTTTTTCTTCTTTTATATATAGTCTCTTTACTGTGTTGATTCCCTTTTACATACACACATTGCACCCCTCATATACACACACACACACACACACACACACACACGCAGCTCACCCATCACATACACACATAGCAACCCTCACATACACACTCAACCCATTCACTCACACACAGCACCCCTCGTACACACACTGTAGCCCTCACATACACACAGCACTCCTCATATACACACCTCGCCCTTCACACACACTCAACCCTTCAAATACACACAGAGCAACTCTCACAAACACTGCACTCCTCACACATGCTGCAACACTCACACATTTAACCCATCACACACACACAGCACCACTCTTACACACACTGCACCCCTTACACACACACACACACACACACACAAACACTGCCCTACTCATACACACACACACTGCACCCCAGACACAAACACACATACTGCACCCCTCACTGGTGTCTGTCTGTGTGTATGCAGCAGTCTGTGTGTTAATGTGTTCTGCAGTCTGTATGTGTGTGTGTGTGTGTGTATTCAACAGTATGTGTTTTCTGCAGTCTGCATGCATGTATTTAGCAGTCTGTGTGTGTATTCAGCAGTCTGTGTGTTTGTATTGTATGAATGTATTGCATTTGTTGGAGGTACTAATAAATATGAGCTTGATTTTATCGATAATTTACATTTTTATTCTTGTGAGTGGTTGTGTAGGCAGGGCCCAACTGCACTGCTTTGCCCGGGGGCCCTTAATGTTGTTAAGATGGCACTGTCTGGGAGTGGGGAATGGCAAGTACCCTAAAAAGTACATAGGTCTTCTTCACTTTTACATAGATATAGAAAAACATTGTTTCAATAACAGATAACGCTATTTAAATTAAAGTATATTCTTTCAAGAGTTTCCTAGAGGTACATTTATAAATGAAACCACACCATAATTTTGTTAAGCTTTTTATTTTTACATTTTTTTTCAATGAATAAAATATTCTTTTCAAGAGGTATTCACACCAAGGCACAGAAAATATAGTGACTCAGGCCATTATCAGTGAGAATCAGTCTTTTTTTGAAGACGACTTATTTTACTCTAAACAGACTTTTGTTTTAGTGCAACACTGATCTAGAGATGGACACATCGTGCCTGAATCTCATTGTGTTTGAGTCGAGTAAATGGCAAAGCATACTTTTCCTGTACTTAAATTCTTATGTTTTGCTCTTTGATATGTTAATTCAACCTGAATATTCCTCCCGTGCCATCAAAAAACTATGCAGTCTCTCTCACAATCACTTTAACATAAATAAACTGGCTGATCAGGTGTGAATGTATCCCATGGTGTCAAAGCAATAAAATTCACAGTTATGTGTTGTGCCTAGAAATTAGTCTGTTTTTTTGTTTTTTTGTTTTGTGTTTTGTGTTTGCAAACAAATTTGTACTTCTAATTCGCCTTCTTTTGAACTCTAAATCTTATCAGAATGTCCGTTGCCAAAGTAATCTGGAATTACTATGAGCAAAAAACAGCCACACGCCACCATAGGTGACCTACGCTTCAAAGTAAGTCTTTCAATCAGTCTGTGTATGTGTGAGTTGGATATGCACACTTCACCAGAAGTACATCACATAATGTACCTCTCACCATCGTGACAGTTGTAAATGGGACATTTGGTTTATGAAAAAAAGGGGGAAGTAACATGGGGACTGGTTCGCATGCATGTTAGCATTGCCAGCCAGCTATCTAATTGGTGTTGCACAAGCTCCACAAACTGTGGAAGCACTGGCAGAATCTCCTTAGATTTCTACAGTGGTCGTGCAGGGCTATTACTCTCTGCTGTTTTCAGAAGCAGGGCATCTGAAAGAAAGCCTGAGAATGGAGGACCGCAAGTCTCAGATTTGGTACTTTCATGCCTGATGTCAGGTATCTTGGAATGAGTCCGACAAAACTCTATATACATTTCTTCTGATCGTTTAAGCACCACCCGGAGTATATCTTCGGACCTTGGCATCCTAAATCTAGATTTTGTTTCTTGAGCACCCTCGTTCTGTTTGTGCCACCCAGTCTAACCTGCTAGCCGCACCTTTAAGCACGCTATAGAGCAGAAATAGGCACCCTTTGGCACTCCAGCTGTTGTGGACTACATCTCCCATAATGCGCTTAGAGCCATAATACTGGCAAAGCATCATGGGCGATGTAGGCCAAAACATCTGGAGTGCTGAAGGTTGCTAACTCCTGGTATAGAGTTAACAATTTAAAGTAGTTGCATTTGAGTTTTTATTAAGTGAAAATCCCAACCACTTTTAACATCATGACACTTTATATTTGACCTTAAGGCAGTAATTTTGTCTTCTATACTTAAGCATGCTCTGCTGCCAATTATGACCTCATGCCTGGAAAATGTGACTCCGCTCCGATTTTAATTCAGTGAAAGTTGGTTCCCTGGGAATGAGGTAGCGGGGGGCTGCCCTCGTCTGTAAACTCTAACTAGATGGAAAACAAACACACGCAGTTAATCAACTTCAGGAATATAACTGCATTTCTATTTTTTTACGCATCCATGTTCTTTACTATTTCATGTTAAAGTGCTTTTAAAATAAAATAATGTCTGCACATCATTGAGATTATAGTTTTTTTTTTTTTTTCTCATTTCTATTCACGAAGCCAGGAATTATTGAGAATTGGCAAAAGATTTACAATTTTTGGGGCAAAATAGTTAAACATTTTGTTTAGTGAATATTGTTTAAACTCTACTTATTAACTCACTAACCAAAAATAATAATAAAAAAAAAAAAAAAAAAATTTACTACTGTGTTTTTAGTAATTTGTTGCATACTGCTGTGTCCACGACATCTGGAGGGTTGAAGGTTGCCTCTCCGTGCTGTAGAGTGATCACACTCTTAAACATAGTCATCTTATGAATCTGACTGTACTAATAAAGGCACAGGGGTTACAAATTCACTCCGGTTAGATGAATAGTAAGGTTTGGGTATGTAGCTGTAGTTACACCGTTGGTACTCACATCATGTGAGTGTAAATGGAGAGTTTTTTTCCTTCCATAGTTATACAGCAAATACAGATATTCAGTTTCTGATCATAATCGAACCGGTTTAAGCTCTTGACAAACAACAGTACTTGGTGGAAATGATGAGCCAAAGGGGTGCATTATGTTTGAAATGTGTATTTGGGGCTCACAAGCACCCTTCCAGATAGCGTAGGCAGAGAGCACTCAATTTTAAGTAACAAGTGGAACTTCTTTTGAAAGGGTAAAAATGCAATATAAGTCACATAGAAAGTTTACATGGGCTTGGCGGAACTGTTGCACATGAAATATCCTAATGGGCAGCATGCAGGTTGTAATTTTAGATTAATTCGTTAATGTGGAAACAATGTTACTGGAGTACATTCCTGTGATGGTATGTGAGCACTGTTCGTGATTTCAAACCACTCGACAACCATTTTAATGGACAGAAAATTAGTTTTTCTTTGGAGCGCGTGACACGAAGGAGAATTTACTTTACTGAGAATTTTTACATAATCTCTTGAGATGTTAGGAGCTCATTTTAAAACTGGATGAGTTCCTAAAAGCAAAGGACTTGATGTAGAACTATTGTCTGCTGCATACAACGGGCTCACATGGAGCTCTGGGCAGACCGTTACTTGCGAAAAGGCCCATCTACAGCAATAACATCCCATTTATATCCCAGAGTTACATTGTAGGAGATTCAGAGATGCATCCTGGTATGCACCATTAGATCTCAAAGCAATTAACATAATTCTGCATATGATGATTATTATTTTTGGTATTTATATAGCGCCAACATATTTCGGAGCACTACAAAATGTTACAGGAACAGTAGGTTGATGTGGACGCTGCTCAAACGAGCTTACACTCTGACATAAACTGTCATGATGTTCATGACGTACTCCGTGTTTAATGAGTACAACTATCCCTATATGTAAATAATTAATGACCAATTAAAGGGATACTATAACTTCCAAGATTACAAAGCTGCATTGCCGGCTCGATCGCTCCCCCTGTGTCCCCCCCTTCTCTTGCACCCCCCCCTCTTTTATTTACTTACCTTATCCTAGCAGAAATGTCATGGGTCAATGCACCGCCCCTCCACCATCCTAGGATGCTTTCCTGTTGGGAAAAATATGATGCTGGATGTCCTCATGCAGAGTGTGAGGATGTCCAGTGTCAGATACCAGACCAAAGGTCAGTTTCAATCAAGGTTCTCTGGAACTGCAATGTTTTATAACTGCAATGTTTACACTGCACTCAGTACAATTCAATTAGCTGAAGTGGTCTGGGTGCCTACAGCGTCCCTTTAATCCATATGCCTTGACTTGGATCATTTCTACATACATCTCTGTGGTTTGCAGACAAGGCTCCTATAAGTGCTGCAGTTAAATCACAGAATACATTACCAATAGTGAAAGCGCGTAATACAGGGGTTTAGGTATAATGACAGCTTTCTTTGGAACTGGCTGTATTTGCTGGCATAATCTATAATTTTGGTTCTTAACCTCTGGTTTTGTAACTCTAAATTAGGTCCTTACTGGTTCAACAAGCACATGATGTCATCAGACTTTAGTATTTATTTCAGTGGTTTTGGTTCTAGCAGGCTGAGGGTGCACACCCTTCACGTTTATCAAACTGTTTTCAAGCATTTTGCCCCAAAGCCCATCCTCCTTGGTGTAGATCACATGCCAAGAAATCTCACTTCTTCATTATTATTATTATTATTTCCATTTTCATAGCGCCAACAGATTCCATAGCGCTTTACAATATTATGAGAGGGGGGATTTAACTATAAATAGGACAATTACAAGAAAACTTACAGGAACGATAGATTGAAGAGGGCCCTGCTCAAATGAGCTTACAGTCTATATTCCCAAATTGTCATTAGTAAATAACCCTGATAAAATTAGCCCTGTGTATTGAGTGAATGACTCCTGAAAATGAAAGTGTAAAAAAAATAAAAAATAAAAATGTAACGATATGAATTAGACTGCGGAGTTCCTCTCCAAATTTTTGTTTGAAAATTTATATTTTGTAAACCCTCTTTTGATTTAATAAATTCATAAATAAAAATGAGCCCTGTGTACTTTAATGGCTTTTACAATCACATGCATTCCAACATTGCTGGTTCACTTTCCCTAAAGTTGCCTCCCACCATTGTGGTTTTAAATCTTCAAATGTTTGGAGGTATGCAGTGATTCTAAAGACGTCTGTTATTTAAATGTATATTGTGGTGTAGGAGAGAGTGCAGGTAACTATTCTGGTCTTGTTGCATGTACATTTTGTATTACGTAGGCTAATACTATATTTGCCTCTGCCGCCCAAGAGTAGTGGGTGTTTAGATGCAGATCACTAGTAGAGAGTTTTATGTCAAGCTCTCAAATGTCTCGCAGTTGTCATAGGGTAGAAGATCTGTTTTTAAAGATGTCATTAACCACTATCCCGCATTGTACAGCGGAACAGAATGTGCTGGTTCTGTATAAACAAAGAATGATTGATAGCCAACAGAAAAAGATCTAGCATTACGTTAATCGTGAGCAAGGAACACACTCCTCACAGGAAGATCTAAAATATTTGAAAGTTGTATTGTGGACCTTTGTGACAGAACCTGATTTACCATAAACAGTCATTGACTAAACAGTGAGAGAATGACATTATCAAAATACAGCCTTAGAGGTATTTAAATACATTTTCTTTAGAAACATTGCTTTTGTTTTTTTTTTGTTAGCTCCACTATGCAGGAGGTGATATTCACAATTATATTTCGGGTTGCCTAAAGACGGGTTAGTTACACTCTGCAAATTCTTGATCACAATATAATTCTGTTTGATGGCTATTTGTTAAATCAGGTATGATCAACCAATGTCTTCCAGAGGTATTACTATTCCATGGAGAGGTGCTTCCCCTTCCCTCAAATTAAACAAACTCCTAAAAACATTTAAATTCTAAATAAGTGAAAATAGCCCAAATGTCTGTACATTACCACATGCAGAAGGAGGATACATTTCTCTCTTCTGCCAGGGACAAGTGATCTTTGCACAAAACACGGTTAACAAACATGCGCTTTCATTAGATCTAACTTGTAATAGTTAGAATTAGCTGCTCTGTTTAGAGGTTTGTGGGTAAAAGAGAAAAAAAACATGTATGTACTTTTTTTCATGATCTGTAAATGTATTTAAAAATAAGTTTCTGCGCTTAGCTTTTTGATTCTAGCATAGCCACTTAACAAATTTTGCTTCCTCTTTAAATGCCACTGAATCATTTCTTAGCAAAGACACATTTTTGTTTAAAATGTATTTATTTCTTTATGTATACCTTATTGCTTCTCTGGTAGGCCCAAGACGCAGGACATAAACTACATTCTTCTAGAGTCAGTGGGATGGACGAATGCCCAAAGAAAGCATGAGCTATAGCTGTGCGGGTTCCGCACATCCCATTCCTTAACTCCACATTTGCTTTCTTCCATATCCAATTTCCAGAAGGACCAGTCAGTCACCATGGCAAGGTTTGCAGTAAATATCAGAGCAGAAAGAAGTGCTAAGTGCAAACAAGTGTGCTCGTTAATGCAGATTACAAGTGACAGCAGAGTATCTGGCTTCATCTTAAGAATGCGCTACAAGACCGCAGCTGTCACTGAAGTGATACCAGGATTACTATGGGACTTGGGTTTACCGTAAGGGATACGAAGCAGAGGTCGAAAGCAGAGCCTTCAAGACTGTTAATAGATATCCTGGGAGACTTGCAGAATCTAACAACAAAAGTGCTCAAGCAATCCATTGGAATGTGCTTTACCTTATTTAGGGTTTATTTCTTACAGAGCAAGACTTGGTGAGGGTTAATACAGTCGTCTCATCTTTTGCTGCACTCCATGCTTTTTAAGTTTCCATTCAAAACAAGATTTTATTTGTACCTTTTTCCCCTCCAGCTAGTATCATAATTATTACACCAGGCACTGTAACCACTACAACTTGTCGTGCCAATAAGCCATGGATGCAGTCTGTATTACATTTGTCACACCATTTTCAGTAGGTTTGACTGAACCTCCTTGGTACCCTAAACCATTGGCCACTTTGGTGATCATGCGGATTTCACTTCTTAGTGAGCGTGAATTGTGAGCTCTTATCATGCAATGATAGGCATTCAGTGCTCGGCTATGGCAGGATTCAGAATCACGGACTTGCTGTAGCCCTTTCTGCTCCGAAGGGATGTAGTAGTGTTTTTCTGAAGCCAAATCCTGCCATAGCAGAGAGCAGAGAGCTTATCATGACCTGAGCACTATTATTTGGACAGACAATGAGTAGGTTACATTTCTATCTTTGGGATCTGAGGAGTGCTTTGTGCCGCACTCATAGACCAATGGCTCCATTACCACTATCCA
Organism: Pelobates cultripes; assembly: GCA_933207985.1. Classification (NCBI taxonomy): domain Eukaryota; kingdom Metazoa; phylum Chordata; class Amphibia; order Anura; family Pelobatidae; genus Pelobates; species Pelobates cultripes. The sequence goes on along the minus strand of OW240912.1, from coordinate 399,064,622 downwards.
TTGTATCAGTAGTCCATTTAAGGTGCCAGAAAGTGCATAATGCCATGGTACTGAGAGAGTTAAAAAGTTTAAATCAACTTTCTTTTCCCATGGGATATTTTTTACCCTTTTTAAAGTGAACCTATTGAGATCTAAACTTTGAAAAATCCTTTTCCTAGTTCTGTGTAATTTCACAAAGTCAAATTTCCTTTTTTTTCCCCACTGACTTTTAGTGCAGCTTTATAGAGTTTTCGGCATACCCCCCTTCTTCTGAACGCATCCAGTGCCGCCATTAGCGCGTCTTTGTGGGCATTATCCTTGTTCTCTGGACTGCCTTTGTTGGGGAAGCCTGTTATGGCATTCCTGTGCCTTGCATAGCAAGAGTTACAACCACGTCTGTGCAGTAAGTTAATGTTTGAAGTATATATTATACAAACATCTACTGTTTCTGCATTTCCTAAATGGAGTAACACGGTGCATGCGTAAAATGCAACATATAAAATATTTTTCATTTTTAATCTACCTTTCCAAATACTTGCATACCTACGGCATTCTAAATGTTACATACCTACGGCATAGCTACAGCACTGAAATGGTTATTAAATGTCTATGTTCTACCTGTTCGTCCTAGTGAACCTCCGGCCCTCTAGCAATATCACCCCAAAATATTATCTTCCATCAAAGTATCTCCTAAATGTATCTGATACCCCAAACAGCTCGCTGTGCCTCTAAAAGAATGTCAAGTATTTATGTTAAAGTATGTCATTTCTGTCTTTCAATAAGTAAAACCATTAACATGTTTTACTGCTTAATGAACAGAAATAAAAGCCTGGAATAGATTCTGGGCCATAACTATAACCAGACCAAAACAAAAACTGTTACAGCTCCATAATAAGTCTCTCATGTCGGAGAACCTTTCTGTCAATCAAATGTTATTTACGTTAATTGTTTTAATTTGTACGGTGCTCAGCAGCAAATGGTTCAATCTGTAGACTCAAGAGTTAATCTGAGAAGTTATAAAGCCGGCATTTAAAAGGCTCAGGAACAGTGTTTATCATAAGCACAAATCTTGGAAGCCCATTAATACCTGTCAGGGCTTACTGTCTAATATTTCCATGCCTGAGGCGCAGGAAGATGAAGTGATTTGTACAGATCACAAGCTTTAACTACCTGTAATTGGCTAATGGCTATTTCTCAGATCCTCTCTTTTCCCCCTTCTACTCAAGCTCGTGATGGTACTGCGTGGATTCAACTCCGAAATGTATTTATTTTTCTCTCTTCGATCCTGCATTCCTTTGGGGGAATTCTTTGTATAGGGTGTTAGTTCAATGCTTACATCAAGGTCACTAAATGTGTTGCACACATTGTAAATCATAGCCATTACTAATAATGGTGAAGATAATATATCTATACCCTCTTCCCATGGGGATTCTGAGTACCTGCCACATATTTTTGGATTTAACTTATTTTCCAGTTGAATAACGTGCCACTGTTGAGTAAGATCATATACCTCTACCCTTTACCGATTTCCCTACCTACCATGTGTATGAAAAACTGTAACAGCCCTTACTACAAGCATAGGATATATGAATATACCTCACAACATTCCAAATGACCTGAATAGATAACGAATAAAAGGTGGGGAAGGTTGCATATCTCCTAGATGTCCCAAATCCAAGCTTTTCTCCTGCCCTTCTGGATTTTGGATTTAGGTGTCACTCTTCACGTTTTATATGAAACAAGTCCCAAAGATGAAATGCTCTGTCTGAGTGGATCATTAAGTGTGCTGATTTTTATCAAGGGCATTTTTGCTGTTATAAAGGCACTTTGATGGGCAGACTTGTAGTGACTGCTAGTCTCACGCCCTTAAACATGCCCCTGCTGAGGTTCCGCCTTTTGATCTCGATCACATAACATTTTTCAATTCTGTTTAGAATCTTTAGGCACATCTGTTATTCCTGTATTTCTGAAATATTGCACTAAATATATTTATGTGCTCGTTTGGCATTTGTAATGCTAGGGTATCACCACCACCTTTTAAATTGCTCCCAATACAACGCTACGGAATCTGATGACCCTATATAAATAATATAATAATAATAATAATAATATATATTTTTCCTCTCTTCCACTCATGACATTCCTTCCTCCCTTCCTCATAAATAGCAGTTGAGAAATACCTTATATGTCTACAGTTAAACACTGACCTGTGTTTTTTTTTTTTTTTTTTTTTTCCAAATTCCAAATCCTTTAAGGAAGTTGTGATTTGGAACTCGTGTCTCTTCATACTAGTCCACCAGTAAATTATGTCTAATTTAAAAAAAATTTTTAAAAAAATTTAAAATACAGAGTTCTATACAAACTATTGTTTGGAAAACTGTTTATAAACAGGACTATATATAGGACACACAGTCTCCCATTTTGACTGGAAGAAAGGAGATTTAGTCTAAGGCAAAGGAATGGGGTCTTTAAAGTTAAAACAATAAGGATGTGAAATTCTCTACCTGAAGAAGTGATTTTATTAGAGTATGTACAGATTTTTAAGTACAGACGGGATTAATTCTTGCAAAAACATTCAAGGATATCATTTTTAATATGTGGGGTAACGTCTTGATCCAAGGAAAAAATCTGATTTCCACTATGGAGTTTTTTTTTTTTTTTACAAATTTAGAGCTTCAAACTTTATAGTTTTTTTGCCTTATTTTGGATCAACAGCAGAAACAAATGTAGGAATTGCTGAACTTGATACACAAATCTTTTTTCAGTCTGTGTAACTATGTAAAAAATTCTAATAAGCTGTATTGGGATTTAATTTCAATTCCAGAGATTTACCTTAAACAAGTTTGAATTTATACACAAAATTAGGAGTTGTGTAAAATTGAGATAAATTTTTGTAAATTTTTCCCTTTTCTATTTCTCCTAAAATGTTACAACTAGGTGATTTTGTCACGTGGAGATAGGGCAGGGGAGAGAAATGAAACTGTTGTAGAAAATGCAAAGCACATCTAAATTACCTATTACCTTTGTTCTACTCAATGATATCGCTAGGCACTATTTTCCATGCAAGATCACTTCTGCTGTGCTCATGTCCAGACTGGTTGGTCAGGATGTGTGTCTGTTAGTACACATCTCTAGATAGAAATGTCCCTTCATTCCCCTTTGTGGCCGCAGTAAAACACATTAATTTATAGAAACATATTTTTTGGCCAAGACTCTCACGTTCTACTTTCTAATTATGAAGCAGCTTTATTTGTATTTTGATGTTTTTTTTTTTTTTTATGAACAAACTTCTTTCTGCAGCATATACTGATCAGCCAAACCATTAAAACCACCTGCCTAATATGTGTATGTCCCCCTCGTGCTGCCAAGTCAGCTCTGATGCATCAAGGCATTGACTCCACAGGACCTCTGAACGTGTCCTGTGGTATATGGCACCAAGACATTAGCAGCAGATCCTTTCAGTCCTGCTAGTTGTGAGGTGGAACCTCCATGAATCAGATCTGCTGTTCCAGTACATCCCACAAGTACTCCGTCAGATTGATAATTTGGAAATTTGGAGGCCAAGGCAACATCTTGAACTCTTTGACATGTTCCTCAAACCATTCCTGAACAATTTTTGCAGTGTGGAGGGGTGCATTATCTTTCTGAAAGAGACCACTGCTATCTGGGAACACTATTGCCATGTGGTCTGCAACAATCTCTAGGAAGGTTGTACGTGTCAAAATAACATCCACATGAATGCCATAACGCTATATCTGCCGGCCTGCCTTCTTCCCATAGTGCATCTTGCTGCCATCTCTTCCCAAGATAAGTAATCCACATGCAACCGGCTATTCACCTAATCTAAAAAAAAACCTGATTCATCAAACCTGGCAACCTTCTTCCATCGCTCTATTTTTTTATGCTTCCGTCCCCATTTAAGGCGCTTTCGGTGGTGGACAGGGGTCATAATGGGCACTCTGACTGGTCTGCAGCTACGCGTTCCCATATGTAGCAAACAGTGATGCACTGTGTGTTCTGACATCTTTCTATCATGGCGTTAAGCATGGCATAACATTGAGTTTTTCAGCAATTTTTGTGTTATTGGTTGTCCTTCCTTGCACAACTTTTTGTAGTTACTAAATACAGCATACCCCACAAGATTTGCTGTTTTTGAGATGCTCTGACCCAGTCCTCTAGCCATCACTATTTATCCCTTGCCAAAGTCACTCAGATCTTTTCGCTTGCCCAGTTTTCCTGCTTCCAACACTTGAAATTCAAGAACTCTCTGTTCACTTGCTGCCTGACAGATGCCAATGTAACAATACAATCAATGTTTTAACTTTTAATGTCGTGGCTGATCAGTGCATGTGTGCCACCTTTATACAGGTTCTCCTCATATAAAGATCCGAGTCAGCAGTACAATTACATATTTATTTATTGCAGGATCATTTTTTTTTTAACTTTTTTTGAAAATAATGTATTATACAGTAGCTATAAGAAGCATGTCAAGATCATCCTAAACACTAGGAGTTCAAACTCCTCAACAAAGTAACTGGGTATCAGGTATACAGAAAAAGAAGAAAGTATAAGGTGGGGTGGTTACTCCCTCTGCTATATGCGGGTGGATGTCCACTCCACCATGGGATAGAATGTACAACACTGTTATCTCCCTTTTCTTGTTTTGGGTATCAGGTATAACTGTCTCAGTATTCCTGGTCAGGTACAAGAAAAAGAGGGGGGTGAAAAATTTTGATTAGCAGGATCATGCTAACAAGCTGAAAGGTAGAAGCCCAGATCAAAGTAATGAGCACGTCCACCAAATATGCATCAATGCTCCCCATTCACCACACCACCCTTGTCTAGAGGGGCAAAACAGAAGGGTAAATGAGATGGAGCTTTGTTGGATAAAAGTATCATTTTGAAAGGTACTTCAGACATTTATAAGAGATGTGCACTCATACAGGTTCTTGTACAGTCATGTAGATGTATAGTATTTCTTCATCTCTACTCCTCTTGTTGCCACCTGTGGTGCTTAGTCCTTCGCTCTGATTTGTCGACCTACAAAACTCTAGTATGGTATAATGGTGTTTCTGAGTTCGTGTACCGTAAGTAAATATGACCTTGTTACTAGTAAGTGTTACCTGGATTTTGCTGGCTATTGTGAAATACTGCTACTTCAGGAGAAACTTTTGCCAGTCAAAATTTACCAGTTACCTGTGCGGCCAATGGCTGTTAATTCATCAGCTGCAAACTCATTTAAACCACATCCTGGAAAGAAAAACATAGTTAAATGTTAGAGTTAGTGGCAAGTACTATATCCTTCCCTCTCCTGAATGTCTTCTGTAATATAGTGCTCTTTTTAATCATTGAGAATGAAGTGCATGCAGCAGGACATCTTATTTTGTATGATTTTTGTGTAACCTATCTGCAGAGCCAACACTACAGTTTACATTCTGGTGGGGCGCAAACAAACCACCAAAGAGAAAGGAAAACAAATTCCTTGTGTGTCAAGTTGAAAAGGAAATGACTATTTAGAGAGGTAAGGAAGTTTACGTCCAGAGATCTCAGCACGAGATGCCTTTCTACGCCTGACTCCACAAATGTTTATTTTTCTGTCGGCATAGTAAAGTTTTTATCCTTTTTTTGATCAAGTTGTCTCTGCAGGGGACTGCAGTTAACGTGTACTTCTACAGTGGGCATGCGGTGGGGAAAGACTAGGAGTGCATTTAGTGGGCACTTTATTGGGTACACCTGTTTCCTAATGCAAATTGTGAAACAGCTTATCGTGTGCCTTCAACTCAACATGTAAAGCATCTGGACATAGTCAAGATGTTTAATTGCTTGACCAAATATTAGAAATAGGAAGTAATGTGATCTAAGTGACTTCAACCATCTCATGATTGTTTGTTATAAATGTAGTGGTTACAGAATCCCAGAAACCACTGAGCTCTTGGTATTTTAAAACACTACGGTCTCTATAATTTGGCCTTCTTGGTTATTTTTTTGTTTGTAAACCCCAATATGAGGTTATATTTGTTCAAGTTGGATGGGCACACCGACTTGCATAACCTCTCTTTACAAAAGGTCATTTCTGAACCTAAAACCAGTAACCCATTTGCTTCCAGGTTTCACAGCAGGAGACCCTTTCTGTTTATCACCGCTTAATAAAACTGAGTATTCTAATGTATGCCTAGTACAGTGATGGTCTGGGAATGGAGACATTGTCATGCTAGTCATTAGCTTGATTGAAGGTAGCTGGGGATATGCATGAATGGGGTTTGTCAAATAAAGCCCTTTTCCTTCCTTGCTGTTGCCTATATGCAGTAGACCTTTTAGAGATATCAACCCAGTGTGGGTATGTACTAGGAAGCTCTACAAAGCTACATTTAGCTGAAGTGGTCTGGGTGACTATGGTGTCCTTCTAAAGAAAAAAAAACAAAACATGACTTGTCCTCCCTGGAACTAAATGATCATAACATGAATAAAATCAAATCTGATGAGATATTGGTGTCCTACAGAAAATCGTGGATTGTATTCTCTTGGCAGAATACCTGTTAAGAGACCAATAACTCCCTCTGTGCATGATCTGTCACAGGTGTAGGCAACTTTCTGGACTCCACATGTTATGGACTACATTTCCCCATATGCTTTGCCAGCGTTATGATTTTAAGAGCATTAGGCTAGATGTAATCCACAACATCTGGAGTGCTGAAGGTTGTCTACCCCTGATCTATTAAACTGTTTCATTACCTAGTAAGTGCCCAAAAACACAAATGAGGAAAACGGCCTCTTGGACATTCATACTTGCATAACCCCAAATTTCTTGATCCCTGATATGGGATGTAAAATTTGGTGTCTATTCTTTTTTGGGGGGAGCAAGCCTATCATATTAAATGGACCTCAGGCAACTGCCCACATTAAGCTGTTTATTTTAACAGCACAGTTTTACCAGAACATTAAAGACCCCTTTAACCATGTAATGGCCTGATGGTTTTTATTTTATGTATTCTAGCATTTATTATATACATTTTTAAGAATAATAATTTTATTATTAAAGAATGCATTTCCAGGTTAGTTCAGTATAGGTATTTTTGGGGTCACTGTTAAAAGAACCTCGCGTTTGGTCCAATGAGTAATAATATCTCTTTGGTATGCAAGTAGTTATGAGATTTGGCAAAGTTTCCCTTTACAGCTTTGTTTTCTTGGTTACAATTTTTGTCTGGACCGTTCTGTTGAGTTAATGCATCATACATTTTTAAATGAGAGGAAAGCTTCGAGATGGCTTATAATTGTCCTTGTCAAAATGCCAGTGATTTTCGAGTTGAAGTTTGATTTTAGTGAAGTTCATTGTGCTCCATTAGAGGTTTGTTCTGGAGTCTGAAAATAAAGTGGTCTTGAATCCCGTCCAAAACCGTGGCCTAGAACGAGAAACTGGAGCCCTCTGATGTCTGCAATGAGATCTTGTGGTTAAGATACATGTGTCCGGAGGTTTTGCATTCCCAAGCAGAAGCTCGTCTTCACAAGTTGTAAGAGTGTGGTAACCAAATTGATTGGATGAGTCACATTATTTTTATTTGCTTGTAACCTAAAGCCTCAAAGGGAAATTTGGTAATATGTTTCAAGTTTTATGTTTCCTTCTTAATTAAAGCTTGGTTTTAGAGACATTTTACAATCTCCAAGTTCATTACACTTGTTAGCGTTCAGACTTTAGAAGAGAATCCAAAATTCCACTCCACTATATTGTTTATACATGACTCAAATGTCTATCTTCTTAATACTAGATAGACATGTCAGTTTAGGGTTGTTGTTGTTTTAAAAAAAAAATAAAAAAAAAAATTTTTTTTTTTACTTGTAACTTTTGCATGTTATTGAAGCAAAAGTTAGAAATACAGTGAATTGTGTATTTTTTTTCTCTACCCATAAGCCACGTGATTTTTTTCTGAATGTTGACCGCCGCCTCACTTTTCACTCATTGAGAAGCTACCATTTTTCTGTATAATAGCTAAAAGAGATAATGTTAGGACACATTTTATCAGAGTGTGGGTAACACCCTCTGATGATTGACCGGACCTTGTACGAACACCGTTTAAGCATGTTTCCTGCCCAGTCATCTGAATACAATCCCCTTGTGTGAAATTGCGTACATCTTGATGGGTTCATTCTGGTTATACATTATTCAGTTTGCAGATAAATTAAAGATTGGTTAATATTTGGTATTTGATAAATATCCAAATGTTTTACTCTGTGGGCCATTTGAACCTTTTTCTTACTAGTAATTTTATTTTAACTCCGAATGAGAAAATTTGGTACATTTCTCTTAGAAGCCAAACTGTGATTTCGGGCCAATTTCAGAAATTCTTGATTGTCCTGTTTCCAGTGGCCTTAGTTTGATTGCTTTAGACTCGTCTGACACCTGGTGTGCCTAAACCAATTTTCCCCCTTATATTTTGCGTTCTCTGGTGAATGCAAATTCGTCAGGATCCGATCTCTGTGTACTTAGGGGTTGTCTTCATATTATAATTAAAATATATTTTTGTTTTAGTGAAATAATTGCAAATTTTTGCCAATTTTTTGAACAGATAAATTTTTCTTCTGTACACAATAACAAGGGTATGTCTGCTACCATCGGAATGATTTCGAGAGTCTCTTTCAGTCTGAATCCCTGGTAAAAAATGTGTCCAGCTGAGGCCGTGTATATATGTTGTGAGAAATATTAATGAAATGCAAACAAGCCCAGCTTTGTATTATCCATGTCTTCGCTGCTATTATGAAAGCTAATCTGCTCCTGTTGCTTTTGAGGTGAACTTTTGCACCAACGTTTCACAGCTGGATACCAACTGTCAGGAGGAAATCGGTGGGTGGGAAAGATTAACTATGATTTAAACATCAACTGTATGGATTTTGTTATTTCAAACCTCAATCACAGGTTTGAATCAGCTATTGTTGTTATTTTCTGTATTTGCTTTGTCTAGAGTCTAGACAAATTAATGGATCACTGTTTAGTTTCCAAACTTGGTGCTTTAACCCCTTAAGGACACAACTTCTGGAATAACATGGAATCATGACGGAATATTTCCGTCATGTGTCCTTAAGGGGCTAAATGCATATTTTATTGTTTAGTAGTTGGATTCTTACTCTGTGTGTGTGTTCCTTTTTTGTTATTAGTACATTCGATGGTGGTATTATAGGAACGCAATGGCTCAGTCAGAGACATAATATATTTAGTGACATTTACGGGATGAATTAATAGTTAATTGGTGGACAAAATTAAAACAAAATTTTTCTGAGATCATGCCATAAAAAAGCGAAACAAATTTGCTGTGATGACACAAAGACTTTCCAATGGCGTGACTATGCCGGCCCTGGTAAATAAGTAGTGACATTTATACATTTAAAAAATTCATACATTTTTTTAGGGACCGCCGATCCATGGCTGCTTTACTGATTTGTCCTTAACGGATATGTAAGTGCAGTCATGACCCATGTCACCAAAATGGTTGTATTCAGAATTCTTGAGCATTCTTATTGAAGGAACACTTCCTTGTGACTCCAACCCCCATGACCTATTCATTTCAATAAAGTTAGTATAGGGCTGGGGAGTCACTGGGTACCATTTTACCTTCAGGAATTAAACTGTTTTTGTTTGTTTGTTTGCTTTTGCCAATTTATCCTGAGGTTGGTACCCCATGCAGCTGTCAATCTGCTTTTTGTCTCCCCCCTACAGCCAATGTACAGTCCAGAATGACCTTACAGTTGAAGCCCTCGGCCTCTCAGTGCCTGCCCGTTGCAAGTAATCGTTCATAGAAATAAAGTTGTATTGGGTAACAGCCTAACCTCAACCTGTAAATCTATATAAATATGCATTTTCTCACAAAACATCCCCACCCTAGAAAATCATAGCAGGAAAAGTTATTTATCTAAAATAAAATAGAGATATTGAACAAAAGTGTGCAGTATAATTCAGTAATTTTACAAATGTATTTATAGCCACCTGTTTAACCCCTTAAGGACACATGACATGTGTGACATGTCATGATTCCCTTTTATTCCAGAAGTTTGGTCCTTAAGGGGTTAAATACATCAATCCTTATAAAGGAGTCATCTTGTTCATCTTAACAAACCATACCGTCTACACAGCTGTAATACAAGTTAACTGACTAGGAGTCTCAGGCCTTGTAGAGTTACCTCAAAACTATGCATATCCTCTCAGTGCCCGTTTAATGCTTTTTATTTTTAGGTTTTACTTCCGTTGTGACATAGATACACCTCAACATTTGATCTACTGTGGGATTTATTCACCAATCAGAGATGTGTGACTTGTGGTAAATTTAAAGGACCACTCTAGGCACCCAGCTCACTTCAGCTTAATGAAGTGGTCTGGTTGCTAGGTCCCTCAAGGATTAACCCATTTTTTTTTTTTTTATAAACATAGCAGTTTCAGAGAATGGGTTAATCGAGCCTCCAAAGCCTCTAGTGGCTGTCTCATTGAGGTGCTTGCGTGAGGTGCTAGAGGTGCTTGCGTGCTTCTCACTGTGAAAATCACAGTGAGAACATGGACAAGCATCCATAGGAAAGCATATTGTAAATGCTTTCCTATGAGACCGGCTGAATGCGCGCGCAGCTCCTGCCACGCATGCGCATTCAGCCGAAGAGGAGGATCGGAGGCGGAGAGGAGGAGGAGAGCTCCCCGCCCAGCGATGGAATAAAGGTAAGTTTAACCCCTTTCCTCGCCATCACGCCTGGCGGGAGCACCCTCAGGGCACTAGAGTATGTTTTCCTGGCACTATAGTTGTCCTTTAATGATGAACTTTAATTAAATTGTATTGTACAAACATGGCCTTTCACATTGCATCGATTGGGAGTTAAGCTAAGATTTTTTTATTCACATTGAAAAACGCACTCTACACAACAAGTGTAAATTGCAGCCATGCTCCTGACCTTGACCTGAAGAGTCTCCTCCAATCAGAGCGTTGTTGAAGCAATTTGAGAATGGGCTTGATGCCCTAAGTTTACGAAGCACAGCATAATTGGGTCTAATGGCACCATAAGCGCCTGCATCTGGGACAACAGGAGAGGCCCCTGAATTGAGAATGATCCCTCTGAATCTGGGACAGTTAGTTGGTAAGGATGTGTACTCTGCGGCTGACATTAATACTACACATCCGGTTCATTGGATTTTTCTAGGAAGATACAATACTTAATATCCCACACATTTAAATAGTAACTCAAAGTACCATAACCAATACAGTGTATTGTAGTGGTTATAATTCTATAAAGTTGATGATCCTTCAAAGATGCCGAGTACTTAAGGGGGCTGGAATTGACCCATTATTATTTTTTTTTATATATATACTTTGCGTAGATAGTGATTTAAAGCAAACAAAAAGAAAACAACAAGTATTAAATTGCACAGTGCACGAGAGGTTGGGTCTGGTGGTCTGTGAATGCTTTGTTAACTCCAAGCTCCGGGACTCCTAGGAATTATTGTGCCTAAATGTCAAGGCTACACCTAAGGAAATGATTTGAATAGGTTGTAAAAAGCAGAAAAAAGGTCTCTGCCTGGAAAAGGTTTTCACAAACAGATTACAAAGGATCATATTCCGTATAATGCGGTCTAAATAAACCCGTTCAGCTAACGTTTTCAAGCCCTTAAAACTGAAAAGAAGATAAATGTCATTTCTGAGGTTTATTGGTGTAAAACTTAATGTTTTTTTTGTTTTAACAAAGTCTTGCACCTCCCCCCATCACATGTCTTTTTAGATTAATGACCTTGTAGTTCATTATTTTTTACGACATTTGTTTCCTGTTTACCTAATTGTCTTTTAACAGGATATAATTCAAGATATAGAGTTACCTCTTGCATATACAGTATGTATGTTTGTTTATATAACTGCAGGGCTTGACAAATTTGGTTGGAATCTAGGAGCCAGTTAAAAAAGTTAGGCTTAATGTAGTGGTTCTAGTGTCTGTAGCCTTTTCAATGTAAGCACTGCCTTTTCAGAGAAAAAAACTGTGTTTATATTGCTGCCTGGTTACACCTCTAGTGGCAGTCATTCAAACGGCCACTATAGTGCTTAGTATCTCAGTGCTACATTTAGTAGGTCTCCACCCACTGCATGGAAGCGGACACGTTCCACATAGAGATCGGAGGAGGGACAGTCACCTAAACACACACACTGCCTGACAGACAGACAGACACACGCTGACAAACACACACACACACAGACATTGACAGGCACAAACACAATCTTACTGACATACATACATTCACTGACAGACACACACACACACACTCACTGACAGACACACATACTGACAGAAACACACACACTCTCTAACAAATTATCTTTTGTTTTATTTCAGTTTATTTCCACACAGCCTCCCACATAATATATAGTTATATATTGTGCTTAGAACTATAACTATATTTACATGCAGATCTACATGGAGATTTGATACCAACATACCCACTGATTTCCTAGTGCCTAAATTTATCCTGTGGTTTAGTACATAGTGTGTTTGGGTCGCATATCCACTATATCATGCCTGCATTTATTTATTAAATTGGGAGCTGTGGTGAACTGGAAGTGGAATTTTTTAAAAATAAATATAAACTAAACAGGTTGAAAATATATTTGAGGTGATGAATGTTCATTAAACTTTGTGATTTACTTCCTAAGTACACAATTTAATGAATTGCAAAACCTACCTCAACCCCTGGGGCTGCTGTGATCTCCCTCCCCTGCTCCATTGCACAGGTTAATGATGCTGGGGCCTGAGTGACGTCATATTCCGGCTCCTTGCATCACTAAACTGTGCGAGGGAGCAGAGCAGGGAGATCACAGCTCCCTCCCTCACAGCCAGGCTCCATTCTGCACAGCTGGCCTTCACTCTCCCAATGCCGGCAGCCGATCCACCTCCACTCTCCCCATGCTGGTCGTCTGTGTCTGCCTCCGAGGGGGATGATCTGACAAAACCCAGGCGCCAGGACACAATTCTTCATTGAGCCATGATATAAGTGTGTGTGCAGATTTATATATCTGGGTTTGATAAATGCCACTAGCAGTTAAGAATTGGGCAAATAGCTTGGAAAAAGGCAACATTTTGTTAGGCATGCACAAAGTTATATTCACTTCCTTAAACTCAATTTTTTTCATTTGATTTGAGCTTCTCAAACATGTCTCTGAGTTTGTTTAATAGAATCACCAGAGGCAAATACTTTCAGTGGCTTGGTGTTACCGCTTCTCAATGAAGAGTTGAGTTTTATAATTTACCTCTGATCACTTCTAACTGAATTCCACCCGAAAGCCACAAGCATAAGTGACACTGCACTTTAAAGATTTTCAATTTTAGTAGATACTCTAAGCACTAATGACTTAGTGATGCAGTTCTGGTGTATAGATCATGCCCCTGCATTCTGACTGCTCAATTCTCATATAATGTAGGAGTTATATAACTTTAGTTTCTGTTTATGCAGCCCTAGCCACCTCCCCCTGGCTGTGACTCACAGAGTCTTAACTTTCAATCAGATCTTACAGCACACTGTGCTTACTTTAGAAGTTCTTACAAGCTCTGGAAATTTAAGCACGCACAGGAAACTGTTGCAGGTTCTAGCAGGCAATCAGAGATGATAAATTCTAAATTAAACACACTGTGTAATAACAAAAGCTAATACATTTAGATGATTTTTTTCATGAAGTTTGTAGTGAGGCTGTATGAGCCTCAACCAAGGGAGGTGTGGCTAAGTCTTTATAAACAAAGTGCTTTAACTCTTAAATGAGAGAGAATTAAGCAATGGGACTGCAGACGCATGATCTATACACCAAAACTTTGTTGTTTTTGTGCTTAGCGTCATTTTTATATTTCCCTCCAGTTCACTCATTTCTGAAGGCCCTATACTGAATCAAACTGAGCTTTGGAACCTTTTCCTCTATTTGATTTTAAAATCATGTGTTGTGATCTCAAACCTAAATGATAATGTATTGCATTTGGGTGAAGAACAAGTTTTGTTCAATCTGGATGGAAAATGATGACTGGGTTTAGAGCAGTGCTAATGGAAAATTCTCAAAGTAAAAAAAGATAAATAAAAGCATTATGAAGCTAATTGAATAGGGGGGAAAGTTCCTTTGATCATATTGGTCTGAATGGAGGAGCCTTCCTGGAAAATAGTGTAAGGTTATGTTTGGTTCCCTTCTCTAAATGCAATGCTTGAAGGGGACTTGAACCTACTCTGATAAGGATTTCCTGGGGTGTGGACAAGACATGGAACAAGAGGCTCACTGTGCAAACACAAGACAAGGGAAGGTTTTATCACACACCCAATCCTATTAATGATCCACTTTGCCACAAAGGTTGAAATGCAATCATTTGCCTTTTGTGAAAAATAATGAGTGACTTGAGGGCACATTTTAGTTTCTTTAAAAACAACGAATATCTGTCAGCGGCACAAAGATCAGGATTTTCATGGTCTACCGACCTACTGCATTTTCTCCTCCGCCGTCTGATATTTGCTCTACTCAAACATATCTTAAATCTTCATTAGCTCAAGACTAAAACCATTCTACCTCTCAAATAGCCTGGTCAGCTTGAATTTCGCTAAAATCCAATTAACAACAAATACCAAAAAAAAAAAAAAAAAGATCAGATTTTTCCTTCTTTCGAGCTCTTTTATTTTGTCAGTCAAATTGTGTTTTTCTTTTATTATTATTTCTTTAATTTTTAATTATTTAATTAAACTCTGGCATAAATGGAAGGTTACGGTGTATTTAAAAAACATAAAAAATATATACATTATATAGTATGACATTATTTTGATATGTGCATATATTTGATGACCCAAGACATAGCTAGTATGAAGCAGCACATATAGTACTTTTTTCTATATCTTAAAAATAGGGATGGTTATTAATATGCCCTGGATGAGGGGTATGTTTTTCAAAAGCTAATGGCAATTTCAGATGTACAATTGTATTCTGGAAATGGGGCGAAAAGAAAATTTGTCATGGATAGTATTAATAGTATTCTAGACAGATTCTAAAATGTGTGTATTTTATTCTGGATATGTAACACTGGCATAAGGTTACAAGATGTTCAGAGAACTGGTTTGTATTAGGACAGAATATAGAAACACCTGTTCTCCCAAGAAAGCCTAATAATCATCCCCACGTTACTGTGAATGTCAACGCTCTGTTAATTACTAACGTGAGAATTGGCAGGAATTGAAAGTGGATTTAAAATTTTAAGGGAAAAGTAGCTGAGCTGGAAGCATATGTGACTTGGAGTATTTTTCTGGTTTGGCCTTACATTTTAAATTCCATTTGAATTCCCAGTAATTCTCAACTTCGTAAATAACCCTGTCTGTGTGTTGGGAAATTGAATATCTATTTGTATCCTTTTAGACTCATTGTACAGCACTGTGACTTACCACTTCTTACAAATAATGTTAATTATTACATGCAGTCTAAACATTGGAGACACACTCTTCACAGGAATAAAGAAATCCTGAAGGTATCAATCATGTAGCATGTAGCTCTGGAATGCCCTACTTATATGATATGCACTGTAAACATTTTGTGATCCTTGGATACCCTTTCACTTGTCCTTATGTTTATTCCGTGCTCTCCTTCCCTGTTACAATCCTGTTACACTATACCCAGTGCAAATTAACCACCACTACCCTATACCCAGGGAAAATTAAGCATCACTACCCTATACCTAGAGCGTATTAACCATCACTACCCTATACCTAGAGCGTATTAACCATCACTACCCTATACCCAGGGCATATTAACCATCACTATCCTATATCCAGGGCATATTAACCATAACTAGCATATACCCAGGGCAAATTAACCATCACTACCCTAAACCTAGAGCGTATTAACCATCACTACCCTATACCCAGGGCATATTAACCATCAGTACCCTATACCCAGGGCATAGTAACCATCACTATCCAACAGGGAGTGCAGAATTATTAGGCAAATTAGTATTTTGACCACATCATCCTCTTTATGCATGTTGTCTTACTCCAAGCTGTATAGGCTCGAAAGCCTACTACCAATTAAGCATATTAGGTGATGTGCATCTCTGTAATGAGAAGGGGTGTGGTCTAATGACATCAACACCCTATATCAGGTGTGCATAATTATTAGGCAACTTCCTTTCCTTTGGCAAAATGGGTCAAAAGAAGGACTTGACAGGCTCAGAAAAGTCAAAAATAGTGAGATATCTTGCAGAGGGATGCAGCACTCTTAAAATTGCAAAGCTTCTGAAGCGTGATCATCGAACAATCAAGCGTTTCATTCAAAATAGTCAACAGGGTCGCAAGAAGCGTGTGGAAAAACCAAGGCGCAAAATAACTGCCCATGAACTGAGAAAAGTCAAGCGTGCAGCTGCCACGATGCCACTTGCCACCAGTTTGGCCATATTTCAGAGCTGCAACATCACTGGAGTGCCCAAAAGCACAAGGTGTGCAATACTCAGAGACATGGCCAAGGTAAGAAAGGCTGAAAGACGACCACCACTGAACAAGACACACAAGCTGAAACGTCAAGACTGGGCCAAGAAATATCTCAAGACTGATTTTTCTAAGGTTTTATGGACTGATGAAATGAGAGTGAGTCTTGATGGGCCAGATGGATGGGCCCGTGGCTGGATTGGTAAAGGGCAGAGAGCTCCAGTCCGACTCAGACGCCAGCAAGGTGGAGGTGGAGTACTGGTTTGGGCTGGTATCATCAAAGATGAGCTTGTGGGGCCTTTTCGGGTTGAGGATGGAGTCAAGCTCAACTCCCAGTCCTACTGCCAGTTCCTGGAAGACACCTTCTTCAAGCAGTGGTACAGGAAGAAGTCTGCATCCTTCAAGAAAAACATGATTTTCATGCAGGACAATGCTCCATCACACGCGTCCAAGTACTCCACAGCGTGGCTGGCAAGAAAGGGTATAAAAGAAGAAAATCTAATGACATGGCCTCCTTGTTCACCTGATCTGAACCCCATTGAGAACCTGTGGTCCATCATCAAATGTGAGATTTACAAGGAGGGAAAACAGTACACCTCTCTGAACAGTGTCTGGGAGGCTGTGGTTGCTGCTGCACGCAATGTTGATGGTGAACAGATCAAAACACTGACAGAATCCATGGATGGCAGGCTTTTGAGTGTCCTTGCAAAGAAAGGTGGCTATATTGGTCACTGATTTGTTTTTGTTTTGTTTTTGAATGTCAGAAATGTATATTTGTGAATGTTGAGATGTTATATTGGTTTCACTGGTAATAATAAATAATTGAAATGGGTATATATTTGTTTTTTGTTAAGTTGCCTAATAATTATGCACAGTAATAGTCACCTGCACACACAGATATCCCCCTAACATAGCTAAACTAAAAACAAACTAAAAACTACTTCCAAAAATATTCAGCTTTGATATTAATGAGTTTTTTGGGTTCATTGAGAACATGGTTGTTGTTCAATAATAAAATTAATCCTCAAAAATACAACTTGCCTAATAATTCTGCACTCCCTGTATATCCAGGGCATATTAACCATCACTACCATATACCCAGGGCAAATTAACCATCACTACCCTAAACCCAGGGCATATTAACCATCACTACAATATACCCACTGCAAATTAACCACCACTACCCTTTCCCCCGTGCAAATTAACCATCAATACTCTAAACCCAGGGCCAATTAACCATCACTAATCTATACCCAGGGCAAATTAACCATCACTACTCTATACCCAGGGCATATTAATTATCACTACACTATACCCAGGACAACTTAGCCATCGCTACCCTATACCCAGGGCAAATTAACCAATACTACTCTATACCCAGCACATATTAACCATTACTAGTTTCTACCCAGAGCCCATTAACCGTTCCTACCCTATAACCAGGGCATATAATAAACCGTCCCTACTCGATACCCAGGGCATATTAACTATTGACAACTGGTCAAATGGGATGTATGCTCTCATAAAGCCCTCTATCCAATCATAGCAGGCAATTCTTGAGTAAAATTTTGTTTTGTCAGATCCCACGATGGTTCTCAAGCCCACATGGTTTTAACCCAGCCTTTGGAGTTAAAATTAAAATAAATACAATGAGCTAAATGATCGATATGGTTCTTTAAATACCTGATCTCTCGTTTGTCACAACACTTTGTCTTCTACTCAGACCCATTTTTTGGCAGAATTTCTGAAACCCTCTGTCCATACAGGCTCCCCAATTACGTCAATTTTAACTTGGTTCTAGAACCCAAACAAGATATCATTAATTTCAAGTGGCGAATCCTGCCAACTGAGCTCCAGTCAGTCGTAGTGAATGCTAGAAGAGGCAATGATTAGTTGGCCCCCACCACCAATTATTTCAATTTAAGAGCTCCTAAATCTATTTTAAACAAACCACAAAAGTGATTTTTATTTTGTATAAAAACATTCAACTGAAGAGTGAGGGCTCCATTGTCCTGCAAGCTTTCTTCTCATTCAACCAAAATGTAACTCAGATTTTCTTTTCTCTTTCCCAATCACCACATGTCAACCGATGAATATATATAACAGTGGCCAATAGTGTAGCAGAGCGGATGTGGTTTTCCATATTGCATGTAGTCTAGCTCTCGCACAGGGTAGAACAAATGGCGAGACATGAAAAGTTTATTTTTTAACTCCGTGTCATGCTAGAAAAAACAGCAGACATGCAGAGATTTACACAGTGACAATGTTTTTCTAAGAGCAGTATTTTAACTGGTTCAAGACAAGGAGTTGACTCTGACTGCTTTTTAAGTCATTTTCTTTTCTGCTAGCTGAAATTCTAAACACTGACATTCTAGTGAATAGACTCTCCCTGTTCTCCAGGTTCAAACCCACCTGTTTACAATTTCAGTTATTTTCCATAAACTATCCAAATAAAACCCAATTTACACAGGCATATTGTGGAGCTTACATTAATCCTATTGTACACCAAGCCTAATTGTAATGTACACACAGGAAATGTTTATATGCTTTAAAAAAAAAAAAGGAAAACGGTAAATCGAGGTAGTATGATTAATTATAAACTTACATTTTATGCTATTATTAATCAGCTCACCTTAAATTTAATTCAGCTTCAGATTAGAACTTCCACAATTTTCTGTACTAAATATTAAAGTGTGTGTGTAAAAAAATAAATAAATATATATATATATATATATATATATATATATATATATAGTGACTAAACGCACTTTATTTTAATTGTATTTCAATCAGACAAAGGTGGATATATTACCTACAATCAATGTTTAATGCAACGTAAGATCTGATCGTAGCATTAACCCTTTGTAAATATGTTTTTATTATATATTTAACATTTAATAATAATGCATATTGGCATCTATTAAAAGACAATGTTTACATGAAAATGCCTGCAGGGAATGATTATACTCACAAGAACAAATACATTAAGCTGTAGTTGTTCTGGTAACTATAGTGTCCCTGTAAACAATTTTTGAATTAGTCCATTTTTTAAAAAACTTTAGTACTGTAAATAGAAGACCAAAAACATGGTATAAATTGCCTCTCTTGTATCAATGTATAGATAATGTTTTATTTAGTCAGGGAGAATCTGGTAAATTCTAGAGGATCTGTGGTGGGTAATTCTTCCTAAATTATTGTGTCCTGAGAATTGACACTAGACCTCATAATATCAAAGCTGTTTTGTAAACATATGTGAATATTCTGTTGTTAAAAAGAAGAAAAAATACCACAACAAGAGGATATAGTCTTAAATTAGAGAGGCAAAGGTTTAAAAATAATATCAGGAAGTATGACTTTACTGTGAGAGTAATGGATGCATGGAATAGCCTTCCAGCTGAAGTGGTAGAAGTTAACACAGTGAGGGAGTTTAAGCATGCATGAGATAGGCATAAGGCTATCCTAACTATAAGATAAGGCCAGGGACTAATGAAAGTATTTAAAAAAAATTGGGCAGACAAGATGGGCCGAATGGTTCTTATTCTATGTTTCTAACAATCCACAATAACTTCAGATTGGTCCAATGGTCTATTTCCTGCTAATAGTCTGCAAAATTATATCTGCACAGTATGGATGGGGCTTTAGAGATTTTAACTACTAAATAAGTCATTTTAGCCAATGCACCATTTTTATGAAAGTTTGCTTTGTAGTACATCTACTATATCTACATTTATTTAGTTTGTTAGAAGAGATTTGCCGTGTTTCATATTACAAAGTATTAGATTTGTAATGGAGACCAATCAACTGGATATTGGGAGAAGAATTTCAGCAAATAATTGTAGTTTATCATGTAGTCCTATCCGACAGCGCTTGTTCACACTGTAGAACAGGGGTCCTCAAACTCCGCCCCCCCCCCCAGATGTTGCTGAACTACAACTCCCATGATTCTCTGGCTATCTATGTAAATCAAAGAATCATGGGAGTTCAGCAACATCTGGGGGGCCGGAGTTTGAGGACCCCTGCTGTAGAAGAAGCAAGCTTGACCGCAATCTCCTGCTCATGTCACTGAAGTAGGTGGCTGTATTTCTTGTTTTTCGGCTGGCCATTGGCCTCCTGTGATCCCCCTTTTCTGCAGCATTGTTAATGTGGGCAATAGTTGTCCTGTGTGCGTAGGGGCAATTTCTATTTTCTGTTAATTTGTACCTTCTGCATGAGGCTGAAATACCTGCGGCCTTCACTGATTTAGTGGCCTCATTAAGAACCTTTACCTCTCTGCAACCACGGGAATTTTTCTTGCCTTTTGTTTTGCGTGTTGTTCATTGTCGAGAGATTTAAAAGAAAAGAAAAATAAAACACATTTTTACATCTACCTTTTCTTTTTTCATTGCACTCTGACTTGCAGCTGTATCCTCTGCTAGGGCCAAGTTTTTCTGCTTTTAGTAAAATATTGGAGGGGAAACAAATCACAATGAGAGAGTGTTGCACTCACATATTTTATTAACCTCGTTTCATTCACTGTGAACATTGCGTACTGAAAGACAATGAAGTCTATATCTGTTAAATCTACAATAAGAAACACTTGCTTTCTAAAGGGTGTATTCAACAAACCAGGACAGCCAGTATAGCTATTCTGACCTTACCTACGTGTGCAATATTCTGGTAAATTCTGTATAATTCATGATTAATTAACTAATACAGTTAGACCCCAAAGGTTGATCCCCACTTCCCCAAACAACATCTTCCATGAAGCTTTGCCATTCTAAAGGCCTGCAAAGCATCATGGTAGTCATAGTTCTACATCTGGGGACTTACCTTTTGGGAAACCCTGCAATGAAAGTTAAATATTTATCACATATTCTAGGGGAAGTAGTTTAAAGCTTGCTATGTCTAGTCATTTTTATGAATATACTGTTAAATGTTTAGAAAATCCTTCTACAAAGTGTATAATCTGTAGAGAGTTTGTGTTATAAAAACCTTTCAATTGGTAACATATTTTCTCAAGCACGTTGTCCCACTGCAAACAGTAAATGGTATTAGCTGTTTAGCCATAGATACAATATTACTAAATATTTAGGGGAAAGTACGAATTCCTCACGGCAAAAACAAAGCCAGCACTTTCTCTGGACAGTAAGACAGCTGCTGAGTTGCTAGAAACAGAAGACGGCAAATCCAGGAATAACTAAACTTTGATGGCATCTTATCCTAATTGGAAGAGGAGAACGCTTTTCATAGCTGTGACCGTATATCATGCTGTAACTGTGACCTATGCAAATGGTGCACAGGAAACCAACTGCGGAAAAGTACAATGGCGTGACTCCGAAATGTAACTAAAGGAATACTCTATCCAAATAATATAACCAAATAATATAACCATGGTTACCGTAACCCGTTAAGGACCAAACTTCTGGAATAAAAGGCAATCATGACATGTCATGTGTCCTTAAGGGGTTAAAGGGACACTCTATCCAAATAATATAACCAAATAATATAACCATGGTTACCTTAAAGGGACATTCTATCCAAATAATAGAACCATGGTTACCTTAAAGGGACATTCTATCCAAATAATAGAACCATGGTTACCTTAAAGGGACACCCTATCCAGATAATATAACTATGGTTACCGAAGAGGGATACTCTATCCAAATAATATAACCAAATAATATAACCATGGTTACCTTAAAGGGACATTCTATCCAAATAATATAACCATGGTTACCGAAGAGGGATACTCTATCCAAATAATATAACCATGATTACCGAAGAGGGATACTCTATCCAAATAATATAACCATGGTTACCTAAAAGGGACACTCTATCCAAATAATATAACCATGGTTACCTTAAAGGGACATTCTATCCAAATAATAGAGCCATGGTTACCTTAAAGGGACACCCTATCCAGATAATATAACTATGGTTACCTTAAAGGGACACTGTCAAAATAATATAAAAAATGGTTACTTTAAAGGGACACTCTATCCAAATAATATAACCATGGTTACCTTAAAGGGACACTCTATCCAAATAATATAACCAGGGTTACCTTAATGGGACACTCTAACCAAATAATATAACTATGGTTACCTTAAAGGGACATACTATCCAAATAATATAACCATGGTTACCGAAGAGGGATACTCTATCCAAATAATATAACCATGATTACTGAAGAGGGATACTCTATCCAAATAATATAACCATGGTTACCTAAAAGGGACACTCTATCCAAATAATTTAACCATGGTTACCTTAAAGGGACACTCTATCCAAATAATATAACCATGGTTACCTTAACCCCTTAAGGACCAAACTTCTGGAATAAAAGGGAATCATGACATGTCACACATGTCATGTGTCCTTAAGGGGTTAAAGGGATACTCTATCCAAATAATATAACCATGATAACCTTAAAGGGATAAAAGGAGTGACACAACTGAACACCCTTTTTAAATCAGCTGTCCCACATGTTCAAATATGTTTAAAAAAAATAAAAAATAATCTTTTAGTGATCACTTCCATTGTTCAGTGTCTAAGAAGCAACGAATGATGTAAATGGTTCCAAATAGCGCTCTTTTTCATACCTCATAATGGGCAGGCCCATCTGTAAAAGAAAGATTTCTTGACTGGTCCCCAGCGTATCTAATGATGTGGTCGCACTGTTCTGCCAGGGACCCAAAATCAGGAATGTTGGAAGGCCTGCAACGAAGCTTGTATTCTATTTTTCAAACCATGATCCCAGTAATGGAAGGGTAAAGTAAAGTTCTAGATTGGGCATGGCGTAGATAGATACTGTAACCTCCTTTTTAGCTCCTTCACTATTGTTACAGCTAACCTTCCTCATTCCAAATACATAGATATATATTTTATTATGTATAATGATGTCTAACGTGTGCTTTAGCTAAGTAAATGAGCATGTTGTGGAACCATCCTATATTTTACATTGTGTTCTTATTGTCTTTATAGGAGAGGAATGCTGACCCTTTATATGGCCAATCAGGTAAGGGAAATCTTCCTTTTACAATATAATTACATCAGTTGAATATAAAGCTTTTCTTCATGTACAGACAGGCAAAAAATGATGAACTTGCCAGAAAAGCAGGCATTGATGATATAACAGTGATTTTTTTTTTTATTTTTTTTTCATATTTGCAAATGTGTTAAGGCATATTTCACCATGTAAGAAATTATTTCAAAAATCTTTACATCGATATTCTTGCCTATAGTTAATCATATTTTTTTTTTTTAAATTCTTTATTTTTTGTTGTGTGAAGGATAACAAACAAGTGTAAGCAGACATTTCACATGAATAGAAATGTCTAGTAAATGGTGTATACATATCGTAAAATGTAAAAAATATTGCACTTTTTTTTTGTAGAGGAATAGGAAAGACCGCAAATTCACAGATCTAGTCTGATAAACTGGTTAAGAATTAGAGAAACAACATAAAACTGTGTAGGTGCACCAGTTAGAAACCACTGAATGTTTAATCAATGATTGATGCTGAATAGGGTACGTTAAACTTCTATTACTAGAGCAATGCCAAATAGCCTAATTATTGCATGCAGTGTGCAAATTAAGATTGTGTATGAGACTGTCTAGCTGCAGAGAATAGTTGTAAACCAGTCAGCCAATGCCCAGGGTTGGATAGTCCCAGCCTCTGCCACCATCAGTCCTTCCATTGGAATCCCTCCAGCGGGCCCAAGCACTCTCACAGACCACATGATGTTACCTCGGCCCTCTGTCCGTGTCTGCCGAAGCTTGCTCTGATGGCTGCTGGAGAATAAATGGGTCTGTTTGAGCAATGTGGCGCAGCCGCCTGCTGCAGTAACCTTCTTCGTCCTTCCTTTCGCATTGCCGCTCCAGGGTTAATCCTGTTTCTAATGGTCCTTTGCAGCACAGAGAATCTTGCAAAACAGCCCTAGAATCACATTTATGTAGCTCAGTGGTTCCCAATCTAGTCCTCATGTCTCCCCCCTACCAGTCCAGAATTTAGGAATTACCCAGTTGTGTCTAAGGTGTTTTTAGAAAAAAATGCACCTTAAACACAACTGGGTAATCCCTAAATCCTGGACCGTTAGGGGGAAGGAACATGAAAATTGGTTTGGGAATCACTGATGTAGATGCTAGAGTGTCATTCCACAATACCACTGGGGTACCGACGAAAAGGTTAAATAAACGCACAAAATGACTGGAAAAGAAAATAGTCTATCATCAAAGGATAGATCAGAAATGTGATTCCTGAGGACAAATCCCCACCCTTCTGGATAATGGAAATAAGACAAACGACAAGAATGACCTTGAAGTTCCATAGTAGAATATATACATGTAGTTCACATATTAGGGAAAGTTTCTATCCACTGCCCATATAGAATCTGCATCAGTTTCTGTCAAATTCGGTTAATGCCAACAGCTTAGCTTTGCACTCTTATCAGAGTTCAATTCTCACCGATCCAGACTTTTGTTAAAAACCTGTACTAATTAGTAAGATGCACATCTATAAATTCATAGTTTAAACAGTGGTTCCCAACTCAGTCCTCAAGGGACCCCTACCAGTCCAGGATTTAGGGAATACTCAGTTGTGTCGAAGGTGTTTTAGAAAATAAAAAATAAAAACACCTTAAGCAAAACTAGGCAATTCGTAAATGCTGGAGTGTTGGTGTGCCTTGAGGACTGGTTTGGAAGCCACTGGATTAAAGTATAAAAAATTGTTGAGATTGAGAGTTGCATTTAAGGCTGGCACTGTTTGATGGGAAGTGGACTTGCTTTTTTTATATACATGTAATATGGTTGTGTGTATGTTTGTACAATATTGGTCTATATCACATCATGTGAAACATGAGAATTTCCCAAATTCTATAACTGACCCAATCCTCTAAGATCTTATTACTTGTCCCTTGTGGACAGCACATAAATGCTTAACATTCTGCACATACTCAGATTAATCTAAAGAAAACACATCCCTACCTCTGTGTGGGCCGTGTATACTTTGTGTGAGTGCACGGTTTGTGGAAGAGTAGAATTTCCTATGAAAAGTTCAATGTGGTATGAATAATAATGCAATGCAGATCCTCTCCACAACAGTGGGTTCCATTATTCTCAAATAAACATCTAGTTCTGCATACAATACTTTATACAAGTTACTCCTGTTAAAGACTTAAAGATTAGTACGTCAAGCAATAAAATTATATCCAAAGGTTTCTTTTTTATTTTTATTTTATTTTTTTACTTTCATTCCTTTGTTTGCTGGGGAACGTATCTCATCTGATGCATAATATGGCTCAGTGATCTGGGAAGGCTTGTTTGTATACAAAATAAACTTTTTTTAGGTTTTAAGAACTTATACTTAGACATTCCTACTTACATTGCATGCCTCTTTAGCTGAGAGCGCAAAGATTCCCAGCATGCACCCAGGGTCCCGATTCTTTTTTTTGTGAATATGATCTTTTATTTGTTTTTCCATTTTGGTTAACAGTGAGACTTGCAAGTCTCCAAATGCATATAACCTGTAACAGTTTAAAAATCTGAATTAATAGCATATTCATTCGGGCTTGCAGGCCCACAGTGTCGTCGAACTCGCAGTGTCTTTGACTTTTGAAGATATGTTTTTATTATTTCATTGTTTATGAAAGTGTGTAACAGCCAAGGTCGTAGGACTCGCAGGTCTGTCTTTTGGCAGAGAGGTCAGGTCATGTTGGTTATCTACCATTTCGTTTGTAGCGGGCTCCCCGGCCCTCAATATCTTGAGGAAACATAGAAACATAGAATGTGACGGCAGATAAGAACCATTCGGCCCATCTAGTCTGCCCAATTTTCTAAATACTTTCTAGTCTTATCTTATAGTTAGGATAGCCTTATGCCTATCCCATGCATGCTTAAACTCCTTTACTGTGTTAACCTCTACCACTTCAGCTGGAAGGCTATTCCATGCATCCACTACCCTCTCAGTAAAGTAATACTTCCTGATATTATTTTTAAACCTTTGTCCCTCTAATTTAAGACTATGTCCTCTTGTTGTGGTAGTTTTTCTTCTTTTAAATATAGTCTCCTCCTTTACTGTGTTGATTCCCTTTATATATTTAAATGTTTCTATCATATCCCCCCTGTCTCGTCTTTCCTCCAAGCTATACATGTTAAGATCCTTTAACCTTTCCTGGTAAGTTTTATCCCGCAATCCATGAACCAGTTTAGTAGCCCTTCTCTGAACCCTCTCTAAGGTATCAATATCCTTCTGAAGATACGGTCTCCAGTACTGTGTACAATACTCCAAGTGAGGTCTCACCAGTGTTCTGTACAATGGCATGAGCACTTCCCTCTTTCTACTGCTAATACCTCTCCCTATACAACCAAGCATTCTGCTAGCATTTCCTGCTGCTCTATTACATTGTCTGCCTACCTTTAAGTCATCAGAAATAATCACCCCTAAATCCCTTTCCTCATATGTTGAGGTTAGGACTCTATCAAATATTCTGTACTCTGCCCTTGGGTTTTTACGTCCAAGATGCATTATCTTGCACTTATCCACATTAAATGTCAGTTGCCACAATTCTGACCATTTTTCTAGTTTACCTAAATCATTTGTCATTTGGCTTATCCCTCCTGGAACATCAACCCTGTTACATATCTTAGTATCATCAGCAAAAGACATACCTTACCATCAAGACCTTCTGCAATATCACTAATAAAAATATTAAAGAGAATGTGTCCAAGTACAGATCCCTGAGGTACCCCACTGGTGACAAGTCCAAGCTTCAAATATATTCCATTAACTACAACCCTCTGTTGCCTGTCACTCAGCCACTGCCTTACCCATTCAACAATATTTGAATCCAAACTTAAAGATTGCAGTTTATTGATAAGCCTTGTATGTGCAACAGTGTCAAAAGCCTTACTGAAATCTAGGTAAGCAATGTCTACTGCACCACCCTGATCTATAATTTTAGTTACCCAATCAAAAAAAATCAATAAGATTAGTTTGGCATGATCTCCCTGAAGTAAACCCATGTTGTCTCTGATCTTGAAATCCATGTGTTTTTAGATGTTCAACAATCCTATCCTTTAACATGGTTTCCATCACTTTCCCCACTACTGAAGTAAGGCTTACTGGCCTATAGTTGCCCGACTCCTCCCTATTACCTTTCTTGTAAATGGGCACAACATTCGCTAACTTCCAATCTTCTGGGACTACTCCTGTTAACAATGATTGGTTAAATAAATCTGTTAATGGTTTTGCTAGTACACCACTAAGCTCTTTTAATAGCTTTGGGTGTATTCCATCAGGTCCCATTGACTTATTTGTCTTTACTTTTGACAGTTGAAATAGAACCTCTTCCTCTGTAAACTCACGTGTAATAAATGACTCATTTATCCTTTTTCTCAACTGAGGTCCCTTTCCTTCATTTTCATCTGTAAATACAGAACAAAAATATTCATTGAGGCAGTCAGCTAGACCTTTATCCTCTTCTACATACCTTCCTTCTTTTGTTTTTAATCTAACTAATCCTTGTTTTACTTTTCTTTTCTCATTTATGTATCTAAAAAATGTTTTATCCCCCTTTTTTACTGACTGTGCTATTTTCTCTTCTGTGTGTGATTTGGAAGCTCTTATAACTTGCTTAGCCTCTTTCTGCCTAATCTTATAGATCATTTTGTCTTCCTCACTCTGGGTTTTTTATAATTCCTAAATGCTATCTTTTTGTTTTTAACTATTTTGGCCACATCTGCGGAGTACCACATTGGTTTCTTGAATTTTTTGCTTTTACTGACAAGCCTAATGCAATTTTCTGTTGCCTTCAATAGTGCAACTTTTAAATAATCCCATTTCTCTTGGACTCCATTTAAATTGCTCCAGTCTGATA
This sequence comes from Pelobates cultripes, assembly GCA_933207985.1. NCBI lineage: Eukaryota > Metazoa > Chordata > Amphibia > Anura > Pelobatidae > Pelobates > Pelobates cultripes. The sequence goes on along the minus strand of OW240912.1, from coordinate 399,036,347 downwards.
ATGACTCCTCTACCCATATTCTAATTTTAGAAAAGTCTGTTTTTCTAAAGTCTAAAACTTTTGTTTTTGTGTGGTGTGACTCAGTCACTGTTCTTATATTAAACCACACTGACTGATGATTACTGGATCCTAAACTTTCACCTACAGTAATATCTGATACCAAATCTCCATTTGTTAACACTAAATCTAGTATGGCCTCTTTACGAGTTGGCTCCTCAACAACTTGTTTTAGAGACAATCCCAGTAGGGAGTTTAGAATATGTGTGCTCCTGGCACAAGTAGCTAATTTTGTTTTCCAATTTACATCAGGAAGATTAAAGTCACCCATGATGATAACTTCCCCCTTCATTGTCATTTTAGCTATTTCCTCAACTAGTAGATTATCCAACTCTTCAATTTGTCCTGGGGGCCTATAAATCACACCTACACGAGTTACTGTGTGATTACCAAATTCTAACGTAGCCCAAACAGACTCTATGTTTGCCTCACTAACTTTTATTAGGCTAGATTTTATGCTATCCTTCACATACATGAGGACTCGTGAGGACTCGTGAGACCCGGTGGATGTCTTAGGGTTATGTTTTGTGCTCGAGTCATCTTATCCCTTCTGTTCCCTTGAGGATTGTCAGTATACCTATCTTGTCTTTCCCCCCCTTAGTTGGCCCCTGTATGGTTTGCGTGTGCGCAGTGTCTATGTGTCTTGTCTTCTCGTGTCTGTTTTAGTATGAGGTGGTGACATTAGTAGTGGTAAGATGATGTTGCAGGGAGTACCGCAGCGCCAGGGACCTGTCTTCATCCTAACTCTCTGGTTTTGTGGCATCTGTGGTCTAGGTTTGTGGTGGGGTCTGTATCATGTTAGTGAAGTCTGGTTTGGTCGTCTTCAGGATCCAGTGTGTCCAGGTGTTAAGGTATGTTTGAAATGTGTCATTTGCGGTATTGTGGAGTTCCTCTAGGGATCTCAATTCTTCCATTTGTGTGAACCAGGCTTTCAGGGGTAGGATGTGTGCGTGTAGCTTCGTGGGAGTGTGGTACCAGTACGTCAATAATTTATATGCCGTTTCTTGTGTCTTGCTAAAGCTGGAACAGTGATGTGCGAGATAGCATATTTTCTCTCATTCTGCCTTGTCAAATGTATGGCCTAGTGCTGCCTCCCACTTCCCCATGAATCGTGGTTGTTCTACTGGTGTTAGTAGTAGGATATATAAGATAGAAACTCCATGTGCTAGTGGGTTGGGATCTAGGCATAGATTCTTAAAAGAGGTGGTAGCCCGTGTTAGTATCTGTCCTTGTGGGAGTGTGGTGATATAGCTCCGGATTTGTTTGTATTTTAGATGCATCAGGAGGGTGTGTTCTGTGTCTCCCCTTAGATCTTTGAGTGTCTTAATGCCCTCTGTTGTGTGGATGTGCCTGAGCCTGGGTAGTGGGTCCTGTATTAGGTCTTTAAACGCTTTCGGGTCTAGTCCCGGTGGAAAGTCAGGGTTGTGTGTCAGTGGTAGTAGGGGGGGTTCCACTCTCGTAAAGGTCGCTCTTGTGTAGGGGGATTGTTTTGTGTCTCCTCTCGGAGCCTCGGGCGGCAGCCATGGTAATATTGCGACCGGGACTCGTTTTATTAGCCAGATACCTAGGTATTTGATTTTATGTGTTGCCCATTGGAATGTGTAGCGTCAACGTATTAGTTCCGCCCTGTGTTCTGGGATGTTAATGTTGAGTATGAATGATTTAGATTTTATTTTCAGGTTGGAGAGCCTGCCAAAATCCTGGAAAGCTTTCAGTATGTTGGGGAGGGATATTTCTGGGTTAGTCACATAAATCAATAAGTCATTGGCATACGCCGCGATTTTGTGGTTGGTCATCCCTGTCTGCACCCCTGTGATGTCTGGGTTGTTTCTGATGGCTACCAGCAGTGGCTCTAGGGCAAGGACAAAGCGGATCGGGGACAGGGGGCATCCCTGGCGTGTGCCATTTTGTATGTCAAATGGTTCCGACAAGGCGCCGTTTATGACCACCTGGGCGGAGGGTTGTGCATATAATGCCTCTTTCCACCCTCGAATTCCCGGGCCCAGACCAATGTGAGCTAGGGCCTGGAATAGGTATTTCCATCCAACCCTGTCGAAGGCCTTCTCCGCGTCTGTGGATAGCAGGAGAAGGCCTCCCGGAGTGCGCCTGCCGCTGTGCATCAGTGTGAGAGTGTGCATGGTGTTATCTCGTGCTTCTCGCCCCATCACGAACCCTACCTGATCTGGGTGCACCAGGGTGGGCACATGTGCCTGCAATCTAGTTGCCAATATTTTGGCTAGTAGTTTGAGGTCACAATTTATGAGCGAAATGGGGCGGTAGTGTCTGCACTATTACCCATCTTTTCCCTCTTTAGGGAGTATTGTGATGTGCACTGCCAGGGATTGTTTGGGGAAGTGGTGACCTTCTTTGATGGCATTGAATGTTGTTATAAGTGGAGTGTATATTATGTCTGCGTATGTCTTATAGTAGCAGAGCGGCAGGCCGTCTGAGCCCGGGCAGGGTCCTGACTCTTAATGCTAATTTGGGGCTAAATGCTAAATATCTTTAATTCCTTGTATATTTTTGCATACACCCCTGCATAATCATAATTGCGTGCACTATTATAATATTTAAAAGTTTCTAAACAAAAGAGAATGCTGCAAGAGGTAACACTATAAAAAGAATGAATATATATATATATATATATATATATATAATGTGTGTGTGTGTGTATATATATGTATGTATGTATATATATATGTGTATATATAATGTGTGTGTGTGTGTGTATATATATATATATATACATATATATATATATATATATATATATATATATATATGTGTGTGTATATATATATATATATATATATATATATATATATATATACACATGCTTCCCTTGTGAATACAGAGTGATATCAGCCTTCAATTAAAGGAATACTTGAGTGTTGGGAATAGAAAGATGTATTCCTAACGCTGTATTGTCCTTCTGCCCCCATGGCCCCCCATTAATGAATGAATGAACTTTAAACACTTACCTGATTTCAGCGCTGATTCCTTCTCTCCGACACTAGCCAGTGGGAGGACCTAATACGCATGCGTGGTGAGTGTCGCACACATCAGGCCTACCCTATGGGAAAGCATTGAATCAGTTCTTTCCTATGCAGTTTTGCTTGACGCTGGATGTCCTCGGGCAAAGTGTCTCTGTGAAACTTCAGGAAACGCCTCCAGTGACTGTCTGGACATATATACTGTTGTAATCAAAATAATTCAACCCCAGTTGAAAATCAGGTTTATTGTCAAAGTTTACAGACGTTCAGCTGTTTGCAATGAAGAATTCAAACAAAAGCAATTGAATATTATTATTGCCATTTATATAGCGCCAACAGATTCCGTAGTGCTTTACAATATTATGAGAGGGGGGATGTAACTATAAATAGGACAATTACAAGAAAACTTACAGGAACGATAGATTGAAGAGGACTCTGCTCAAACAAGCTTACAGTTTATAGGAGGTATAAAACACATTAGGACAGGAAATAGCAATCAAATAAAGTGGGAGTGAAGTGGGAGTGAAGCAGAGCTGGAGGAGAGAGAAAAGTGCTGCCCTATAGGAGAGAGCACCAGACAGGTATGTGAGGTAGAGGTAGAGGTTACTCTGGGAGGCCATAAGCTTTCCCAAAGAGATGGGCTTTAAGGCACTGCTTAAAGGATTGAAGACTACGGGAGAGTCTGACGGGGTAGGCTGGCTATTCGATAGGAAGGACCCGCCTGTGAGAAGTCCTGCAAGTGTGAGTTGGCCGTACAGGTGCGAGTAGTGAACAGGAGAAGGTCACCGGCAGAGCGGAGAGACCAAGAAGGGGCAAACCTATTGATCAGTGAAGTGATATAAGAGGGGCTAGAATTGTTTAGTGCTTTAAATGTATGGGTTAGCACTTTGAATTGACTACTATAAGATACAGGGAGCCAATGTATGGACTGGCAGAGGGTGAGGTGTGAGAGGACCGACTGGAGAGGAAAATCCGTCTGGCGGCAGCATTCAATACAGACTGTAGCGGGGCAATACAACTTTTGGGGAGACCAATCAGGAGAGGGTTACAAAAATCCATGCTGGAAATTACTAGAGCATGGACAAGCTCCTTGTTCTGTCATGGAAACCTTCTGCGTTTTGTACACGCCTTACTGAGCTCACTGAAACCTTAGTGCTTGTTGCCTTCTCAGAAATCTGGTTGCAGCCATTAATAACTTCCTTTTTCTGCCCTGTCCAGGTATTGTAACCACTGGTCCTTGAATTATGGACTTGCGAACTCTGCTTCCAGTGGTGTTTCTAGGAACATTCAAGGCCTTCACTATTTTTCTGTATCGAGTTCCTTGTTTGTGAAGGCCGGTGATCTTTTCTCTTAACATTGTGGGCCATTCTTTTGACTTAGCCATATTTCTTACATCAAGAACCCCCTAGCCAGTCCAGGTATTTCAAGTGTTCCAGCTATTGAACTATTTAAATTGCTTTTGTTGATTTGTTCATTGCAAACTGCTGAAAGTCTGTACATTTTGACAATAAACCTGATTTTCAATGGGGGTCGAATACTTTTGATTACAACTGTTTATATATTTATCTCCCCCTGCCTTCCCCCATCCTTTTGGTATGTAGGAATTTCATTTTATTTTTAATTCTGCAGTAGGAGGACGGTCTACTTCAAATCAAAGAGTAAGCAGCAGAGTAATGGATTTCATTGGGAAGGTAAGGAGGCCTGTGCATTCTTCTCCTGTAGGCACGTGTGATGTAAATCCAATTCTAACCCTCTACTCGCACAGTCTGTTATTCCCAGCATTAATAGCCAAAGTTTCAAGCCAAGATAGTTAACCCTGTATGAGATGAGCACATGGGTGTAAATACTGGGAATGGGCACAGATCCTCCTCTGTCTTGGGCCCTCCTAGTTAATTATTCATAGAGTAATATGCCCCGTGGCCTGGAAGCTTATTGTTATTAGAGATTTGTTGGTTGGGGAGACAGAAATGTTCACAGCCAGACTGGCACATGTAAAATCTGCTTTGCACAAATTTAATCCCCAGCATTGTGAGATTCATTTTCCATTGCAAATGGCATGACAGACATTCACTACTCCAGCTGGCCCTGCATTATGGGGGTTGCAGTCCAATGCTGCTATAATACCAGATGGTGCCTCTTCCTTCTGGAGTATCGGCAGTTAGTTCGTTAGCTAACTTGTTGTTATTGGAGTATTTTATAGTTGGACAAAAACATCAGCAGGTGGTTTGATTTCTGAAGTACTGGACAGATGGACATAATGAATAGATGCTAATTTGCCTCTGGCCATTATCCTCTCGATATAGAAAACACCAACTCTCCCCCTATGCTCAAGTTCTTCATTGTATCATTGATTTGCACCTGTTTCCTGTCTTATAAAAATCTTCTTCTCAGGACATGGAAGGTCTGTTTTTGAGGAAAACCAATTTATTTATTTATTTTTTAACAAATGAGCCATTTATATATTTCTGTCTGAACTCATGAGGCCTAAGTGGGGTGCCATCTTGTAGCTTTGTAGAGAACAATTGTAAGTGTTTCTATTTAAAAAATAAAATAAAAAAAAAAATAAAAAATTGGGGGATTTAACCTAAAGAAAGCCACATTAGGTCTCCTCAAGGCTGCAAATCTGTTTTTTGTTTTTTTTGCAATTAAAGTATTTATTAGAGTTTATTATACGATCAAGACAAATCAGCCATAAATGTAAATTCAGTAAGGTAAAGAATACAATTCAAAGTAACAGAAATTAATTTGGTAAAATCCTCATTGTGTGGAGATTTCCAATTCTTTGTAGTACACATGCGGAAGGGCGCAGAAACCTAAAACTGCCCTTAAAGGGGCTCCTCAGTGCCCAAATACAAAATGATGATAATAATAATAAAAAACAACTGTCATCGTTAGTTCTAAGCTTGTATATTTGTTGTTTATAGGGACAACTGTTCTTGTTACTAATAAGCTTTTAAGTGTAGCTAGGCCAGTGATGCTAATATGTGGATAACAGATGGTTAATCCAAACCATTAATGAGCTTATAGTTTTAAGATGAACTATCCTTGCTAAGAATGTTTAACTATTCTCAGCTGGCTCTGTAAGCATCATCATCAGAGATAAATCATTTCATAGATTGTTCTTGAGAGGGTTATTCAGTAAACTTAGCATTGTTAGAAATTGTGGAATTGATAGCACACAGTGCATAAGCGACAATGAATGATTTGTAAAGAATTTCTGTTAAAGTATACTGTAAAGGGGTCCATGGTCCCACTCAGAGTAGAGTTAAAAGGTTTTAAATTTACCATTTCTCCCTCGTCGCAACTGTTTTGCTGCAGCTGGCCCTGCCATCATGGCTGAGATAATCAGTCTTCATGATCTCAGCCAATGCAATGCTGAAAAGGCATTAGTAGTTATGGTGACTATAGTGTTCATTTAAAGTAGGGTATCAGAAGATATTTGGTATTTATTTTTTTTTTTCTGGTGTAATGTGAAATAGTATCAGTGTTTTCTTTAACACTTAATTGTGATTTAAAAAAAAAAAAAAAACTTAGTATCTCCAACTTATTATGAGAGATATTTCACTGCATCCAGTAATTTAACCTTATTTTTGATTTATTTTTTTTTGTTTTGTTTTTTTCATGCTTATTCACTATAATGGAATTAAAAGTGAATTTCAAATGTTAGGGTCATTATAGGAATAGAATACTAATTTAACAATAATTACTAAAATTTCATCTCAGTTTATTTTGGCTTAAAAATGTAAACTTTGACTTACTGACAATTTACATTTTAGTGAATAACTCTGGTTATGTCTTAAGACACTGGAACCACACATGCTGCTAAATGGATAATATAGAAATTAACTCCATCCCAGACGTAATTGATAAAGTTTTATTTATGTATTATTAATGGAATTCCTTCTGCATGTAGCTGCCAATTAGAACGTGTCTAAATACCTTTTTGTTCGAAAATGAGATTCATTTTCATCTAATTTAATTAAAATCTGCCATTCACGTAATTGAATTATGTTTAATTATTTTCAGTCTGGGAGATTCATTTGTGAGCGAGTCTTTAAGTCATTGTCATTGCTGAGCCGATAAATCTTTTCAATGCCACTTTTCCCAATTGGTTGTCTGTGAGATTGGAGGTTGCTAATGTCCTTTCCTTGTAACTAATACAGCAATATTCAGGAAGGGTCCTGGCCGTTGCATTCTGTGGCTTGACATGGCTAATTGGTTTTGGCATGCTGGCCCCGGGAAATCTCATCCATCACTTTCGAGCAGGAAGTTTGGCACAAGAGAGAGGAAACATTAAGAACTTTGTCTTTTACTGGTACAGTTCTGTGCTTTGCTAGCTGAATCTCTAATAAGCATCTATCTTATTACTATTAACATTTATATAGCTCCAACGTGTTCTGCAAAGCTTTAAATTTTTAGAAAGGGGATATTTGAGGCCCTGCTCAAATGAGCTTACGAGCTATGTGGATTTGAAGTAGGCGGCCTCTTACCGGTAAGATGATCTAGCTGTGATGTTACCAAAGCTCTAACCAGCCAATATCATATCTATGTTACCTATTTATCGTAATAAATTCTATACTGTACAGTGCGAATGGGGTCTACAGCCTGAGAATGCAACTCCTATCAATTTCAGGCAGCATGGGGCATGTACATCCTATAGACCGCTACACTTAGAGCTCGTAGCCTTACAGCAGCAACATTACATATGTCTGCCTGTTTTAATGCATTGTCCGTCCTTGCATAACAGCTAAATGGAATAGAACCTCAATACAAATACATACCTCCCAACATTTGAAATGGACAGAGAGGGGCGCTTTAATGTTAGGGGTGTGAATGAGGATGCGGCCAGGGCGGGGCTGTTTTGAGAAATATTAGGTGACTTTCTGATAATTTGTGGAGCTACAATGTAAATTATAACAAGACTGATTTCTAAACACATCTATTGTAGTTTAAAGACACATTACTGTAATTTTTTCTGTGGAGCTCTATTATACACTCAGACACACCAACAGTATGGAGCTCCTAGAAAAGAGGGGCATTAGTTTAGAAAAGAGAGACAGAGGGATTGGGCACAAAATAGGGACACTTGGGAGGTATGCAAATATTTATTTTTAGATTTTTTTTAGTGTAAACATTTTAACAAGTGTGTAATAGGAAGATTGTGCCATCATGCGGCTCTGGCGATATCTTCTACTTTTTGTTTTAATGGTTTATGATGTTCCCAGACCTTTCTTTTTGCCGACCTTTTAACCAACCTAACCACTCAATAGCATCTAGATTTCTATCTCTTACCTCCTCCTTTAGACTAACTCACAGACTCACTACACACAGCCCCTATAAACAATACCTTTGAGCTTGTCTTTTCCAACCTTTGCTCTGTCTCTAAAACACTGTTTCCATTGTTTGACCACCATCTTTTAACCCGCACTGTCAATGTGTCCCTCAATATATTCATTCTTTCTTCCCTCTGTCCTTTCCATCTGCCTCATACTACATTTCTGTCCTGTCTTCTGCGCTAGATATGGTTGCAGTCATTTAAAGCTCACTTTAAGTTCCACCCATGCCTTCAATCTTGCACAGCAAGCCCACATGCTATCTCCAATGATTTCCCATACTGCAAAGCATTGTTGGAGAAAGTTTTGCACCACATATGACTTCTTACATTACAAATTCATGCTACGTTCCTATACTGTACTTCTGCACTTTCCCATGACAAGCAAGAGTATTTTATCTCGCTCATCTCCACCTGCTCTCATGATCTCAAATGCTTTTTTCATACCTTCTCTGCCCCAATGCAACCCTGCCATTAACTAACCTTACAGCTAGTGATTTTGAATGCAACTTTACTGACATGATCAGCTAAATTATGAATACCATCTCCCCTCTTTCCTCGTCCCATCTGTCACATGATGTGAAAGCTCCCATAGGAAAGCATTGGTTCAATATTTCCCAAAGGAAAGTTTGAAGGCGCAGGCAACACGTAGCGCATGCACATTCAGTCCCCAATGCTTCTGTATGAAGAGTATTAGTTTGGACCACTCTGACTATGGAGGAGGCCATGATTCCTCCACGATGTCCCAGTGGGTGGAGAGGTAAGCTATGCTGAAGGAGCCTTGAAAAAAGGAAAGTAAAAAGCCTCATTTTATTATTTTATGTGACACACGGTGGGTAGGGGAAGCTGTCTAACAAGGGGCAGGGACACTCTTTAGTGTTATTTTAATTACAAACACACAACATCTTGTATCTATATTTTTCATAGTGGTTAGCTTTGGACACAAGTGTGCACCCTTCATCCAGTCCTCCACTAATACAAATGACATCCCTGCTATTGATCCTTTGGTACACATTCTACAGCTATTATTATAATAAATTTAAAAGAAATATATATGTGAAGTATTCGATGTGGCTTAGTACAGGTAATTAGCTTTCTTCATGTGCACAAAGGTCTATTGTAGATTGCTGGGAATGAATATGTAAGGATATTTTTTCCATGCATCAGTTTTTAAAGGCTCTCTATTTGTGGACCTCTTGAAGTTTCATTCTTCTGATTAAGTGGGTGGCTGCCGAGGGGTCTACAGGTTCTAACAAGTTGATTGTTTTATTCAGTATTTAGTTGCCTCTACTTAATAGATGGCTATTGGAACAAGTTTTGAGACTATTCATCCTTTTTTCAACCTCCATCCATCTGTAGCACTCACAATCTATATATCTCATAGAGACAGTGTAAACAAAATTTAATCGCCCCTTATTTTTTCACTTATATTTATTAATATATGTACGTATACGTTTTCTCTTGAACTGAAACTAGAGTTATAGCTGCAATGTTGATCTTGATTGAAATTCAAATAAAAACAATGTAGACGGGGCTATCATTACTGCAGTTTACATAAATAGAACTGTTCCCTTTTTTCAATTATCTTTCCATTTATTAGAGTTTTACAAATTTTCAAGGTTTTAAGTTGGTAGCTATACATGTACCAGTTGAAACACCAGTCTACGCTTGAAATCCTATAACCCTGTACACCCTATAACCAGAAACACACTCACCGCATTTCATAAATCTCACGGGATTTAAACTGTTTGTGCTGATAGGTGGTTTGGATTTAAGACCAGACAACTTTCAATATCCAGTATTTGGAAATATAAACAAAATATTATCCCTGTGTTACTTTTTCATAAACTGAGCATTTTCTAAAGGCGAACACAAAGTATTCTTTCCATTCTCATTCCCCAGCTTGCGCCCATACTGGCATCCCTTATATAAATACGACAGTAATTTTGTCTTTGTGAAAGACGTTTGAGCATAAAATTTGCCAAGTTCTTGACTGTTTTACTCTCATGGTATTGTGTGGCGAAGCTCAGGGATTTAAAATCGAGAGACTACAAAATCCCTTACTTTATTATCGTGATGAGACATTCTTTCAATGCAATGACTTGCTGAACTTACAAAGGCCAAGGGACTCATGCAATAGAATCTCATCAGTAAGTCTCTGTACGTCTGGCGTTGCACGGATACAAGCAAAGGCTGGAGTTTTGAGCTTTGAGCAGATGGAAAAATCATGAATATTGGCGTTTTGAATGAGAGGCTACTACAAAATGAAGATTAAGCTTTTTCCCATTGTAGCAGTTGACTTCTTTATATATTATATGCATACAATTCGCTTTTACAATTAATAGATCATTTTAAAGAATATAAAATATTATCAATCGTCAATCTCCACATTGTTGTTGTTTTAAAATTTTGCGATAAAAGATGGATGTGTTCCACCTAGTCTATTTGCTCCAATATCACTCACAGTCTTAAACTGGGACAGTACTCTTCTACTCTTGACTGTATGGATGTAAAGGGTTATATAAGGTTAATGGACATTAAGTGTATTTGTAAATTTTGGACTTCGAGATGAGCTTCACCAATAAGGATATAGAAGGCTGGACCTAATGAGGATTAAAGGGACAATCCATTGAGATTGATATCCTGGTCATTTTCCTACTTTTTTACGCCTGATATGAGAACAGACTTGTTTCAGGAAGGGCTAATTTTGAGTTCTTTGAAAGTTTCAATGAAACAACATAATATCGTGAAGAAGGTGATTCTAGCTTTGCATTACCAGGATTCTGTCATGGTCATATACGAAAACACCAGCACATATATATATAGATTAAAGGGAACCTCCAGGCACCATAGCCATTACAGTTTGTGATTATAGAACATACAGTGAGGGAAAAAAAAATTTGATCCCCTGCTGATTTTGAACGTTTGCCCACTGACAAAGAAATGATCAGTCTATAAATTTTATGGTATGTGTATTTTAACAGTGGGAGACAGAATTCCCCCCAAAAAAATAAAATCCAGAAAAACACATGTCAAAAAAGTTATAAATTAATTTACATGTCAATGAGTGAAATGAGTATTTGACCCCTTCGACTTAGTACTTGGTGGCAAAACATTTGTTGGCAATCACAGAGATCAGACATTTCTTGTAGTTGGCCACCAGGTTTGCACACATCTCAGGAGGGATTTTGTCCCACTCCTCTTTGCAGATCCTCTCCAAATCATTAAGGTTTCGAGGCTGACATTTGGCAGCTCGAACCTTTAGCTCCCTCCACATATTTTCTATGGGATTAAGGTCTGCAAACTGGCAAGGCCACTCCAGGACCTTAATATGCTTCTTCTTGAGCCACTCCTTTGTTTCCTTGGCTGTGTGTTTTGGGTCATTGTCCTGCTGGAATACTCAGCCACGATCCATTTTCAATTCCCTGGCTGAGGGAAGTAGATTCTTACCCAATATTTAACAGTACATGGCCCCGTCCATCGTTCCTTTGATGTGGTGCAGTTGTCCTGTCCCCTTAGCAGAAAAACACCCCCAAAGCATAATGTTTCTACCTCCATATTTCACGATGGGGATGGTGTTCTTGGGGTCATAGGTAGCATTCATCCTCCTCCAAACACAGCGAGTTGAGTTGATGCCAAAGAGCTCGATTTTGGTCTCATCTGACCTCAACACTTTTACCCAGTTCTCCTCTGAATCATTAAGATGTTCACTGGCAAACTTCAGACTGGGCCTGTACATGTGCTTTCTTGAGCAGGGAGACCTTGCGGGCACTGCAGGATTTCAGTCCTTCACGGCGTAGTGTGTTACCAATTGTTTTCTTGGTGACTATGGTCCCAGCTGCCCCGAGACATTATTAACAAGATCCTCCTGTGTAGTTCTGGGCTGATTCCTCACCATTCTCATGATCATTGAAACTCCACGAGGTTAGATCTTGCATGGACCACCAGACCGAGGGAGATTGAAAGTTATTTTGTGTTTCTTCCGTTTGCGAATAATCGCACCAACTGTTGTCACCTTCTCACTAAGCTGCTTGGCGATGGTCTGGTAGCCGAATCCAGCCTTGTGTATCAGCCTTCCAGCTGATTGCCATTTGTCTACAATCTTGTCCCTGACATCCTTGGACAGCTCTTTGGTCTTGGCCATGATGGAGAGTTTGGAATCTGATTGATTGCATTTGATTCTGTGGACAGGTGTCTTTTATATAGGTAGCGAGCTGAGATTAGGAGCACTCCCTTTAATCTCAGCTCGTTACCTGTATAAAAGACACATGGGAGCCAGAAATCTTGCTGATTGATAGGGGATCAAATACTTATTTCACTCATTGACATGCAAATTTATTTATTTATAAAATATTTTACCAGGAAAGATACATTGAGATTTTTCAAATTAATTTATCACTTTTTTGACATGCGTTTTTCTGGATTTTATTTTTGTCGTTCTGTCTCTCACTGTTAAAATACACCTACCAATAAAATTATAGATTGATAATTTCTTTGTCAGTGGACAAACGTTCAAATACTTTTTTTCTTCACTGTATAGTACAAATAGTCTATAGCGCAATCCAGGATGAAAAAATAAATTAATAAAATGCATTTGGAGGAAATATCCATCTAAAGATAGTTTTCTTTTTAAAATACATTATAGTCCAAAAGTTATTCAGCATAAAATAGGCCAGGTTTAGTTATGTAGCGTGAGACTGTATATTCATGTTATATTTACATTTTTGGTAAATTAATTTCATTAATTCAAGTTAATTGAACTTGTGTCTGCAAGGATAAAATGTTCTTTTGTTTCACAGCAAAATGTTATGCACCTTACTTTTAAAGGATTAGTAGAGGCACCATGAACACTTTAGTGATTTGAAGTAGTCATGGTGCTTGGAGTCTGTATGTGCATCTCTGACAGCAATAAGAAAAATCTTTTTATGTGCAGAGGCGTAACCCCTCCCCCAGCAGCATTATTAGTACGCCATTACCGGCACTGGACACGAGTTCCAGGCTGGCTTATGTCAAGTCTGTGCATATTCTTTGCACAGAGAGTCATTAATTGGCTGAGAGCGCTAATGCGCAGGTGCGGCATTGCTGCGCATGCTCATTTGGTCTCCTCGGCCAGTGGGCAGGATCAGTTTTGCCCACCAGCCAATGCAATGCAGAGGAGGAGCGGCAGCGGAGGAGGAAGCAGCGACGTGGGACATCGTTGCTGCCTCAGGTAAGTCACTGAAGACAACCGGGATTGGGAGGGTGAGGGGACCTGCAGTGCCAAGAAAACGGATTGTTTTCCTGGCACTGGAGTTTCCCTTTAACTAAAAATGATGTTTAAGCCAATATAAGAATATTGTTTTAGTTAAATAAAACCATTGATGTTCTCTAAATACAAGTGATTAACCTATTAAACTGGAGACAGTTCACCTTGCAATAATTGCATTATTATCTATGTATTTTTAATGGCATATAGCAAAATCAGTTCTAGTATAACTGTTAAACTTATCAGAAAAAAAATATTTTAAATATGAAATCTTACTCTGGTTGCAAATATTACACATTATGACAAGCAAGAAGAACTAGTCTTTACATTTTAGAAATCAAATGTTTTATTCAAGTCTTACTGACCAGTGATTTAAATTGTGATTAAATTCTACTTGATTTAAATCAAATCCACCCTGGTGCAATCCCTCTGGTTCTTTTAAACATGTAAAATTATATTTTTTCCATATACAGAGGAAGTAAAATGCTTGTTATTTTCATATTGGTGGCAATGGAAATGAGCTTTGAGTTCCTCTGGGAAAACAAGCAGTAATAATTATGGATGACCAAAAACACACAAAACTTCGGGATACGGCTGGAATTAAATCTAAAAGGAACACAAAAAAATACAAATAGTGAAGTACAGTTTATACATTCAAATCATGCGCTGTACATAGATGCACTCACAAGAAGATGTAGAATATATCGCTCATAGGGTGCCTCCCCTGATAGAAATGGGGGGCCAATGATCCCTTGTTTCCTTGTGGAATACCAAGCGGGAAATGGTAGGAAAAAAACGATGCTTTTATTAATAAAAGGTGAAAAAAACACCTTCAATATAAAAATATAATATAAGAAACAAACAGTATGGTCCTATGCGTTTCGTTCTTTAAAGAACTTCCTCAGGGACCGTGACAATGAATAAAATCAAAGCATAAGATTACAGCAAAAATGTTTTTTTACATGCTGTAATCTTATGCTTTGATTTTATTCATTGTCACGGTCCCTGAGGAAGTTCTTTAAAGAACGAAACGCGTAGGACCATACTTTTTGTTTCTTATATTATATTTTTATATTGAAGGTGTTTGTTTCACCTTTTATTAATAAAAGCATCGTTTTTTTCCTACCATTTCCCGCTTGGAGTCCAGAGTATTACTACGGTATTCCACAAGGGATCATTGGCCCCCCATTTCTATCAGGGGAGGCACCCTACGAGCGATATATTCTGCATCTTCTTGTGAGTGCATCTATGTACAGCGCATGATTTGAATGTATAAACTGTACTTCACTATTTGTATTTTTTTGTGTTCCTTTTAGATTTAATTCCAGCCGTATCCCGACGTTTTGTGTGTTTTTCGTCATTTATATATGAAAAGGTCGTCTTCCTTGGGTAATGATCTTGGGAGGCTGTTTTATAATTTTTGAAGTTAAGTATCTATATATGTTACACCACGGTTATTAACCATAGTAGTGTCGATATTGTGCTATTAGTAATAATTATGGTTCTGAATTGTTTTGTGTTCCGAAACGATATGGATTTCATCCAACATTAGTTGGTGCATCCTTGGTGGACAAGGATGTCTAAGAAGGTGCCATATTGTCCAACTTCTGACGTTTAAGGTATTTGGCACTGCAACATCATATTAACCAGTATTTTACATGAAATACCTTATTTTTCTGTGCAAAAGATGCCTCCATGTATACATTTTCAATCGATCTGGCACTATGCACATAGGTCACTATCATCACATCTCACGGATACGGTATGACACAACGCACATACTTGTCCTCTTGTACTATATGAATGTATGCGGGGTAGAACGGGCCAAGGCTGGTATACACCCTAGCATTTTTGCCACACGTAAGCACAGGCTAGGGGGACAGAATGGGGGCCCCCATAGGGGTGGCGGTGTGTCCGGCACCAAGGGCCGCTCTGTTGGACCTCGGCCAGGGTCATGGCTTATAGCCCAGAAATGAGCAGGGGTTGTCAAGAGGTTCGCGGGGGGGGGGCTTTTTGTCACCCCTGGTATGAGATGTTTTGATGCACACCTATCACTGTTGATTGCATTGTTTAAATGTCGATTGTTGTAGCTTGTAATGCAACACGGTGTACTTTGTCTCTACTGTTCACTTGTCACTGTATGAAAAACCTTTAAATAAAGAATTAAAAAATTAAATAAAAAAAGATGCCCCCATATATGACGACCCCTATGTTTTTTAACCCAAGATTAGGAAATCTATATTTTAAACATCAAATAGAACTACTTTGACATTTTAGAGGTGACTTATAAGAAGGGCAGCATACTTCTGATTCTCATGCCTCCCTTGTGCTATGGTATTCTGTGAAGTTATTGGCTCTCTACTGCATGCTGGGAGACTACATCTCCCACAATACAGTAGGTGGTGTGAGGGCATGCCAGGACATCACAGTAGTATTCCCTCTGCTCCCTAATCCCCATTTCCTCCCCCATAAATATAAATCAGAAAGCAAGACCTACCTGAGGTGGAGCAAACTTTAATACATCTGCCTTTTATGATGTGGCATGTCTCTGGAGCTCTTTTGGTGGTAAGTGCTGATGTCTGCTGGGGACCTCTTCCTCCTTGCCACAGCATTTAAAAGTGGATCGGCGGGAGGTAGACCAAGTATGTGTGTGGGCCGTGGCCATCTTAACTCAGGCCCAGCGCACACACTTTGTGTTTTTTTTTAAACTTCTGCAATGACATTCCGTGTATAAGACGACCCCCAATTTTAGACTAAAAAAATTTAGAAAAAAAACATAGTCTTATACATGGAAAAATACGATAACTTTCTGTTAATTTACAAAATATTTGCTGAAACTCCTATATAGTTCATATGCAGCCCTACAAATTATTCCTTTACATCCTCTGATCGTACCGTCTCGGAAAGCAGTTGTGCTTATAGTCAAATTATGTTAATGTTATTTAAATTTTCTCTTTTTATACAGTCTTTTATTTACAGTGGAATTATCTTAACGTTGGCTTTTTATATGCTACATTTATTAAAACTATTTTTATCTAATGTGACAGATCTCCTCTAATAGATTAAGGAACATCTTGCCAAAAAATAATTCTTGCGTCCTCTGCAAGATACCTTCCCTGCTTCATTTCACTGGAGCAATGTATGGTCACCCTCTAGTTGAATGATGATTTCCAGGCGATTAACTACTTGAAAAATCCTGCACCTTTTTAACTTAATGAGAAGCAGGCTAGAACACAGTTTGACAGGCACTGATGATAGATGGACTTTTTTTCCCCTTCGATTTCTCTCCATCAAAAAGAAAACAAAGTTAGTGTTTTTGTAAGCTAGCTTTGGATTACCTTAAATAAATTGGATTTTTTTTCCCCTAAAGTGATTTGTTTTTTCTTTCTGAATTTAAATAGTGATTAATGAATGTTACCTTTTCAGTATATTTCACTGCTTTTATAGTAATTATGTGTTTCCTTGCTTAAATCTTTCCTTTCCTTTTATTTCTTTTTTTTTTTTTTACATTATTGGAGAGAAATGAAATTAATGTCCCACAGTCCTGTTCAGAAATTCAATGGGCAGAATTATATTTTTTAGTAAAATAAAAGGGTAGGTGTAGCGCCTAAGGTGTCCTTGGAGGTATATGAAACGACAAAGAAAGAAAAACAACAGTGTAATACGTAGAATATGTTTGAGTAAAAAGGATAAAGAGTGTACACTCACACTTTTTAGGAGCTTAAATTCAGCTCCATCATGGATGCTTGGGCAGAACGATCCCTGCCTTTGGATATAGTGAAGTACAGGTTCTTCATGCAGTCCTCGTAATGATTAATCTTTTCATACATATGTGGAGGAAAATTACAATATATAGGTGCAGTATGCCATATCAAATAGCAGCAATAAATAAGTATAAAGATGTGCACTCACATATTATTGAGCCTAAATAGCGGCTCCACAGGTATAGCCATTCAGGGGATTACATTTTTATAGCAAATCAGTGGATGGGGATAGCTATATAGATCTAGGGACATTGACACTATTGGGTTAGGAATACAGGTTTGTATTCCCAATGATATAGTGGTCCTTTAAAAAGGATGCACCCTTAAAATAATAGTACCAAAAAAACTCAAAGTAATTCTTGTATATTTAAATTATGCTATATTACCTATATATATCTTACTTCCTTCATGCCACATTACCAGATGAGGGGTGCTATAATATTCTCTATTTTAACAGCCCCCATAATCTTTCCAGTGGTCCATAATTGATATGCAGTAGCCAGATACAAGGACATATACAAAGTATTGCTTTGTAAAATGTATTATTGATTGTTTGTGTTATATTTAGTGACCTGCATTTTATGCCTTCATACCTCCATTTCTCAAAAAAAAAAAATACTTTTCAGTTACCTAATTAACCAAGTGAATTTCAGAATATTTGGTTTGTCCCCCTTTTACCCTCATTCCTAATGTCTCACATTACATATTGATTGTCTTGATTTTACTTTACAGCTACCTTGACCTCTTCAGTAGAAACTAGAACTGGATTAGATTAGTTTGGGGTCTGTTAGTAATTTCACAGCCATAAGAAGTGTGCAACTTTCCTATTTAAAGAAATAATAAAAACTGAGCCGGCACTGATTATCAAATTAACCGGCAACGCTTATCACACATCTTATCTCACTAAATTCATATTAAATCTAATTTTCTCACAGCAAACGCTGCACTTCTAATTAAAACCTCATATTTTTCAGATGGATCCACTTCCACTTTTAGCAGTATTGGGTCACGAAAAGGTCCCTCTCTCCAGCCCAATTTCCAAACCAATTTGCTTTTACTGTCAAGTCTAGTTAACTGATGCATGTCTATAATATGCATTTTTACTCTTTTCACTCATGTGCCACTGCCCCCCCCCATATCCCCCCTTAAAAAAAAATGCAGATTTATTTCTCCTCTCCTCCATGTATGGATAATTTTAAGCCACAATAGCATAGTTCTGTGACATGTGAATTAAAGATATTGGAAGGATATTTTCTCCCTTCCTTCCTTACTTTTCAGGCTCTATTGTATTGTAATCAATCACATTCAAGAAGTAGAGAAGATAGATGGACAATTTATTAAACATTTATTTCATGCATACAGAGGAGAGGGAGATTAGAAGTGTAAATGTTTCATAATTTAGGTTAAATACCTTGCTTTTTTTTATTTATTTATATATATATATATATATATATATATATATATATATATATATATATATATAGATACATGATACCTTTTTTATTGAATTAAGATAATATTTCAAAGACATGCTTTCAAGAGTTTTCCTCTCGAAAGCTTGTCTTTGAAATATTACGTTAGTCCAGTAAAAAAAGGTATCATTGCATACTGCAATACTCTGGTATTTTGGCATCTTGTCTACTGGGCTAATATGGCTAATCATATCTACAATATATATATTATATATTATATATAAAAATTTTCTCACCCCTCCTGGGTGGTATGTTTATTCCTCATTCTCGGGTCGTCTACCAGAGGCCTGGGAGTTTGAGGGTTCTGCGCAGTATCTTAGCTGTTCCTAGAACTGCACTCTTCTGCACAACAATCTTAGATGTCATCCCACCTGGAATCTGTTGTAGCCACTCCCCCAACTTGGGAGTCACATCCCCTAGTGACCCTATCACAACTGGGACTACTACTGCCTTCACTTTCCACATCCTTTCCATTTCTTCTTTCAGTCCTTGGTATTTCTCCACCTTCTCATGTTCCTTCTTCCTGATGTTATAGTCACTGGGTATTGCCACATCCACCATGACTGCAGTCTTCCGTTCCTTGTCTACCACCACGATGTTGGGTTTAGTTTGCCAGCACTTAATTGTCTGTCTGGATCTTGAAGTCCCACAGTATCTTAGCCCTGTCATTCTCGACTACCCTTTGTGGTATCTCCCATCTGGACTTAAGCAGGTCAAATCCATGTTCTGTGCAGATGTTTTGGTACACGATCCCTGCTGTATGCTGTTCCTGAGATATATATATATATATATATATATATATATATATATATATATATATAAATAATAGCTATAAAAAGTATATTGAAATATATAATAAATACAATTTTGTAGCATTCTCTACTGTGTGTTCAAGTGTAAGTTTAAAGTCTGTTTAAACATCTCTGAAAAGATATGTATGTATTTAATAAACATAAAAAATTACTAGTGTTTTTATCGTAAAGCATAAGTTGGCATATGTCTTTAATTTTCCGAACATTTCTAAGCGCCTGTCACTGCAAATGACACCTCTGGAGCTGTACACACACCAGCTGTAACTCCATGCAGTGCCCTTGCATCCCAGCAGGAAAATTAGGCTGTCTCCAGATTTATAATTCACAGCCCAATTAATGATCTTGAGATTAAACCGGATCCGTGAGTGCATGTAGCTGTGCAAACTGGCCTCTTGTGTATGGCGCAATGATTCCAGAGGATAACAAAAGCATTCAGTGTGCAAAAACATATGTTAATCTTAAATGAGGACATTGTTTGAGGGGCCTCATAAAGTCAAAGGCCTCTGGCAATGCAGCAGGGACTGACTCTGTAAGGTTGAGGGGAGGTTGTACTGGGAATTCTAAAAACTAGGTATTTTGTTGTTCAACTAAACTTCATTTTACAGGCTGGTGAGAGAAACTTAGAAAATCTCAGAGGAAAATATATCATGATAACAGCTCTCTCTCTTAATATCATAAAAGGTATTAACACTAAGGCCTTCAACATCAGTTTAGCTCAGTCACAATTACTTCTCCTATAGCTGCTTTCTCTTCTACAGGCCCGTGGCACTATGTCTGTACATGTTTGTTTAGAATGATTGACCATAGTCATCAGGTGATCAACCAGTGTAGACATATATAACATTTAACCCATTGGGTAATGTTTAGATAGGTAGAAGTATGAAGGTAAGTGGCAGAGCTTGAACATGGAGAAATCACTCCAATTTGGTTCTCGTCTAGAATAAACTGGACCAACGACGTTACGGGTTTTTGAGGTCCTTAAATAACAGCACTTCCAGTGGTTTCCAGCTTAGGTTAGATGAAGTGAAGTCTAGATATCTCGTGACTTGACTGGTCAATTATTTCCTATATTTGCACCTATCTTGATATTTACTAGGCTCCCATTCCAACCATACATTCTAAAGTGCAAGATTTCTCTTTTTTGGACACAGGAGCAATAACATTACAGTGGGTGCTTGGGTGACCTTTGATACCTTATCAGCCTGATGGCGGTCAGTCGGGCTACATATATAAAGAATAATATGCCATATCTGCTCATTAATGTTATTTAACTTTTAGTCAGTGAAAATTAGACCACCCCCTTCTACGGTGGCTTTAAAACTGACGTAATAAAAAAAAGAAAAAAGAAAGACAAAACCAAATAATGCTCCGTTGCCTGGGAGTAGGTAAAATAAATCTTAGACCATTTTTTTAATGCCAATGTTTACATTTTTAGTCTTATCTGTTGGACATATATGAAAACATCATGTGGCTCAGCTACAATAGAGCCTGAAGCAATACGGTCTTTAATTACATTCATGTGAACATGGTCTAAGGATACAACAGACATGTCCAAAACAATTAGGGAAACCCTTTACTCAGACTTGCAGTATAAGATCTATTAGAGATGCATTATCTCCCTGTTGGACCACACACAGCATCGTTAATCTTTTTTTTTTTTTTTTACACAAGGTTCTGTGTTTACATTTGCCTTATGCCGCATTGCATTATGGGAGTGTAAGCAATATACAATTTGTTTGCAAAAAAAAAACCAGAAGCCTTATGTCGATTTTAGCATATTTTTATTCGATGTTTTATCTGTTTTGCAGAACCTATTAACTGAAATCTTGTTCAGAAAGCCCCCCAGCTTTAAACCGAATAGTTTGCTTCTGGTGTCTTGTTTGTGATCATTTATTACTACTGTAGTTGCAGAGGCCAGACTAATGACTCCCACATATTGATTAAAATATGAATTAGAACCATATGAGGTTATGCCATTCAAATCAATAAGGTTTCTCCTCTATGTAAGTGATTTTCAGATCGCTCATGTTATCTTTTTCTATGCAAGTAAGTACAATACATTCTTTAAACATAGTGATACAATATGTGAAGGCATTTTTCTTAAAAAAACAAACATAAACCTGCTATCCAATTCCCCCACCCTTTGCACCTGTGTCAATGTACCATATTTTATACAATTTGTTTATTGGTATGTTCCTATTTATTACTCTCTATATATATCTTAGACACCACTGGGGAGGTGTGTATTGATATATAAGCTATAGATAATATATTTGTATTAGAATTTACTATGGGACCGATCTACTAAGTGCTTACACTTTCAATTCACCATAAATCAGGAAGTGACCAGATGTTGTGATGTTGTCCGGCACTCATCTGTAAGGCACATTAAAGGTTAAAGGGACACTATAGTCACCAAAACAACTACAGCTTATTGTATTTGTCCTGGTGAGCAGAATCATTCCCTTCAGGCTTTTTGCAGTAAAGACTGTGTTTTCAGAGAAAATGCAGTGTTTACATTACAGCCTAGGGATAACGCCAAGGAGGCAGAGCCAAATGCAGCCCTGGCCAATCAACATCTCCTCAGAGATGCATTGAATCAATGCATCTCTATGTGGAAAGTTCAGTCAATGCAGAGCATGAAGACATTGAACGTCACTGCTGCACACTGTGCAGCACTTACCCAGGAAGCACCTCTAGTGGCAGTCTGAGGAGTGGCCACTACAGGTGTTCCTAGGCTGTAATGTAAACACTGCCTTTTCTCTGAGGAGGCAATGTTTATATCAAAAAGCCTGTAGGGACACCTCTCAGCCCCGGACACGGCATTGATCCATGACAAATAGAAAATGCCCATCACGGCATATCACTCTCTGCTGTATGAGCAGAACTACCCTCCTATGTTCTGTGCCCTCATAAGACACCTGGAGCATTGGACAAACCTATTTCATGCCTCGAGAGACTTAACTCTGTAAAGATGAACTGTCTCACCATACTGCTGTTTTTATTCCAAACCTTGCCTGTACCTATCACACGGGGGACCTAGCGAGCCTACAAAAAATGATCGCTCTGTTCATATGGCAAAGGAAAAGCTCTTGAATTGTGCAAAATTTACTATAGCGACCTAAAGACAGAGGGGGGTTAGGGCTACCTAACATATATCTTTACTACCTAGCTGCACAATTAGCCCAAAAAGCACATTGGCATTCTCCGCCTTACTCCCGTTGCTGGGTAGACAGTGAATCACTACTCATGGGACATGATCTCCCTCAGATTTTTATATGGCTACCCAAGGAATGCAGGGCATAAAGACCACATGCCCAGCAATACTCAATTCCATCAGTATATGGGACCAGACCGCAACAAAATTCTCCCCTAGTAGATTCCTCTCCCCAATGACACCAGTCTTCAGAAACAGGGTCTTCCCACCAGGAATGAGAGCTAGAGACATTAACTGAATAGAATGCACAAGTCTCCAAAGATATATTCACCTATACGTAGACACTAGTCCCATATGATTGACTCAAAGAGCTCTTGCCTCTTACCACCAAAGATTATTTCCGCTGAATCCAATTACGCGATTTTGCCACCAAAAAAGAAGTGAAGGCTGCTACTTAACACAAGCTTAAGTTTTTTGAGAAAATATGCTTTCAAGAGCAGCATCCAAGAGGTCTAATATACTTGCTATATAATCACCTTGGCATAGAATCTAATGAGTGGGGCGACCTCCGATATACCAACCAATGGGAAAGGGGAGGTATTAGAGGGAAAAGATTGGCAGAACATCTGGGAGGCCACTGCCCAGTCATCCATCTGCATAACCCTCCAGGAGCAATCATTTAAGACAATGTTTAGATGGTATACCACCCCAGTGAAACAGTTTTACATGAAGCTAACCCCTACAGATACCTGCTAGCCCTCCTGTGGTAAAAGAGGACACTATATACACATGTGGTGGTTCTGCCCCTCCATCCAGGCATACTGGACCCAGGTAATACAACTTAGCTCTAAAATAATGCAAAGAAAATTAAACCTGGACCCCTGGGCCTGTCTCCTATCTAAACCAACTGAGGGCCTTACCTGACCCGAGCAAAAACGACTCAGGCCCATATATAAATGACTCTTACCTAGGTGACCACCAAAATCAAGGATAACTACCTTATGGATAAGCTAACCTCAATGGTCCGTAACACCACTAAAACCTTCCAAAAGGTATGGGACTTATGGGAACAATACATAGAGCAGGTGGAGGGTTAGCCTGGTGCATGGACTCTTGAGGGGGTATGGTTTACGTTTAATATTTTTTTTTAAATGAAACATAAAAATGATTGTTGCATAATTGCAATTTGTACTTTGTACACATGTCCCTTGCGTAATATACTAAGCATAGCACGAATTATGTGAGCACCTACACATTCACCTATTGCTCAGGAACCAGTGGATGTACAGGATTGACATGTAGCTGAAAACACTCTTTATACCGCACTTATTATTGTACTCTGTATAACGACTTGTGAATGTCCAATTGATCTTTTGCAAAATAAATAATAAAAAAAAGCCTGCAGGCACTAGCTATACTCACCAGAATGACTACTTTAAGCTGTAGTTGTTCTGGTGACCATAATGCCCCTTTAACTTTGAAAATATCTCACTGCTGATTAACTTTGTCCACTGTGACCAACATGTTAGCGCCTCGTCCTCTTAAAACCAATCTGACTACAGTTCAGGAAAACTGGCATCGATGGTTGTTGAGATTGTACAAGAGCGTTTTCCTTTTCCAAAATAAATGGAGACATTAAAATAAGAAATTATACCCATATGTGTTGGATTTAAACTCTTATTATTATCTAGGGGCCCTGGCTTTGTATACACGAGGCAGGACTTCGGTCAGTACTGTGTGTTGCAAATATGTAGGGCTATAAATACTATAATATACGGTTTTGATATTGATCACAGGGGAGAACCTTCTGGTATTTTCTCAAGTCAGATTCTTATTTATTTTCTCCACATAAAACATTGCGATCCTGAGCAGCTATATTCCCCATAACGTGCAAGAGAATTTTTCTGCAAGTACTTCATCATAGATCAACCTCTTTATTACGTGAGCTATTTCTTCAGACTGTAAATTGCGTTGGGCCCTATGTTTAAAGATGTTACCATAGATGGAAATAGTTAGGATTTATGTCAATACACCAGCAATCCAATTTTATTTATTTGACATATTGGATAATCTACACACACAAGCTATGACATAGGTCTTCATATACATACTTTAAAATACATCTTATTCTCTGCTTCCCCCTCCCCTCACACACAAGGACTCATATTTTAAATTGCACCAGTAATATTTCATTATTTCTTTATTTCATTCTTATGGATTAATAGATATTTGCAAGGTTGAAGGAACACTATAGCTTTAGGTATACAAATGTGTATTTCGCTATAGTGCGCATGCGCGACAAAATGCTGTGCTGGGCCAATCAGATGGGCACATATTCCTCGTACCTATAGCTCAGCGTTTCATCTTTCTTTTGCTTGATTTCTCTTATGGTCTTATTTTGTGCATTCACAAAAAAAGAGGAATTCGTTCCAAGTTAGGCTATGTAATTGAAAATGATTAATCTGATAATTTGCCATACTAAGCTGGTGTAATGCTCCAGCTGTAATAGTTGTAGTACCTGTTCACCTGTAATAGTTGACAGCCCTGATTTTAAGAGGGCCTGACCCACCCCCTCAACTTTGTTTCCTGATGTCTCGCTTTTAGGGACTCCAGGGAACTGTCCCCAAACAGTGCATCATTAGACGTGCTGGCACAATGCTCAGGGCACTAGGATCCTGCAGAGAGCATTGAAACTCTGCTCCTGTGTGGTTTGCCCTTGGTGGGCTGGTCTGCTTGATTGGCAGGCAGCCTGGTTTACATTTACGTCAGGCTGACCTGCCATTTTTCGGGTGGACCCGCCCCCTTCCATTTTGGTCCACTCCCACCGGTATCCCACTTAACAGGACACTGATGTTGGAGGTATGCTATCTGAATGTTGTCTTCTCTATATAAATCCACTTCCAGTCTTTCCACTATATTGGTTTCCTATTACTGGAAACATTTGTTGTATTATCCTATTCAACAAAGTCTCGTTGTAGCCTTATATTTAGTGGTCAATATATAGAAGAAAAAACTGGATTGTGTATATAAAAACCTACAAAAATAACTAATATGTTCTTTTAACTACATCTGCATAATTAAGTGTTGCGAATAGGATCACAAGCCGTTTGTTTAGTACTATTTTATATGTGGCTTTAATTAAAAAAAAAAAAAATAGTTGCTTGTTTTTAAAGCTACAACTAATAATATTTATATAATTCTTCGTTTAAGAAACAAAGGGTTTATTTTGTCTCTAAACAAGGTGTGTGTAATTGTTCATTAAAATAATGGCAATCTGCTTAATTTGTTTCCTATGTAAGGAAGTGGAGTACAATATATAAATGACTTGGCACTTTCTAGTCAAAGGCTACGCTTGTCTCCCCCCCCCACCCCCCCGAAGGACCTCTGCAGACATGGTAGCAATAGCCGCTGTGTTCATGGCATTTGTCACATTTTAAGAGAGGAACTTTTACACGGTGCGTTAACTGTGTAAACAGCAATAGTTTACTTGTTCTGCATTTGTATAGTTACCAATTAATAACTCTCTCATGAAACATGCAAGAATCTTTTATATATGGCTTTTAGGGATATTATTCGGTTATGCTGTTTACAATATATTCAAATGTAAAACGCAAGATATTATTTAAAAGTAAAGTGTCAGGATAAGGGTTAGGCAATCCCTTTGTTAGTTTAGAGAAAAATTAAAAAAAATAAATAAAAAAAAGATCTTATTCTATGTAGCCAATATAAAAGAAACTGTACATATTCAGTTATGCCATTTGTGGTCTTTAGCGATCTATTGTTATTAATATTATTTAATTTTGTAGTTAAAGGTACACTCTGAGCC
Organism: Pelobates cultripes; assembly: GCA_933207985.1. Classification (NCBI taxonomy): domain Eukaryota; kingdom Metazoa; phylum Chordata; class Amphibia; order Anura; family Pelobatidae; genus Pelobates; species Pelobates cultripes. The sequence goes on along the minus strand of OW240912.1, from coordinate 399,009,689 downwards.
CCATAACTACTACAACATTTGGTAGTGGTTATGGTGCCAGGAGCCACAGACACAGTCTGCGGAAAATGATCAGACTGTTTATGAGCAGTTTCATACTTACCTGTCTCTGTCAAAGGAGAGGAACGTGGGTAAAAAGAATGGGTGGAGGGCATAACTAAAACCTGGGGTACCATTCAATGTTCAAGGTTCCAAATTGTTTTGAATTATTTTTTTTCTTGCTGTTTACTAATTAAGATGCTAATTCGCTTTGCATTATTTTTTTTGGGGGTGGGGGTGGAATAAAGGGCAGTTGTGTTGGGAACGGCAATTTCCTAGAACATGCGTTTGTTTCTTTATTTAATTAGCGACATCCGTGTGCTGTTTGTACCCACATCTTGTGTGACGAACGCCTTTGGTGGTGATTGTGATAAATCTCTTCAGATTGTTGTAGTTTAGTCTGGTGCTAGACCAGAATTCTTCCCTGTTAAAGGACCACTATAGTGCCAGGAAAACAAACTCGTTTTCCTGGCACTATAGGGTCTATAGGTCCTCCCCACCCTCAGGGTCCCACTTCTGCTGGGCTGAAGAGGATAAACACTCATGTTTCTCCAGCGCCAGGCTCCCTCAATACATAGAGGAGGTGGAGGGTTAGCCTGGTGCATGGACTCTGGATGGGGTATGGTTTATGTTTAATTGTTTTCTGAAAATGAAACTTAAAAATGATTGTTGCATAATTGCAATTTGTACTTGATACACATGTCCCTTTGCTTAATAGACTAAGCATAGCACGGATTATGTGAGCACCTACACGTTCACCTATTGCTCAGGAACCAGTGGATGCACAGGATTGACATGTAGCTGAAATCACTATTTATACTGCACTTATTACTCTGTAGAAACACTTGTGAATGTACAATTGATCTTTTGCAAAATAAAGAATAAAAAAAAAAAAAAAAAAAGCCTTTAGGGACTAGCTATACTCACCAGAACAACTACATTAAGCTGTAGTTGTTCTGGTATCTATAGTGTCCCTTTAACTTTAGGTACCAGAACAACTACAGCTCTGCTGTCCCTCTGCCGACGTCTGTGCCGAATGCACATGCGCGGTAAGAGCCGCGCGCATTCAAACAGTCCATAGGAAAGCATTTCTCAATGCTTTCCTATGGACGTCCAGCTTCTTCTCACTGTGATTTTCACAGTGAGAAGTGCGGAAGCACCTCTAGCGCCTGTCAATGAGACAGCCACTAGAGGCCGGATTAACCCTAGTGTAAACATATCAATTTCTCTGAAACTGCTATGTTTACAGCTGCAGGGTTAACACTAGATGGACCTGTCACCCAGACCACTTAATTGAGCTGAAGTGGTCTGGGTGCCTATAGTGGTCCTTTAAGGATACTACTATTTCTCTCTCTGGGTATATGTAGGTGCACTACTTGTTAGCATGTGCCATGTTTACCATAGGGTTCATTAAATTTTTTTGATGTTGCAGGTTTTTTGTTGTTGAGTCTTGGGAGATTCATCGTGGGTAATTTCACAAAGGAACAACAAATTAGCAAGAGAGAACAATTTATTCATCAACATTTTCTTTTAAATGACTCCATCAATAAGCCAAAAACTTGCAGTTTCTGGGGTACAGAAAATCCATGGATAATTCATCAACACCAATTGTACCCTAGCAATAGCAAATGCACCGTCTGGTGTGGGGTTACCTCGCAGGAAGTTATCGGGCAGAAATTCGAGAGATAGGGCCTGAAACATTAGCTAATGTTATGAACATGCAATTGGAAAAGACTGACTTTGCAAGGCTATGGGTAGAGCCGATTTAAAAGATGTCATCTTCCTTACCTAGTCAAACAAATACGTTCCATACGTTGAACATGCAATTGCATGTAATATAATTGAAATTGGTACATTAATAAAAAGTTATTGACTCCTCAAACCCGAACATGAATTTTGGCCAAACCTGTGCCTATGAGATAGACCGTTATTAAAGTTTTAGTGACCCATTCCATTTTAGCTACCTTCCATTTGTAGGTATCCTAGCATGCTCAGTTTAATTATTATTATTATTGCCATTTATATAGCGCCAACAGATTCCGTAGCGCATTACAATATTATGAGAGGGGGGATTTAACTATGAATAGGACAATTACAAGAAAACTTACAGGAACGATAATTTGAAGAGAACCCTGCTCAAATGAGCTTACTTTCTATAGGAGGTGGGGTGTAAAACACAATAGGACAGGAATTCGCAATCAAACAATGTGGGAGTGAGGCAGAGCTGGGGGAGAAAGTAGAGTGCTGCCCTTCAGGAGAGAGCAAGAGACAGGTATGTAAGGTAGAGGTTAGTCTGGGAGGCCATAAGGTTTCCTAAAGAGATGGGTTTTAAGGCACTTCTTAAACAATTGAAGACTAGGGGAGAGTCTGATGGCAGTAGGCAGACTATTCCATAGGAAGGGAGCAGAAGTCCTGCAAGCGCGAGTTGGCCGTACTGGTGCGAACAACGGACAGGAGATGGTCACGGGCAGAGCGGAGAGACCGAGAAGGGACATACCTATGGTTCTGTGAGGAGATAGAAGTTCCATATATACCCTCCTCCCTGTAATTAGGGTTTTGTCTAATTATTACTTGCTGGCTTGTAGCCTTGGTATAGATACTTAGTGTATTTTTCTGAGGGTTAACAGGCGGCGCTCTCATTTGGAACCCCTATAGTAATCATAGAGGAAAGAGGGCTACTTAGTGTTATTTGATGCACTTATTATTTATACACTTTTTTAACGTTAGTGTGAGTGTTTCTTGGACACAAGTTTTATCTTTTTTGTGTGTGTGTGTGTGTGTGTGTGTGTGTGTCTTTTAACCCCTTAAGGACCAAACTTCTGGAATAAAAGGGAATAATGACATGTCACACATGTCATGTGTCCCTAAGGGGTTAATCTGTTGCTGCAATAAATTTTAATTATTTTAGCTTAACATTACTCCATGCCCTCCCAGGCCTTCTAGCTGTCGTGGATCCGTTGTTCCTATCCCTGTAGTTATGCATTTAGGGTTACCCCCCTTCAGTATAGGGATAGGCTGATCTTCTCTAGCCTTCATCCTGCAGGTTTTCTGCCAGTTTCTGTATTCCAGACTGGATTCTTGCCTTTTATTTAACTGTTATTTTATGGTTTGCTTCATAAATTCAGGCTGGCTCTGGTCCTTCCCATTCTATAATTACAGAATGTTTTCAGAAATCCGCTTTCACTTGGGTCAAAGAAGGGAGTGGAGAACACTTACAATTAAGATATTGCTGACATGACCTCTTGAAGCTGTTCAAGCTATAAAATACCAGTTTATTAGACTATGCCTTCTGCAAACATGTGCAAATCTTAAGGTATATGCATAAATCCAACATTTTTCATGAAGTAAGCAAGAAAATACCAACGTACCTCTGTTTCAAAGTCATATAGGTACAAACCGGGATATTCAATTAAAGTGTGAATTCAGAATTAATTTCTAATTTAAGGCCAGAGTACCCAAACTAGAGCATAACTCATTTTTAGATTTAAGAATTTTTCTAGTTTTGGCTGTTTTGGCCTTACATTTGAAATTCACTCTGAATTCTCAGTTTAGTGAATAATCCTGAAAAAGTATTTATTTTTATTAAACTTAGCTTGACTCCTGTTCTACAGACACATTCCTAGCTCTAACTTAAAGGGACACTATAGTCACCAAAACAGAAAAGGCAGTATTTATATTACAGCCTAGGAACGCCATCAGTGGCCACTGTTCAGACCCGCAGCACTGACGGAGACACTGAACTTTCCACATAGAGATGCATTGGCCAGGGTGGTGTTTGGCTCCGTCCCTGCCCTTTCTCCTTGGTTGATAACATCATAATTGACAATCTCCGCCAATGCAATGCTTTCTTATAGGAACGCGTTGTGATTGGCTGAGATTATCAATTCTGATGATGTCAGCGAATGAGGTGGATTGGGGGCTGGTCATGGCGCTGGAAAAAGGTGAGTAAATCACCTTTATAAATCAAGGTAATGGAGGCTGTAACGGATCACCTGGCACCCCGACTGGGTACCTCCGTTGAAGGATGCTCCTAGCGCTTCCTGAGGACTCCAAGCACTGCAGCAGACACCACAACCACCGAATCGGAGAAGCATATGAATGCTCTCAAGCATGTGAATGTTGTATACAGCCGAATAGGAAAAACCAGGCGAATAGGTTTACACTCCTAGCAGTCAAACTGGAACAGCATACAATAAATCCTCCCCCAATAATGAGACGACACTTCACTTTGAGGTTTAAGCAGGAACTGCCTGTACTGGCACATACAGCCTCTTTTATTCCTAATCCACAAATTTAGTACTGCCCACAGGGTTTTACAGAACAACCAATCAATCTGTACAATACACACAGACACTCCCACACAAAATCCTCCCCTCTGCCTGTGATATGATTACTGAACACAATGAGTAATCTAATTATCACAGACAGAGAAATACAGTTTCATAAAACACATCACAGGGACCCCAAAACATGCAATAACCCCATAAACCGGGGGATCTGGGTGAACCACATATCCAAAATTCACCCAGATCCGTTCAGTACTTTGGAAAATACAGTTTAATGTAGATTCTGCAGAACATATACAGGCTAAATGAAAAACAATCACTGTATAATGTGTCCCCTGCTGTATAGTCCAAAACCACTGCACGATGTCTCTGTGCACCAAATACTGGCGAGATGGCACCGTGTTGAAAAGTCCAAACAGTGTCTGTGAGTTAAAATGGTCGCCATCCATTGTTCTCACCATGTGCTTCATCCATTGTTCTCACCATGTGCCTCTGATACAGGAAATGGTGGCCACCCAGTAACTCCACAGTATGTCCCCAGATGGTTCTTAAAGGGCCAGCAGCAACACAACACAAATCCATTATTCCCAAATCGTGTCTTTAAAGGGCAATACATCCCAGGGGCCATAGTCACATGGCAGGAGGCGGGCAATCAGTCTTCTCCAATGCCCTGTGGTGAGGTCGGTTTCGCCACAGAGGCTGACCACCTAAATGGTGGTTTTAGAACTATAGTGTCAGGCATACACGTTTGTTTTCCTGACAATATAGTGCCCCCTTTAATGGTGAGAAACCCATATTGTGTATGCTGCACTAACCGTATTAAACCTCTCAAGATAATGCCATAATGATTACTGATTGTAGTTGACCCAAACACAACCAATATTATATCAAAATATTAGCACAATAAGGATACATATATTTTTTTCTGTTAACCACAGACTTTCATCAAGACTAATACATACAACACCATACCTTACATATATACCAAAATACATATTGACAATCAACTTACCCACCACCGAAATAATTGTCTCTCCCTGTCAGCCCGGTCTGGAACTCACATGGGTTCGGCCGGCGTCGGTGCGTGCGTCAGTGACATCATCACACGACGCCGGCGTCATGACGTCATCACGCGAGCGTCCAGCCGACGGCATCACGGGGAGGTTTTTGCTATGAAGTCAAACTTCATAGCAACCTATGTTAAAAGCAAGCACAAAAAAAGAGACTGGGGAGCAAAGAAGCTATAGCAAGAACAGTGATAAAGAATAATTATCTATTGTAAAGGCCCAACATTAATACATAAAGGGCATCTTAGTCATACATATTGTAGGAAAGCCACCTGAAGACTACATGATAAAAACTAAATAAAAAGACTATATAACAGACTGAATACCTAAATGTCAGGCTATAACTACAGGAGCAGTATGCATAATGGTAGGGGATTAACAATATATATACTTATTGTAGAATAAACCAAACAGAAAACAAAACAAAACACAACAACCTAGCTGCATATTTAAAGGGCATTATAAACAAACACTTCTATTGCCATTATACTGGAAATACCCCTTAATGTTTGGGAAAATAACGTCTAGTCTATCATAAGTATACATATCATCATGAAAAAAATACCCGATACTATCACCAAAAAATATATACACACAGCAGACAAGTGGTACACATGCCAAGTGTGGCTTAATACCATCATCTATGAGGCATAATGGGTATGTGCCTTTCCCTCCGGGTGGGCATCATTACCCCTGCTTCATGTCATCCGGTCTCCAAAGTGTATCCCACAATGTTACCTATACCTGGACAACAACTAAACCATAACAACATCTAAGGTCCTTAACCATAATGTCTGGTGCCAATAATAGGTGTGTAGGTTAATAAGATCATTCCAAAATGTAGGAAATAATCATATGGGGGATAGAGCATCACAAATGGTATGGATCAGGTGATACCACCCAAACAGATGGACACCCATCTCAAAATACCATGTGACCAATGTCAATCTCCCACCGCGAACCAACAACTGCCTATTCCCCCAAAAAAGGGGGTAACCATCATGCAACTGAATAATGGAAAAAGTGGCTAACCCCATGGGCGGGCCACATTCTCCTGCCCCAGTATGCATGAGGTTATGTGCAACCAATCCATAGAATCATAAAAAGGCAGATAATGAGTATTTTTCATTTAATCCATGTGGATAGACAGTTTGTAATGTTCTAATCCAAAATAATTCCTGTTGGAGGAGCATCCTTTTGCGATCTCTACCTCTTCTAGGCAAGGGGACATGATCAATAGCCATCAATTTCATAGAAGGCAAAGTGTGTCCAAATTCTAGGAAGTGCTTGGCTACAGGTAACTCAGACTTATTGTCCCTATAGGCAGTTCTAATGCTAGATCTGTGGTTGCGAATTTGTTCTCTCAATGGTAGATCCGTTTTTTCCAATATAAGTTAGACCGCAGGGACACTTTAGCTTGTAGATCACGAAGTCACTTGTGCAGGTTAGTCGATGTCGTATACGAAAACTGCTGCCCGTGTGGGGATGTGTAAATGTTTTCCCAGGGATCATATGTCCACAGGTAACGCATCCTAGACAGCGGTAACATCCCAAATTCTGTGGAGTCATATCCTTAGAATAACAGTGAAACGGATCAGTGTTTACTAGCAGATCTCTCTTATTCCTCTTTTAACAAAACATAGGAGGATCCTGAAATACTGGAGGTAATGTGACATAATTTCTTAAGACTCTCCAATTATCCTCAATAATTTGTTTAAATTTAGAGGATGTTGTAGGAAATACCACTCTGTTGGTTTGTGTTTTTGAAGTGGGAGTGCCAGCTGTCTCAAGGCATCTATTGAGGGCTTTTAGTAAAATATGACTAGTATACCCCCGTTGTCGGAATTTGTCCCACATCATGCCTAGTTGTTCTTGTGCTCTATTAGAATCAGAGTTGTTCCTCAATACTCGCAAGAATTGTGAGTAGGGTAAAGAGTTTTTCAATGGATTCGGGTGAAAGCTGCTAGCTTGAAGTATGGTATTCCAATCCGTAGGCTTGGAGTATAGAGTATAAGCCAGGTCTGTCCCCACACGTGTGTATATATATATATATATATATATATATATATATATATATATATAAACAAAAATAAAAATCAAAATGCACTCACAGGTCTTCTGGTTAATAGGAAAACTGGTGCTTTAATAAATCATCTGTGATGTACAAAAAAATCAATCGACGTTTCGACCCTGCCGGGTCTTTTTCAAAAGACCCGGCAGGGTCGAAACGTCGATTGATTTTTTTGTACATCACAGATGATTTATTAAAGCACCAGTTTTCCTATTAACCAGAAGACCTGTGAGTGCATTTTGATTTTTATTTTTGTTTATATATTTGACGCCAACAATTTGCACCCAGGCATGTGAGTTACAAATTTATATTTTTTTTGGAGGTGAGTGCCAAGCGTTCACCTATACATATATATATATATATATATATATATATATATATACATAAAAAAAGGGCAATGTCATTGATGCCATATTGCTGTTATTTGTCTACATACATATTTGTTTGCGGAAGCTGTTGTGGCAGTGCAAATCTGCTTGTTAACTTTATGCACAAATAAAATAAAGAATTGAAAAAAAAAAAAAGAAGCAATTTGTTAATGTGCAGCTGTGCAAACGACTGCTGCTTTTCCTAAACGGCTGTTCTCTGCTTGTCTGGGTTAATAAACCGATGTATAAAAATATGAATGTAAGTATGCCTACGAACATAACCTAATATGGTGTTTAGACATAATGGATGTTTATACCATCTGCTGTTTTGCATCCAGTGGGATAAGTGTTCTTGTCTGGTGGCTGCGGTGGGATCCAGGAAGTATGTGATTAGCGTACAGGTGTCTGCCAAGTTAAACATCTGTAAAAAGAAACATTTTCTGAGAGCCTCTACTCCGTGTCTGCATCAGAAACATCTTCAGACTTTATATGTCAATGCTTGTTTTATATACCCAATGAACAATTGTGAAGCGCTGCAGACTATGTTGGCACTATATAACTGCTAATAATAATTGAGATGAGACATTAATTGAGGGACATTAGCAGAGAAAAGAGGGACAGACAGATTTGGGCCCAAAATAGGGACCGTTCCGCCTTTATAAGAAGACTTGGGTGCTATGTTGTTAATTAGATTGGAGTATGTGGCAAGTTATACATGTGTGTGAGTGGCTAATGTATGCCATTGATACATAAGTGTTTGTGTATACATCTGTTGGGGTGTATGCAGGACCCCACAAATGTTTCGTGCACAGGGACCCTCAAATGTTAGGGTGGCTCTGGGCTGAGTTTAAAATAAAAATGTTCTGTGTAACTGTTAATCCTTCATTTTGATATAGATCAAAAGGTAGAGTAATTCACTGTTCTCAGTTGGACAACGTGTAGATTATCCACAGTTAGACTAGAAGTAGGCTCTGACTGTGCAAGACAACTTCAAATGATCTGCACTGAAACACAATCTTTATGCTCCAAATCTCAAAGTAACAAAGAAAGCATGTATACAAAAAGTAGAAAGAACATGTGCATGGCTTGTAATCCTCTTTAGGAGCTGACCTTATTGTAACACGTGGGAAAAGTGGGAATAGCCAAACATAATTGTGCTGTTTAGACCTTGTGTGCCATTCATACTATAGCTGCTTTCATCCAACATTAAATACTCGGAACTTCCAGTAACATAAACCTAAAGGAAACGTGAGATCAGGACATTTAAATTGGTAATCTGCCTGTGGAATTTTAGCAAATTCATTTATTTATTTGTTAATTTAAAATTTTTTGAGCAGTGTTAATTTTGTCGATTAACAATTTTAGTCAGATTTTGGTAGACTAAAAATTTTGAGATTTAATCAACTAAAACTAGACTAATATGTAAAACAATTCAGATGACTATAATACGTCTAAAATTAAAATGGCTTTTTAGTCAAAAGACTATGACTAAAACTAAATGGAAATTTGCCGCCAGAAATGAAAAAAGAACAGGAAGGGACAAAAGAGACAGAGGCTGTAACTAAACCCATTAGATTTTAGTTGTGTAGACTAAAATCCATTGGAGATTTAGTCGACTAAAACCAAAACAATCCAAATGACTAAAATACGACTAAAACTAAAACGGCTTTTGAGTCAACAGACTGTGACTAAAACTGAATCGAAATCTGCCACCAAAATTAACACTGATTTTGGTAGAAACAGGGTTATAGCTCAGTGAGATGGAATAATTGTGATGGTGTAAAATAAATGTAAAATTTTTTACTAAACCTCAAAAATGTAAATTAAACTGCCTTCATTATGAAATAAAACTAAATCTTTTAAAAATGCTGAAAGTGAAATGACACGTAATCTTGTCGTAAATGACGGTTATGTACCCATTAAAGGACCACTCTAGGCACCCAGACCACTTCAGCTTAATGAAGTGGTCTGGGTGCCAGGTCCAGCTAGGGTTAACACATTATTTTATAAACATAGCAGTTTCAGAGAAACTGCTATGTTTATTAATGGGTTAAGCCTTCCCCCTATTCCCTCTAGTGGCTGTCTCATTGACAGCCGCTAGAGGCACTTGCGTGCTTCTCACTGTGATTTTCACAGTGAGAGCACGCCAGCGTCCATAGGAAAGAATTGTAAATGCTTTCCTATGCGACCGGCTGAATGCGCACGCAGCTCTTGCTGCATGTGCGCATTCAGCCGACTGGGAGGAACGGAGGCGGAGAGGAGGAGGAGAGCTCCCCGCCCAGCGCTGGAAAAAGGTACGTTTTTACCCCTTGCCCCCTTCCAGAGCCGGACGGGAGGGGGACAATTAGGGTGGGGGCACCCTCAGGGCATAGTGGTCCTTTAAATGTCTGTACATAAATGTACGTCTCTTGCAAGTGAAATCTATTTTAACCAATCTTCAAATGTGCAAAATTCATGTTTTAAGATCATAGCCCATATTACGAAGCATCCTAAACAGCAACACCGTTTAAAACACTTTAGAATGTGCTGGTTAGTGCTAGCTCGGGTGTTTAGCATTCAGCTCTGTTTACATTTTAATAAATTCTTGATAATTGGTTACATACGCACAGCTTGTTTTTATTGTGGTTTTTGTTTTATTCTGACACTCCCTGGAAATACACTTTTAATTGTTGCTACCGAGTGGTGTTATGTTCTCAAGTAGCACATCATAAATTTGATCCAGAGAACAAAGTGCTGAAAATTGTTCCATGACACAGGTTTTCCCTCTAATTCTTGGTAACTTGTAACTGGTAGCTGGTTAGGATATCTACTTTGCAAGCCAGGCAATAGCTACTTTTATTTATTGCTGGTATTTGTAAAGCGCTAACATATTCCGCAGCGCCGTACAGTCAGTGGAGAACTTACAATATACACAGACAAATACAAAGGGTTGAGAGGGCCCTGCCTGTAAGCTGAGATCTAGCCATTGAAGCACTTTTATACAAAGTGCTTAGCAAGGTAGGCCGTGAGCTTACAATCTAAAGGACGCCGTGGGGATTTCAGACAAGAGGTAGCAGGGGAAGTTTGGAAGTGATGGCTGAAAGAAGTTAACAGAGAGTTAACTTTGATAGATAACAGCAGATGACACATGATTAAAGGGAAGCTTTGACTTTGTACATCTTTAAAAAATAGAAACATAGAATGTGACAGCAGATAAAAACCATTTGGCCCATCTAGTCTGCCCAATTTTCTAAATACTTCTATTAGTCCCTGGCCTTATCTTATAGTTAGGATAGCCTTATGCCTATGCCTTATAGTTAGGATAGCCTTATGCCTATGCCTTATAGTTAGGATAGCCTTATGCCTATGCCTTATAGTTAGGATAGCCTTATGCCTATGCCTTATAGTTAGGATAGCCTTATGCCTATGCCTTATAGTTAGGATAGCCTTATGCCTATGCCTTATAGTTAGGATGCCTTATGCCTTTGTCCAAACAAAACTATCTAAAATATAACTATGGATTGTGCTTTAAAAATTTAATAAAAATAATTATATATATGCAAGACTGGCAAGGCACTAACTGGCATACATTGCAAATAAGGGTTACCTTACAGTGCATGCAGAGATATAATCCCACAATTGCTTGCATTAAAGTAAGCCTTGATACGGTGATATCCAGGTGTGTGTGCCCCAATGCACACCTCAATGAGAGTAAAATTTCCATGGAGCTGTTTTTTTCTTTTTACCTTCATCAACAGCTTATAAATATCACATTTACTTAAAACTTTAATAAAGAGATGTACATCCTTCTAGCCATGTTTGACTTAATTAATTTCTAGATGAGAATCACAAAGTTATAGAAACAATATAAGCACTAAAAAAACGTAATCTTATTGAAGTTGTTATAGTACCTTCAGTCCGAAGCCCCAAACAATCATGGTTTAAGAATTACAAGGGTTAGAAGTGCCGTTTCCAGGAATGCCTCCAAGCCCCCTGGGTATGAAAGTCAGGACTGTCACTTCCTGGCTCTCATATCCTAAAACATGATGTCACATGTGCATGCACAGTGCCATCACAGTCTGCCATAGAGAGTCATCGTACTTCATTATTATTTACGGCAGAATCATCGGTGCATTGCAGTGAGCGTTGCATGTGCCTATGGTCCCAAGTGTTCCTGTATGATGAGAGGTACGTCCAGGATGAATCAGCCATGGAGTTGGCTGCGTCAGTGCCAAAAGATAGTCTGTGCTAAGGAAAGGTAAGTATTTTTTTACATTTTGCTTTTGTTTGTTTTGTAACCCAATTGGGGGAGGGGTAGGAGGCAAAAGCCAAGAAGGGACTTGGCTGGGCTAATTGTAGCATTAGCCCAGCCACAATGCCCTGGACTAGGGACACATTAGCGAGTAGTGTGGTACAAATCTGTGTCGCTAGGGCCCACTTACACGAAATAAGCAACCATAGTACACCAATCAGAGCTGAACATGCTATGTAACACCAAGATAACTACACGTAACTTATCACCTTAGGGGGACCTATGGCGACACAACGATAGATCAAGCAGGATTGTTGTAACATGTAAAATTAACCTAATAAAAAAACTGTGCACTGTCTTTTAATGCCAACTGTTCATCTATGTTATATGCTTAACTACCTGAGAGAGCTATTGTGGCATCTTCATCACTTGTAATAAGCAATTGCACAACAAAAATAAAGAATTCAAAAACATAAAAAATACAAATTGTAGCATTAGAAATACGAATACTAATATTATAATCCCTTTAATATTGACACTCAATAAAACCACATACCTATTAAAGTCAGTGTAGTGTGTTTGTGTCACACTTTGAGGTGGCTTGAGACACCCTGGTTGAAAAACATTGTCCTAGTGAGCTCAAAAAACAATTCTACATATGTAATTAATATAGTAAATGACAATAATAGTCACAGATATCTCGTAATGTTTAGCTGCAAGTCAATTTTTCAGAACTATATTTCAATACATAAACCATGTTTTCCCCCAGATGTTTGTAAAGGGATGTTCCAGGGTTTCTCACCTGCTTTGAATCCCATTGTATGTTTTGTGCACTTTTACTGGTTGTGTCTACAACTCTTAGTGAAATAAAGGGGTTGCTATGTTGTTACTTTCAATTCACTGCTAACATAGATGCTGGATGTGTTTGCGAACTACATTTTATGTGAAGTTTGCAAATTGTATGTTCTATGTTGCATTTACAATATCAACGTTTGTTTTCACTCTAAAAATTTTGAACTTAACATTGATAGAATATTTACATGTTATTTTGAGTTAATGTGTTTTACTTATATTTTTCTTCTTTTTTGATGTTTATCGTCGACCCCTCACCCACAAATGGGTTTCCCTGGCTGTAACCTCCCATACTAAATGATGGAGAATAAACTTAATTTTGTCACCGGGATGTCAATATACAGCTGCCTTGCTAGTATATGTTTCTTTCTTTCTGCATCCTAGAGGAGCTATCACTGGGAGCTTAACTTTGGCAATTAGTGACCGACTCCAGGTGGTCCACTTCAGTTGTCCTTTCCCTCCTCGCTATTGTAAGGCTGAGACATGGTTTTAATCCTCTTAGTGATACTCCCCACATAAAGACCAAAGTTCCTACCCAGAAATCTATGAGGGCAGATATTACAAGCACTCCAAATTTGCTTGCCTATATGAATAGACTTGACATCTGGTGGTAACTGTGGTGCTGGGTAGTGTATTAAAAGAGATCTCTTGCTAGTCAAGGTGAAAAGAGGTTTATACACTCCAGTTGCTTTCAATAGAAACAAAGCAAGCTTAGCTGAATTGACAGAGTACTTTATTTAACTGAAACATCCTTAAAATGTTGGTGTGAAGGGTTGATGAAAGAACCTAATTCTGATCTACATAAAAGGTTGCATGAAGCTCTTGTACCCTATTCTGCTTTGAGAAGATGTATAGAATAGTGGAAACTTAAAGGGATGCTATAGGCACCCAGACCACTTTATCTCATAGAAGTGGTCTGGGTGCAGTGTTCCTGATCTTGTAACTCTGCAATGTTACGAGATCAGGATTGCCTCTAGTGGTCTACCAGACACTGAGTTTGACTGCGTGAAATGATGCTGGTCATCCTCACACTTTGCACGAAGAGTTCAAGCATGTGCATTAGTTTCCACTCCTCCCCCTAACGGCTGAGGAGTGCAACCAAACGCAGAGGGATATTTAACCCTTTATTTGCCACAGTTGGAGAGGACAAGGGGGGAGAGCTGAGGCCACTATAATGTTAGGAACTCAGTTTAGTATTCCTAGCACTATATCTGTCCTTTAACATCACAGATGAGAAACATGTTTAATTCTATTATTACCAAATTTGTTTCATATTTTTCCATTCGAAAGGAAAAACAACAAACCAAGACAGACCCTGTGATTCAGTGATCTAGTTAACACATATTTCACAAGGGACTTCGGCAAGGTAGTCATGTGAAGTTTTCGCTCAAAATTTCCTTGGAACAAAAACTTTTCAATTAAAGGGCACACAAATCCTTTAATTATTTTTTTTATTTTTTATTTTTTTTATTAACTTATTTTTCGGAACTGTTTTATTGGTGAAAATCCATTAGTCTATGGATAAATGATGTAAAAAACAAGTGTAGACCAATCATTGTAGTCAAGGAAAGACAAAATCATGTTGTCTATTTTAGTTTTTTTCACTAAATGAAGCAAGGCATTTAATTTAAGTTTTTGTTTAGACTGTTTTATGTTGCTCCTTGTTGCTGGGATAAAACAAGGAGTAATATAGAAATAACCTAAAACAAAGTAAAAGTAACATAAAAGATAAAAAATAGTCACAATCCTCCAATTCCTACAAAACCTACTAGGCTCCATGATTTTTGCTTTTCCTGCTGTTGGAATGTTGGTGGTCCAGACATGCCAATAAAGTAAGGATATACTGATTTGTGTTGTAAATGTTATGTCTTTTCTTATGATATTGAAAAACTAAAGAAAATATTTGAAACTCAGGTATTTTTTTCTTTCAGTACTCTTAGTCTCGATCTAATGTGGAAAAGCGATGGATGCACTAGGGTATAGGTAGGCAAACTTTGACACTCCAGATATTGTGGACTACATCTTCCTTGATACTTTGCCAGCATTATGGCTGTAACAGCATTATGGGAGATGTAGTGCACAACATATGGAGTGCACTAGCATTATGAAACCCTCTTTAACCCCTTAAGGACACATGACGGAAATATTCCGTCATGATTCCCTTTTATTCCAGAAGTTGTGTCCTTAAGGGGTTAATAGTGATTATTTTATGGCCATTGGAACCAGTCTTGGAGGTCTCCACGGAGCAGAACTTTGGCTTTTTGTTTAAACAATTCGGAACACCCAGGATTAGAATCAAATTTGAAGTATTTTGCATATTTTACTGTTTTGCCTGAAGCACCTAGCTTAGCTTTACTGGGTCCAGAAATGGAGTGAATAACACTGGGGCAGAAGGATGGAATGCTTCAAGATCTAATGAGACTGGTAATAATGAGACCTGTCTCTGTCTGTAGACATTCAATACATATACGCACATGGATACCACTGGCCTTTTATCATTGGAAATCTAGAAAATTAGGTCTATACATAAACGTGGTGTGGCTGCAATTTAATCAAGAGGTTTTAAGAGATTAAGAGATGACTCACTTGTCTGCGTGAAAATGTTGTACACTCCAATGGTTTTCAATAGAAACAAAGCAAGCTCTGCTGTGTTGACAAAGTATTATGTTTGGCTAACTCTTTTTACCAACATTTTAAGAATTTGTCAGTTATACATTTTAAATCAACAGTTTGATCCGTTGTTTCCAATATCTTGGATTGTCCTAAGTGAAGGAGAATTTGCCCATCATCTTTCAAAAACTGGTTATTTGTTTTATAGTCTATATGGTCACCAGTCTTCTCATTGCCAGAAAAGTGAAAATGCTGCCATTTTAACACAAAAATATTGATACCAAAATCTGCATGAAGCCTTCTGCATCTCTATATGTGCCCTGCCGAAATATTACTGAAATCTTGTATCTCGGGCTAGACTAATACCCATATGCACTGAACAAAGATGTACTTTTTCTAGTTTTTGAATCTTTATTACAGTTAATACAATTATCCTATTATACATAGGCCTCCATGACCAAGGTTAGATAAATCCCATAACATCACTGCTTATATTCTATGTACAAAATACAAACATATAGGAATCCAGCTGAAATCACTAAAACAAATAAAACAAAACATAGTGTAATACTGTTATAGCCTCTTAATAGCAAGACACTTAATGGTTGCATTTACACATTTGTTGACTTAAGAAAGCCTTCAAGGTGCCTCACCTATGGTAATGCGGGGTATAGCCCACTGTCAGTGGTGGTTTCAATCTGGATGGCACGAATTTCACGTACTCCCAAAAAATTTTGAAGTCCAAAATATTTATTGGCATGTCTAACGGATCACCTGGCACCCCGACTTCCTAGCTGGAACAGGGGACAAACTGCAGCACTTCTTGCCCTCAGTCTACGTTGCTTGACTGGAGGCCCTGGAACCGCAACCTCCTTCCTGGATCCAAAGGGAAAATTAGCTCTGACACCTCCAGGCACTGGACGACACTCAGTCCTGGGAACTCGGGAACCAAATGGGGAATTAGCTCTAGTCCTTACAAGGACTTTCCCTGTTGAATCTCCTGCAAGCTGGACCAGCAGACACAGGAGCAAATCTTCTTTCTCTCCAATAACTGGACGCCACAAAGTTTTGGAGTGTAAGCAGGAATCTCAAGTTTAATGGGTCACACTGGCCTTTTATACAGTTTTCCCCACAAGGTTGACGCCCTGGTGGACCTTGTGGAGCACAGGACACAAAACAAACCCCAAAAAATAGTGCAACAATGAACGACACTCCCACATACATTACACAATCCCTTCCCTCTGCCTGTGATACAATTAAGGTAGATAATATAATAACCTAATTATCCACAGGCAGAAAAACACACATTTCCCCCAAAGTACAGAAAACACCCTAAAACATAACATATCCCCATAACATCCCCTGATAGCCTTGATCTGGATGAACAACATATCCAAAGATCACCCAGATCAGAGGAGGGGTTCAGGAAATTCCTGGAAGTTTCTTTTGACCGACCGCACGCATGATTTCATGCCCAAAACAGTTCCAGAGAATTAGGCTGTGCAGCCGGTCTATTATGGTAGTTTGCAAACGAACAAACAAACAAACTACCGAACGGAGTCAATAGTCTTACCCTGGAGCTTGTTCATCCAGACGAATGATCTCACCGAACAGTGCCCTTCTAAGCTGAATAGAAACGAATTCAGGCGATGATGGAAGTTCAGCGGTGTTCGGGAGTTTCTGTATCCGATTTCAGTTCCATGAGATTCATGCCCAAACACGGCTGCCTGCATTCATGTAAAGAAGATGGCCGTCACCTCGTGGTTGTTCATAGGAATCGCGGCCACCCAGACAAATAATTAGAACACTGCGGTGAGAAACGTTCCAAGTTGTTCATAGGTGTTAACAAGCTCCAGGGTGGTCTCTATTTGTGTGGTTCGAACAGAGCCTGTTTAAAATATATTAACCAATTCTGTTGCAGGGGCCATAGTCACAGAAGGCTGGCAAGTAGTCCCCTCCAAGAACTCGTGGCAAACTCAATTGCAAAGGGGAGTTTGTCACAGCATATATTAAAATAAATAAAAAGCAACAACAGAAGCAGTCCTACGCGTTTCATTCTCTGTGGAGAACTTCCTCAGGGACTAATATTTAAAATGAATACAAAAAAAACAAAATTGCCCAATAAATCCTAATACCTCCCTCCCAATGATCCCTTTAAATATGTTAAATCCCATAAGTTCATTGGTGGTGTGGTGGCGTTGTTCCATGCTTCAGCCTAGCTAGAAGATTTACCAAGTATACAATCGAATGTAAGCATGGAACAACGCCCACCACATCATCAATGAATGAGGCTATAACAGTATTGCACTATGTTTTATTTATTTGTTTTAGTGATATCAGCTGGATCCCTATATGTTTGTATTTTGTATATATCCTGTATTTGGTTACCATATTGGGAGGTAACTGAAGGCAAGCTGAGTCTCCAAAATTAAGTTGATTTAGTTATTTAGACGGGTGAATAGGTGGAAGTTTGTATATCATATAACATTCTATGTAACTTAATCTTTAAGGGAGATAAATGTTGCCGGATCCACAGTGTTATGTTGGTAGAATAAATTCTACGCTCACTGTAGTCTGGTGGTGCTGCATCTTCTTTTTGTATTGTATGCGTTTTTTTTTTTTCTTTATTTAGATTTTTGTCTTTGGAAAACAAATAAACATATAACAATAAAGTACGCGTTGGGAGTGCTACAGTGTTATCTTGTAGGGGCAGCAGGGGTACACCCCTCCACTCTGACATACATTGCTCATTTGGTTACATGCAGAGGTTCTGTCGAGCAGCGGTAGGGTCAATGGGCCCCTTTTGAGCAATAGTAATTGATTGTTCCAGACCCAGACTGTATTCTAGTGGTGTTTACCCTCCCAATCTGCTCTCTCTACCCTGGCTCTCATGTTCTTAATTTTATTTTTGTTTGGCATTCTATATTTTCTAGGTTTCTTGGTGTTTATACTCTGGGGCTATAACTTGTAGTGAACCTTGACAAACTTTTACAATCTCGGGAGGTAGGTTGGGCTGTACAGCCCAGTAGGTGAGGGGGTGTGTGTTATTGGGTCCCAAGTGGGGGCCCCGAGAGCGTCCGACCGGTGGGTTTGGTGAAGTTATACTGGTGGGGTGGGTTGTTTGGGCACGGGTTTGTCTAGTGGCTGCCGGTTAGCACTTGTTCTCTGGTAGGGTTGGATAGAGGCCCGAAAAATTGGTGTGTTCAGTTATGTGTCTCTAATGTTGTCATGGTAGGGGTGGGGCAAGGGTCGAGAGTTATTAGGGGTATTTGATGTAACCCTCTGGCTGTGGGCATCTCCCTGCCCCCTGTTGGGGGTGAGGGATCTTTATGCTGGTCAGCTCAACCCATTCTCCGTTCTTTGGTGTCGTTCTGGGGGGTCAGCTCAACCCATTCTCTGTTCTTTGGTGTCGCCTGTTGTCGTTCGGGTTTCAGGGCCTACCCGAGTCGTGGGGTCTATTCTATTCATTTTAACATAGACATATATTAGTTAAAACACTCCTGCCTATGTTCAGATATTAAATTGGTTTAGAATATGAAATGAGCAGTTCCATGCTAGGATGGAGTATGCCTATTTACATTGAGATTCTGCCCATTCACCTTGTCACTTCTGTATTAACCATGGGGCTTGGCTCATTCTCTGAAATACATAAGAAGAGGTGTACTTAGTCTGGTGGAAATGTATATTAGCGCAAACCACGACCCCAAACTGTAGAATTGTTGTCTTTTTGCAATGCCCCTAACACTCCCTTGTTAGGGAAAATAAAAACACACGCACTCACATTTATATACACACATTATCATTCATACATACTCATGCTCACAATCATATACACTCACATTTATACACACACACACACACACACACACACACACACATTCTTTAAAATGCATACACATATTCACACATACACACACACACAAATATGTGTGTGTGTGTGTGTGTTTGTATATATGTATATATATATATATTATATCACAAAAGTGAATACACCCCTCACATTTTTGTAAATGTTATATCTTTTCATGTGACAGCACTGAAGAAATGACACTCTGCTACATTGTAAAGTAGTAAATGTACAGCCTGTATAACAGTGTAAATTTGTTGTCCCCTCAAAATAACTTAACACACAGCCATTAATGTCTAAACCCTTGGCAACAAAAATGAGTACATCCCTAAGTGGAAATGTCCAAATTGGGCCAAAGTGTCAATATTTTGTGTGGCCACGCCCACTATTATTTTCCAGTACTGCCTTAACCCTCATGGACATGGAGTTCACCAGAGCTTCAGGGTCCAGTGCTGCAGCTCAGTTTCAGGGTCTTGGCAATCTTCTTATAGCCTATGCCATCTTTATGTGGAGCAACAATTCTTGTTGCCATGTTGAACTTCCAGTGAACAGAATGAGAGAGCGTGAGAGCGATAACACCAAATTTAACACACCTTCTCCCCATTCACACCCGAGTCTTTGAAACACTAACAAGTCACATGACACTGGGGATGGAAAATGGCTGATTGGGCCCAATTTGGACATTTCCACTCAGGGGTGTACTCACTTTTGTAGCCAACGGTTTAAATCACCGGCTGGCTGTGTGTTGTTATTTTGTTATACAGGCTGTACACTTACTACTTTACATTGTAGTAGAGTGTCATTTCTTCAGTGTTGTCACATAAAAAAATATAATGAGGGGGCGTGGCCTGGAGCTCGAGCAGCATGGACGCACGTCTGTAAAGCTCCCGCAGCACTGAGGACGGAGCACAACTAAACGGACTACAGAGCACGAAATAAAGGTACCCAAGGACCCACAATGTCCCAGAGGCAGAAACAAAAAGCTGCTAAAGAAGAACGAGCATCCTTTTTTATGGCCAGATCCGCCGCGAAAAAACCGCGGGAAACCGGCGGCCGAGTACAAGATGGCGGCGGAGATTGCTCCCGCGAGGGATCCATATCACCTACAACTTCTATCACATCCCTGGCAGAGGAGCAGCCCCTTACCACAACCTCAATGAGGCTCATGCTAGCAGAACTAGCTGACAACTTCCAGGCTGCTATGAAGAAACAACTGCACAACCTAGCAACAGAGTTGAGGAAAGATGTTGCAGACATAGGCCAGCGTACAGCCCAAATAGAGCAGAAACTGGATGATTGCACAGATGCCCATAACTACCTGGCGGAAAAAGTGCAGGACTATGAAACACAACTAAATAACCTTAAAACAAAAGTGGCTGACCTGGAAGACCGCTCCCGGAGGAACAACATCCGGATAAGGGGCATCCCTGAAACGATACTGCCGGCGGGCCTGGGTGACTACCTCCAGGACATGTTCCAAGCGCTAGCTCCAGCCATCCACCCAGACCAGATGGTAGTAGACAGGGTACATCGCCTAAGACGGCCACAACATATGCCGCCCACCACAGAGAGGGATGTCATCGCACGTGTACATTTTTTCCACGTGAAAGAACAGATCATGAGAGAAAGCAGAACGGCAGGCATGCCGGACCCGTATGGACACATCAAAATTTTTGCCGACTTATCAGCAGAAACACTACAGTTTAGGAAAAGTCTGACCCAGATCACAGCGACCCTGCGAGAGAAGAACATCGCCTACAGGTGGGGATACCCAGCCAAACTTCTGATCCACCGCGAGGGGAAAATGCACATGATACTCAACACTGAAATGGGGCTCCTTAAACTCAAGGACTGGGGCATACAGGTCGCAGAGGAAGTGAAACAACACCGCCCTAAAATCCCCAGAGTACCAAGAGACTGGTCAACCGCCTGAACACCGCAGTCACCTCTTGCCTCCACAAGGCGACAAGCGGTCACAGACCCATGAATATACCACTAGAGACTTAAGATGACAAGCATGTGAGTTTAAAGTGACAAATGTATTCATTCTGTTCCCCCCTTGGTTTGGTTTAGTTTTTGCACCCACATTACCAAGTACAGGTGCCCAAAGTTACAGGTTCAGGGGTTAGTTCGCAGGACCTCTGGGGCACGGGCGCCATACCCTAGGGCCAACTCATTGGAAGGCCCCTAGATCGAAATCCTAGAAGGCGCCTCTATACTTTTGTTGCAACGCTGCGATCCCACTGCTGCAACCACGGTTGAGTCCCCGGATTACGACCGGGCTCATACACCCACCCCCCACCGATTGTGACCGGGATTTTCCCGGCGCATCTTGGCTCCCCGAGACGGAGCCCTTTCAGGCGTATTGCCTGCCTGTTTGTCCCACACCCCCTATGTGTTTCTCACCTTCTACTGTCCCCTACCCCCAGCCCTCACAAAGCATCAAAAGACGCCAACCACCACCCCATAACCATGCCGATTCGAGGACAACCAAACTAAGTGCCATTACAGATAAGCCCACGATTAGATTCAGAGACCACCTAGAACACCATTATGAAATTAGTCACCTACAATGTAAAAGGGCTAAACACCCCGGGTAAAAGGAGGCTACTACTGAATGACCTCAAGAAAAACCAGATCGACATAGCATGTATCCAGGAGACACACTTTAGGGACGACCACACCCCGGCAATATACACAAAGGTGTACCCCACCCAGTTCCACTCCCAGGCCGCCACTAAATCAAAGGGAGTAACAGTCCTTATTCACAAAGACGTAGCAATTACCATACACCAAAAGAGTATAGATCCGAAGGGTAGATATATTATATTAGTGGGCCAGTTCAACAGCATCCAACTTACGCTGATAGCCACATACTTCCCCAACGAGCGACAGGGACAATACCTGCGAATGCTGCTTAACAAAATTGACGGGATTAAACAAGGCAATATAATCCTATGCGGGGATTTTAATAGTATCCAATCGCCCACACTAGATACGACAGCCACTCTCACAGGTAACAGTAAAAAGAGAATAGCCGCTACAAGCAAACTAACCACTAAGTTGATAGAAGATTATGACTTATACGATGCATGGAGGGCACTAAACCCAGAGGAGAGGGACTACACCTTCCACTCAAGAGCTCATAACACATACACACGCATAGACGCAATCTTCCTAGATAGGACACTCCTGGCACAACTGAAGAAATGTACAATAGGGGAAATAACATGGTCAGACCATGGACCGGTGTACCTAGATCTCCTAGACGCCTACCAATTCAAGGGGAGGGGCACGTGGCGACTGAACGACTCACTTTTACTGAACCCAACCTTTGTACGGGAGAGTAGGGAAGCACTCCAAAACTATTTCACAACAAATGCAGGACAGGGGGTCTCAGATACTACGGTATGGTCAGCACATAAGGCGGTTATGAGAGGGGTATTTATCAGAAGGGCATCCTTCCTGAAACGGCACCACCATCCACACTCCTAGACTGCCACAAACGAATAGCACTAGTAACCAAACAAAACAAACAACAACCCTCCCCAGCACTGGCAACACAACTAAAAAAGCTGCACTCGAGACTAAACGAATTAAACGCAGAAAAAACTAAAACCTTACTCTATAGATTAAAAGCCAATGTCTACCACAACGGAGGCAAAGCCAGTAAATACTTAGCCAATAGACTGAGAGCCAGATATGCCAACACAAAGATTACTAGAATCACGGGAGCAGACGGCAAAATTCACCGCACGCCAGCGGACATCAGCAAAGAATTTGCTGAATTCTACTCCAAACTAGACACCACACACAGGGCAAGCCCCGAGGACATAGACGAATACTTGAGACAAACCAATCTCCCCCAAATATCTCAAACACAAAAAACAAATCTGACAAAACCCATAGAAATTCAGGAAATCCTGAAGGTAATAGCAGGCCTCCCCAATGGAAAATCCCCAGGGGCAGACGGCCTCACCAATGCCTACTATAAACTTTTTGCCAAGGAACTCGCCCCACACCTACTACGAGTGTATCATGAAGCATCGAACTCAGGAACATTACCACCGGAGATGCTACTGGCCACAATTGTCACACTCCCCAAACCAGGAAAGACACCAGATAAATGCCAAAACTATCGCCCGATCTCACTGCTTAATACGGATGCCAAAATATACGCTAAAATACTAGCCAACAGACTCAAAGACATACTACCCGACCTCATAGGGGATGACCAGACCGGGTTCGTGACTGGTAGACAGGGACTAGATAACACTAGAAAACTGACTTTACTACTAGAGGGCCTACGGAAACATAGGAAAGAAGGACTGTTACTAGCCCTGGACGCGGAAAAAGCGTTTGATCGCCTTAACTGGACCTTCCTAGACAGAACCCTAAGAGCGTACGGACTCCCCCAAACAACGATAAATCAAATATTCGCCCTATACTCCACCCCGGCAGCACAAGTCCTCCAATCAGGATTCAAATCCAACCCCTTTGCCGTCTCTAATGGGACGAGACAAGGTTGCCCACTCTCCCCTCTCCTATATGTATTGGCACTGGAACCCCTCCTTCGCACCATCAGGGCCCACCCAGAGATTAAGGGTATTACAGTAAAGAATATCGAATACAAAATCAGTGCCTTTGCAGATGACGTCTTACTCTATGTAACACAACCCCAGGATTCATTACCTCACATAATGCAGGCAATAAGAACATACGGTCACCTATCGTACTACTCCCTAAACTCTTCGAAAACACAAGCCATGGGGATTAACCTTCCCTCAACTTTAATTGAATCGCTACGCATTAAATACGATTTTGAATGGAGGAAAGACTATATAACATACCTAGGGCTCCACATCACCAGACAGCACAAAGATTTGATAACGGGGAATTATATTAGAGTCTGGAAGGAGTGCAAGTCAACCCTCAAAAAATGGGAGCATCTGTTCCTTACGTGGACAGAAAGAGTGACAGCATTGAAAATGTCCATACTCCCCAGGCTCCAATATATCTTCAGAACGTTGCCCATAAAAATCCCCCAAACATACTTTAAAACAGTCCAAAGAGATGCCAACGCATTCATATGGGAAGGCAAGAAACCACGAGTAGCGAGGAAACTGCTAGCAGCTCCGCAGAGGGCGGGCGGCCTGGCAGTCCCAGACATACGAGCCTATTATCATGCTTCCATATTAGCAGCGGCATTACCACACCTGATAGATCAACCACCCCCACAGTGGGTGACATTGGAAAGACACCTGACGGAACCATACGAACTATCACATGCAATATGGCTCCCCTAACCACTTAGACCACCAATGGTAGACCCCCCTGAGCAGATCAACTTACTCCTACAGGTTTGGGACACACACAGGAACAAACTTAGCTCAAACTCCCAAGTCTCACAAGCCACACCAATACAGGCACTAACATACTGCATACCTACATTTCATGCAACACCATGGCACGATAGAGGCGTCACGACCTTAGCAAAGGCCCACACAGGGAAAAGGCTCACAGACTTCAATACACTACAACAAACATATAACATTCCGAATACCTCGCACTTTTCATACAGACAACTAGCATCATTCCTCCATAACCACAACCCAGATAGCACACAGCAGGACCCAGGCCCACATATACACACCCTTTGGGAAGACATATGCATCAAGCGTAGACTCCCAAAGATATACCGACCACTATCATCCTGTTACAAGCAAATTCTACAATACACTCCACTAGCGAAAGCCTCACCGGCAATACAATGGGGAAGGGAGCTGGGCACCGACCTAACCAACCAACAATGGGAAGAGCTGATGACCTCCCCTAGAAAACTGATAAAATCAGCCACACTCATAGAGCAGCACATGAAGATGGTATATAGGTGGTACTTGGTCCCCGAAAAGCTACACAAACTCTACCCATCCAGCTCACCAGAATGCTGGAGATGCACCAAACATATTGGTACCACGGCACACGTCTGGTGGCACTGCCCACTGATACAGCCTTTCTGGAAAGCCGTCCAGAAGGTACTTAAGGAACTCTCACTCGACGAACCACAATACGAACCAAGCACGTACCTCTTGCTTGTGCTCCCCCCCAAGACACCTCCCTATATAAAAAAACTCATATACCATCTCCTACTCACTGCCCAACGCGCAATCGCAAGGGCATGGAAAACTCACGTTACTCCGCCTATAGAATTAGTGCTGGCAGAAATAGACAACCAAAACATTTATGAGAAACGATTCAATACAGTATGCCCCCCAAATGAAATGACACTGGCTACCTGGGAGAGGTGGGAGACGTGGCGACGGGAGCACCCAACATAAAGAATACCTACCACACCCCTCCTGAAACACAAAATAACTGGGAAAGAAAAGAAGGAAGGCTGGGTATATAGATAGATAGAGGATACTGGACTAGACTCAACGAGGTCACAAACATCAAAATCTAACATCTACAATCATGAATCCAAAACCAATAACATATGTACCGCATAGACTTACTCGCCCAGAATAAGGCATAGTAGGAAATAAGGGTAACTATGTAACGGCTTGATGTAACTCTATATGGAAATGCTTGAGTGATGCTTACCCCTTCCCCCTTCCCCCCCCCCCTTCCTTTTCTTCTGTACCCCTCCCCATCACCCGGCCCTCCTTGAACAATATGTGAAAACAATAAAAATTGTCAAATTTAAAAAAAAAAAATATAATGAAATATTTACAAAAATGTGAGGGGTGTACTCCTCTTTTGTGAGATACTCTGTGTGTGTGTGTGTGTGTGTGTGTGTGTATATATATGTATATACATACATACATACATACATACATACATTGTAGAGATGACCAGCACTCACGGTTCAGTGAAGGTTAAAAGTTGTAAACTTTAATGAAAACTCATAGTAAAAAATAGATTTATGTTTCAGTTCACGTCTGGGACTTTCATCAGGAACCTATATATATATATATATATCTCCCCATCCCTCTTGACTAGTGTCTCTGACTGCATCTCTGCTATTTCTAACTGGATGGCTGCCCACTTCCTTAAACTAAACTTGACCAAAACTGAAATTCTGGTCTTTCCTCCCTCAAGTGTTGTTACTCCTTTGTATGTCTCCCTCCAAGTCAACGGTGCTACCATCAACTCCACCACGCAGGCTCGCTGCCTAGGTGTTCTTTTTGACTCTGACCTCTCCTTGAAGCCTCATGTTCAATCTATCGCCAAATCCTGTCATTTCCATCTCAAAAACATTGCGCGCATCTGCCCCTACTTAATGCCAGATGCGACTAAGGTGTTGGTCCATTCCACTGTTCTTTCTCGCCTTGACTACTGTAATCCGCTTCTCAGTGGTGTTACATGCTCCCAACTAGCGCCGTTACAGTCCATAATGAATGCGGCAGCGAGGCTCATCTTCCTGTCCGCCCGCACCTCCCATGCCTCACCCTTCTTTCAGTCCCTAAATTGGCTTCCTATAAAATAGAGCTCAATTTAAAATTCTGGTTCTTGTTTTCAAATCGCTACATAATGCTGCTCCCAGTAATAAAAATAAAAGAATGAGACAGCGCTTGGTTAACTTATAGGCAGCAACCTTAAAAGGGGATCCCTCAAACCCTTTGAAATAAGGTGAATAAAAAACAGTAAAAGGCTGCGCGGGACAACCAATGGTGCAGTATGTAAATACAATACTATACAGTGAGCACTATTAGTTGTCTCTTTTATTCCGAGAATTGGACACCAACGACGGAGAGGAACCCATTTATATCCCATAAACGGGGATTTAAACCGCTGTAGGCGCCTTACTCCAGAGCTGGATATTAGCTCTGGTAAATGTGAGTTTTGTACTATTACTCTTTTATATTCACATTTGAATTTTACATACTGCACCATTGGTTGTCCCTCTCTCTTTTTATCTTTCATACCAAGTGGATCCACCATATCAGTAGAAGACCTTACCACCAAAGACTATCTGTAAGGATAAATATTGGGATCTTCTCCCTTTTTTGGACTTTCTATTGGACTATTTTACATATATTTTTTATTATTTATTGTGGCGCAGCCTTTTACTGTTTTTTATAATGCTGCTCCCACCTATCTATCCTCCCTTATACACAAGTATGTCCCGTCTAGGCCCTTATGATCTGCTGAAGACTTATGTCTTTCTTCTGTCCGTACTCCCACCTCTGATGCTCGCCCTCAAGATTCTCGAGGGCTGCACCGTTCCTGTGGAACTCGCTTACCTCCTCCGATAGATGCTCACCCAGTCTCCACCCCTTCAAAAAAAATCACTAAAAACCCACTTCTTCATAAAAGCGTAACAATTAAACTGTTAATAGCTCCTGACTGATTCCTCTTCTGCAACTGTCACTAGTCTAATACTATCCTTACCTTTTTGTGTCATTTTACCCCACTCTGTGTGTCCAACTTGTCTGGTTATAACTACATGTCTGTTAGTCCACCCATTGTAAAGCACTGCGGAATTTGATGGCGCTATATAAATAACATCATAATGTGTGTGTGTGTGTGTGTGTATACACACACATACTCACATTCATTCTCTCACACACATTTGATTTTTTATATAAACCCATTTCCCTGGTGTCTAGTGGTTTGCTGCTGGAATCAGCCTGTGTACAGATTGCACACTTCCTGCGTCTTCGTATTAAGGCCGAGACTAGAGTGAAGTTACATCAATTTCAGTACTGGTCAGATCAAGACTTATGCCAGCAGCTCCCTTACAGCCCATGAGGTCTGGTTCCACAGAGCCGACACTATCTATGTTGTCACTGCCAACGGTAAGCAGGTGCAACAGGTGGGTGCTCTGCTGCCCTTGGTTGTTATGCTGTTTTATAATTGTAGAAAACAATATATACTAAAATATTGGTTCTTGCATCCTCCGATACCCTTGTGTGAGATGAAAGGGATTGGAAGTTTTGTTGACTGCATTGAGAACATATAAATTAAGCCGAAGTATTTCACACGGTAATTTTGGTTTAACAAATAAGCCAAATTGCTTGTTCACTTATCGTAGACTTTGACATATTGGAAAACACCTCATAGATCAAGCAAAGCTCTAGGAAAAAAATGAGCTCATCTTTTAGCAGTTCACATAATTTAATCTTTCAATACATTCCTACTGATAATTTCTGTGTTTGTAAAAGCTGTGTTGTGTATAAGCAAGACAATGTGTGGAAATACTGTAAGTGCGTTAAATAATTGCACTTCTCCTGTTTTGTAGAATTGATTGTAATGATTTATGTCTTACCGTTTTATTTATTTTTCCCTAAACAGGCTACCGAGACTTTATTTCGAATGGGTGTCACAAGAGGTTACATAAAACCGATAAGGCACGGAGAGGTAAGAGTTCTTGCACTTTTGCAGTATTCTTGTTTCAATGAAATGTGTTCTTTTCGCATGTTCTGTAACCAAAACAACTGGAAAATTAAACGAAGCCAATGTTCTCCCTTTTGAGAGTGGCACTTAGAACTGAGTTTTACGTGAACCTCTCATTTACTAAAGTTAGAATGGTCAGGAATTTAAAGGGACACTATAGTCAGCAGAACAACTACAGCTTATTGTATTTGTTCTGGTGAGTAGAATCATTACCTTTTTGCAGTAAACACTGTCTTTTCATTGAAAATGCAGGGTTTACACTACAGCCTAGTGATAACTCCTTAGATGGCTACTAGAGGTGCTTCCTGGGGTAGCACTGCCATTCAGTGTCTCCAACCTATGCATGCAGACACTGAACTTTGACTCAATGGGTCTCTAGGAGGAGATGATGATTGGCCAGGGCTGTGTTTGACTTGTGCTGGCTCTGATCCTGATCTGCCTTCTTGACAGTCTAAGCCAATCTTATGTGAAAACACTGTGTTTGGCTCACATAATCACTGCTAATGATGTCAGGCAAGCAGGCAGGTCAGGGGCAGAGGCATGAGTAGCTGAACTGGATGCATAGCTGACTTTTCCCAGCTATGAATTTTTCCTATTTTGGCCTTAACTTTAAAGGACCACTATAGTGCCAGGAAAACATACTTGTTTTCCTGGCACTATAGTGCCCTGAGGGTGCCCCCACCCTCAGAGTCCCCCGCCCGGCTCTGGAAGGGGGAAAGGGGTAAAAACTTACCTTTTTCCAGCGCTGGGTGGGGAGCTCTCCTCCTTCTCTCCTCCTCCGATCCTCCCCGCCGGCTGAATGCGCACGCGCGGCAAGAGCTGCGCGCGCATTCAGCCGGTCGTATAGGAAAGCATTTACAATGCTTTCCTATGGACGCTTGCGTGCTCTCACTGTGAAAATCACAGTGAGAAGCACGCAAGCGCCTCTAGTGGCTGTCAATGAGACAGCCACTAGAGGGAATGGGGGAAGGCTTAACCCATTCATAAACATAGAAGTTTCTCTGAAACTGCTATGTTTATTAAAAAATGGGTTAACCCTAGCTGGACCTGGCACCCAGACCACTTCATTAAGCTGAAGTGGTTTGGGTGCCTAGAGTGGTCCTTTAAATTTCAATTTTAATTCCTGACAATTCTCACTTTAGTCAATCTGTGTATATATTATCCAACAGACCATAGGGCTTTCCTTATCTGTCCTGGAGATTCCAGAATGTACTGATCCGATGGGTATTATGTCTCTATTCTCTAGTGAATGAATGGGATATATCTTCACTTACTCCCCACCAACTTCTGTCCCCAAAATGTTTTACTTGGCCCACTTAGTGTGAATTTCCAACACTACTAGCAGCTGTACTTTCCCTTTCCCAAATTAATAAGATGACATAGCGGTATATCATTGGGAATGTGGCTGCCAAAAATTCAATGGTATTCATTTGTGTAATTATCAAATTAAACTGCTTCTGCAGCTGTGTATACACCTTATATTCTGAATAATCTTTCAAATCAAAGGAAAACAAATGTTATATATATATATATATATATATATATATATTAATTATTATTTGTGTTTTTTAACTATACCTCCACAATCTCCGATTCCCACTCACAATTGGTTGCTTCTTATTGGCTCCTACACTGGGTCCCTGGCTCCTAACACTAGCAGCTGGAAATGTTATCAGGAAGCACAGCAAAGCGTTCAGGGAATTGTAGCCCAGGCAACCACAATCATATGTACAATAACTGATAACTGAACTATACACTCAGAATCCCCGCTCTGTGGACAGAGTATATTATTGTTATAGTTTGTCATTTTAGATTTTTGTTTTTTTGTATATTTTTAAAACATATTATCCATTGCATTGTATCTATATGGATTATAAAATTATGGTCAAGTTCAAGGCTGCGGTATCCCTTACTACAAAAGAGATAAATGCAGTATTTTTTGTTATTTTTTTTCACCTTTGCTCCCTGGCCATTTTCTTTCAGACCCCTATCATTTTATCAGAATATACAGATAATAAATATACCACTGTATACAATAAGGTAGAAAAAGAATCTCCTAGAAAGTGTCTCACTAACACCCAAAGATATATTATACACAAAGTATACAATAGTATAACAAAAAGGAGAAACATATAATGTATAATAATAATAAAAATAATAAATACAACCTGATAATAGTGATAAACCTAAAAAAAATAACACAATAGTGTAATACAAATGTGGAGAGGGAGGAGGGGGAGGTTGAGCACTGACAAAGGTTTTTTTTTTTTTGTTATACTTTTGTATACTTTGTGTATTATCAGAATATACACTCCTTTATGGCCACCATAAGTGCATCTGTTCGTATGGCTCGATAATGGCTATGGAGAAAAAATGCTGTAATTGATCTGACCAGGAATAAAGTACTTTTTGAATTCCTGGTCTTTCATTTTATTGCCATTTAAGAAAATCAAAAGGTGTCACGGTTAATACAAATCCAATGGAAAATTATAAATCAATAATATATTAAGCTCGTTTGAGCAGGGTCCTCTTCAACCGATCGTTCCTATAAGTTTTCTTGTAATTGTCCTATTTATAGTTAAATCCCCCGTGTTATAATATTGTAAAGCGCTGCGGAATCTGATGGCACTATATAAATGGCAATAATAATAATAATTCACATATTGTGGGAACATGATTGATTGCCCACTTCACATTACACTGTATTATCATAGATCATTTGCTACTGCATTGGAATGTAACACCTACTAATCTTGGACAGGCATGGACTTTAACACTGCACATCGTCAATTAAATCATGTATTAAAAGGTCGGTAGAACCACTATAAGCACTTTGCATTGTTGCTGCTATCTTTGTTATTTATTTATTCTTATCCGTATTTCAATGCATTATCTGTACAGAGCAAAAAAAATTGTTCAAACTTTAATTCGCCTCTATTTATTCAGTTGTTCTGAAAGCATCATGGTTTTGACTTGTGGCCTATTCTAATTGTAAACACACATTTGCGGGCTTCTAATGAGAGCCTCTAAGTAGATCTTTACCATGGAATATGAAGACGTGATAGTATCTTATCTCGCTATTTACGCGAGGATTACAATATTGCGGCTGAGCTCTTGGCATGGATGTACATAAAGAAGATTCCAAGAACCAATTATGTCAGCCAGGTTGGCAGTGTCTCAGGTGCGGCTTCCTCTCTTTCCACAAAGAAGCGATTATGTGGCGCATCTCTAAGAAACAATTGTTGTATCTCTGGTTCAGATAAAAGAGACAGTGTCTAGTGCCCTATATACAATGTAACCTGAGTCTGTAAAACAAGGGCAATTCCTGTTCAAGCAAAGCTGGAATTAATTTTAACCTTCTTTAATCTTTTTAGACATTTTAAATTGTTTATACACCTCTAAATGTACGATAACTCCGCAGACATATATAAAGGAGGCCAAAATAGCAGATTCTCTGAAAACCTGTTAAAAACAAAAAACGTTTTTTAAATGTCACTACTGCTTCAGCTCAGTGTACTACAGGGAGTGCAGAATTATTAGGCAAATGAGTATTTTGACCACATCATCCTCTTTATGCATGTTGTCTTACTCCAAGCTGTATAGGCTAGAAAGCCTACTACCAATTAAGCATATTAGGTGATGTGCATCTCTGTAATGAGAAGGGGTGTGGTCTAATGACATCAACACCCTATATCAGGTGTGCATAATTATTAGGCAACTTCCTTTCCTTTGGCAAAATGGGTCAAAAGAAGGACTTGACAGGCTCAGAAAAGTCAAAAATAGTGAGATATCTTGCAGAGGGATGCAGCACTCTTAAAATTGCAAAGCTTCTGAAGCGTGATCATCGAACAATCAAGCGTTTCATTCAAAATAGTCAACAGGGTCGCAAGAAGCGTGTGGAAAAACCAAGGCGCAAAATAACTGCCCATGAACTGAGAAAAGTCAAGCGTGCAGCTGCCACGATGCCACTTGCCACCAGTTTGGCCATATTTCAGAGCTGCAACATCACTGGAGTGCCCAAAAGCACAAGGTGTGCAATACTCAGAGACATGGCCAAGGTAAGAAAGGCTGAAAGACGACCACCACTGAACAAGACACACAAGCTGAAACGTCAAGACTGGGCCAAGAAATATCTCAAGACTGATTTTTCTAAGGTTTTATGGACTGATGAAATGAGAGTGAGTCTTGATGGGCCAGATGGATGGGCCCGTGGCTGGATTGGTAAAGGGCAGAGAGCTCCAGTCCGACTCAGACGCCAGCAAGGTGGAGGTGGAGTACTGGTTTGGGCTGGTATCATCAAAGATGAGCTTGTGGGGCCTTTTTGGGTTGAGGATGGAGTCAAGCTCAACTCCCAGTCCTACTGCCAGTTCCTGGAAGACACCTTCTTCAAGCAGTGGTACAGGAAGAAGTCTGCATCCTTCAAGAAAAACATGATTTTCATGCAGGACAATGCTCCATCACACGCGTCCAAGTACTCCACAGCGTGGCTGGCAAGAAAGGGTATAAAAGAAGAAAATCTAATGACATGGCCTCCTTGTTCACCTGATCTGAACCCTATTGAGAACCTGTGGTCCATCATCAAATGTGAGATTTACAAGGAGGGAAAACAGTACACCTCTCTGAACAGTGTCTGGGAGGCTGTGGTTGCTGCTGCACGCAATGTTGATGGTGAACAGATCAAAACACTGACAGAATCCATGGATGGCAGGCTTTTGAGTGTCCTTGCAAAGAAAGGTGGCTATATTGGTCACTGATTTGTTTTTGTTTTGTTTTTGAATGTCAGAAATGTATATTTGTGAATGTTGAGATGTTATATTGGTTTCACTGGTAATAATAAATAATTGAAATGGGTATATATTTGTTTTTTGTTAAGTTGCCTAATAATTATGCACAGTAATAGTCACCTGCACACACAGATATCCCCTAACATAGCTATAACTAAAAACAAACTAAAAACTACTTCCAAAAATATTCAGCTTTGATATTAATGAGTTTTTTGGGTTCATTGAGAACATGGTTGTTGTTCAATAATAAAATTAATCCTCAAAAATACAACTTTCCTAATAATTCTGCACTCCCTGTAGTTATGGTGTTGAAAGTCTGTATGCATCTTTTATGAAGCCATTTAATAATGCACCCATAGTTATATAGTAATCATAGTTTGATTATATAGTAATCAAATTCCACATTATTAAGTGTATTCTGTCGAACTTTGGATAATAGAAATAGACTGGGTTGACAGAAATGTTTACGTATATGAATAAGTTACATGTGCTGGAATATATATTTACAAAATCTTTTTACACTTTATGCTTTATATAAGATTTTATACACTTTATACTTTTATATAGGGTTTCAATTAAAAAATCACTGATTTTAAAGTTGACACCAAATGCGTCCGGCCAGAGGGTGCAGATTCAGGCGGAATGACCGAATTCTGATCACATTTGAATTTAGTAAATATGAGAATTTTCTATCTGGTCAGAGTATGATCTTTGCTTTGTGCAAAACAGCCAGAGATTGTCTCTTCCAGTGTATGTAATATCCAAAGCAAAGTCTGGGCACAGAAGTCAGAAAGAATTTTAACAGTACAGAGACAAATAACGACATTTCGACTCCATAACCAAGTCCTTATAAAGACACAAGTTATGTTATGTAGTCGAAACGTAGTTTTTTGGGGGACTCTGTACCATTAAAATGCTGTCTCATGCTCACTTGCTTTGGATAATGTTTATTAAGTAGATCTGAAAATGAATTGATGAGGAAATGAGGAAAAACCTTTGCTGTAAAAGGCCTTAGTTGTGTTGGTATTTTGTGTCATGATTACTTATTTCCAGTGCTGCAGGTTTAAACATATATCACAGGTACTATATGGCCATATCCCTCAATAGAATATATTGTTTCCTTGTGTTTTATTTGGCTTTTGGTATCCAGTGGATCTAAGTTTCTGTGAGAATATACAGATGCCTGGAATGCGTCAAGGCCTCAGACCACAGTGTTATTTTTGGAAAGAAATGCTCTCAAGTGAAAAGATTTTTTTGGCCTTCTCCAGTTTTAAAACAGCACAAATTTAATCCCTTTAGGATACCACACTATTAATAATAATAATGTGGTGTTTATAGGTCACAGGTATCTATATTTTTGGCTGATTGTAATTTTTTTATGGTTTCAGGTAAAGAAACACTTTGCTGTGTTTACATCTCGCATTATGTCAATATCTGGGACAGAAAATTAAACGGAATTAAAGCATTACGTATTATCACGGCTCTACATTGTATAATAAGTGGAAACATTAGGTAATAAGAACGCAGAGCTGTTTTTGCAATTATAGCATTACACATGTAACTTACGTGTGTATAGAGAAATATCGCTGGGTTTTAGCATCCTCATAAATACTATAGTATTAACCATTTGCATGTCCTCTCCTCTGGAGTTAAATTATTGAATAAGAGGTGAATTGAGACTACAGATCAAAGCTAGTATGAACCTTAATGAAATCGCTATTTTTGGCAAGTGTTTTGCAGTGTGGTAGCCTGCCTGGTGCAATCCGTTCACTACTTCAAAAATGAGTCTGAGTCTATAGCAAGTTTGAATTTTGTGTTCAAAAAACCTTTTGTACCCATTTTGTGACAAACAACATGCATTTATATCAAGATCTGCAGGGCACCTCTACTTATGCGACTCTGCTTTGTGTTGTTTCTATAAGGACAGGCTGTTATGGACAGTTCTGTTCCAAGCTTGTCTTGCTTTAAACTATTTGAACCTTATGAGATTCTGTCTGTCATAGCGTGAGTGTATGGGTCTCTCTGTCATAGTGTCTATGTGTGTCTTTGTCTGTCATTGTGTTTGTGTCATGATGTGTGTGTGTGTTTAGGTTACCACACCCCTTCCGTTCGCAAGGGAATGGTGTTTTTACTCACCTTTTTTTTCCGCATGCTATGCTGGTCTCCCCTCGACTGGCCCTGCCACTATGGCTGAGCTCATCAAGCTTGATGATCTCAGCTAATCCAATGTTTTCCCATTGAGTTGGCTGCAAAATGCACTAAATATCAGTGTTTACAATGAAAAGCCTGCAGGAACAAGCTGTAGACGCGAGAACTACTATATTAAGCTGTAGTGATCCTCGTGACTATCGTGTCCCTTTAAGAATTGTATTTTTGTCATTGAATATAAAGCTATGTAAGTTTAAAAAAAATATGGCTCCTAACTTTTTTTAGCTGGCTCCTAGATTCAAAGCAAATTTGTCAAGCCCTGCTTTATGGGGTCCACATTAGTACGTGTTTATTTCCCACCGGGACAGTTTAATCATGACCCATGCTTGTAGCCTTTGGAGCCAGTGGACGTAGGTGGAGTTGAATTGATATATTGTCTGTTAATACATTATTTTCTGATCCTTTTTCTTACTACCCACACTATGGTCTTAAAGAATATGTTGTCATAATGGAACACATAACTGGTAAAACATTTTAAAGGAGACACTTTTTTTTTTAATTCTTCTTGTCAGAACACCAATTTAAAGGAACACTATAGGGTCAGAAACACAAACATGTATACTTGACTCTAAAGTGTTAAAAACACCATCTAGCCCCCCTGTCACCCTCAATATAGTAAAATCTTACCTTTTATTCATCTCTGCTACTGCTGCTGGCCCTGCCCCTGATCTGCCTTTTTGGCTGCCATCATTAGAAGTGATTTTCAGCCAATCACAATGCTTTCACATAGGAAAGCATTGGATTGGATACGAATGTCAAGGAGGCAGATCAGGAGCAGAGCCAGAGCAAGTCAAACACAGCCCTGTCCAATCAGCATTTCATCATAGAGATGTATTGAATCAGTGCATCTCTATGAGGAAAGTTCAGTGTCTCCATGCAGAACATCAATCACACTGTGCAGCACTACCCCATGAAGCACCTCTAGTAGCTATTTGAGGAGTGGCCAGTGGATTTATCACTAGGCTGTAATTTAAACACTGCATTTTCTCTGAAAATACAGTGCTTACTGCAAAAAGCCTGAAGGGAATGATTCTACTCACTAGAACAACTCTAAAACTCTGTTCTGGTGACTATAGTGTCCCTTTAACTTGACCAACTTGTTTTACTTTCTTTTATTCCATTGTTTATTTTATCCGGAACCAATCAACATTTATTGTATACATATTAAGTTACAATGTTAATTTTTGTGTTTTCTTTATTTGCAACTATCTATCAGTTAACCCCACCACTCATTGAAACCATCTACCTCAATGAAGACTGCTGCTGGATCGCAGTAATGACCTGACCATAGGAGGATTTGTTCCAATTCTTTAGGTTTTATTTGTATTGATTCTGTAATAAAACATTAGCTTCCTTAGGATTAGCAAGCATTACCCAAAGATTCCAAACATGGAAATATGTGACTGAAACCAGAGTCTAAAATGAGCCTTCTGGAGATTCTCTTTCCTGTTGCGTTTTATTGAGTGCTGCAATATATGGGACATATTATGGATTTATTTTATTAAGCTGCTGGAACTATTCGATTTAGCAGTGTATTCTGCAGTGTTGAGACATTTGTTTCCATGCAAGCAGGATATTGAATCATTAACATGTTTTAGTATTTGTTTTCATTGCTAGGAAACTCTGGCAAACTTTATATTGATACTAAACCATAGATATCCACAAGCCAGCAGCATTTGCTACGTCTGTGGGGTATTTTCTGAAAACACAGCTTGTTTCATTAAATGTAACAAGTGAGCATCACGAGCCCACTCAAAACATACCTCTCGAAACAGCTTCATGCAGCATTGTGTGCGACAACCCGACCCAATCATAGTTTAGTTAAAGCTATCCTTGAATTATATGACATTGGGATTGTTTGGCCCATATGGATCAAGACTATCCTGATGAGCCCTTCGTTGGTCAATCGGAATTTCAGGGCATGCTGGTCATTGAGCTAAGAGGAGATTAGATAACATGTATATTTTTTTTATAAAAGGGAAAATAACAAAAGAAAATTTCTTCACCATCTTTTAATAAATGTAAGCCGAGACTGGAATCCATCAGCAGACATTCTTCTACAACATAGCCTAATATATACCTGGGCCTTTCAATGTTATCTCTTGGCCATTCCCAACAACAAGTTAATCAGATCTGAATACATTTTTATGAAATTTCTATTTACCATCCCCCTCTCTTGAACCACAAACTAACCCTCCATCTCTCCCATCCAACTCATCTATGTGGTCAAGGAGGGCTTTGTTCCCAACTCATGATCTTCTGCCCTTTTGCATTTCTGGATTGTTCCATGCCTGATGGAAAATGATCCTGAATATTTTAGAACGTTATGCCAGTGGTTTTTGTATTTCTCACCTAATGGTCACCTGGACCCCTCCTGATGGTTACTTACATGGCCTGCTATGGTATTTGTGTTTTCTTTCATATATAGACATGGTCTTCTCTTTGGGTTACATAAGCTCTTTGGGTGCCATTTGTTATATTCCATCTTTCAGACTTCATTCTGCATTTCTGTGGGTATGAGATCCAAAATCCCAAACTTTACAGTCCATTGGTCCATTTTGACACAACACAACCCATGTTTTAATGTAATAAATGGAGTTTAACACCATTGTTATGGTTGATTTGGAAATGCAGGATGAAGTTAAAAACATGATGCCGTGTTCCTATCCATGTCAAGCTGTGAGTTCTTGGAGAATTATCGAAACGTGATTTTTTTTTTCATGATGGCCGCCATAGTGCCCAATTTTAAACCTGGGAAGTGTCCAGCAGCTTACCTAGAGTGCCGATGGGACCTTCCATACAACTGTGATCTGTGAGCCCTCTGTGCTGGGAGGAAGCGAGTACACATAACTGTCTCCCTGCACATTGTCAAAGAGGTGCAGCGTGAGGGAGACAGAAGGCAGGGGAAGGCTTCACTGGGCCACTGATTCACTGGGCCATCAGGAAATAGGGAAATGTGCTCCCTCCATAAGGTAAGCAGGGAGGGGGCAAAAGCGTAAATCTTTTCATTTATTGTACATTGTGGGAGGCTAGAAACAGATACATCCTCCCACACCCTGCACACTACTCTACCCACACACTTTTCTCAGTGCTTCACATATGCAGCCACACACATTCATCAATCACAGCTACACACACATCACTCGTAGTTACATACATCACAGCAACATGCACCAGTTACAGCAACCCATAAACAGCTGCACATACCACTCACAGCTACTTAGAGACATCCCTCACATTACCCACGCTCAGCAACACACATCACTTACTGCCACCCTACACCTAAACTTACCTCACATGAGCACACACAGGCAACATAATACCCTGTTACCTCACGCACACAGTCAAAAATACAGAGCTGCAACTCACATCACACACAGCTCCTTTACTACTCTCCAATATCTTAACACAAACGCTGTCATCCACACACCTACAACATTCATGCAGCCAACCATACACTTCACAACACACACATCATACAAAACTACAACACCTAAACAACATACATGCTATCAGCCGACACATGGAACTTTTTAAAGGATCACTTCAAGCACCCTAACCACTACAACCTGCTATAGTGGTTATGGTGCCACGAGTACCCTGGTGCCCTTCCAGAGTAAACCATTTAAGACAACTTACTTGGGTCCTGGTAAACTTAAACACTCTAAAACCACAAAACACACACATTCCAAAGCACCAATACACATACTATAGACCATACCAACATACACACTCTACAAGCCCTAAACGCACACATCTACTACAGTACTTGGATATGCACACACGTGCTCACAATACAAAACTCCTTAAAAGTAAATCTGACCCTGAATAGTGGACCTGCAGGTGTGGGATTAATTACCGTGCAGCTCTTACACAGCCAGTCTTAGTGCTGGGCAGCGAGCTCATAATATCTGTGTGAGAACTGCACAATCAAGAGCGAGAAGAGTGTGGGCAATTTGAAGTGGGGGGCAGTAAAATGCATCTATGCCTTGGTAGCCAAAAATCCTTGTCCCGGGAGGGGGGCCCTTGATCTCTTTTTGCCTGTGGGACCCTGTCAGTTGTCAGTCCGCCCCTGGTCTGAAGTCTGTAGTACTTTACTATAATACTGGCAGCTTGTCACACATGTTTATCTCATATGTATTGCCAGATGTTCGGACGTCTCCTAACCCAGACGTCTTCTGTTCATCCTCCTTTAGAAATTAAAGCTGTGTCACTTGAAATTGTTACTGGGTTAGTTTTCCTCCACTCCAGTGTAGGAAGGATGAAGTAAGTCCCTCTGTGGTACGCAGGATTTTTAACTACCTGTTCTATTTTCTTAAAAGCATTAACCAAATACGATATTTAGACCGTGTCTTGCCCCATGTTCCAGTAATGGCAACAATTTCCTGTAAAATCTAGCTCCTGATCTCAGTCCAGCTAAGACAGTTTAGTCCTAAGCTCATTTGGGCTCAGCCATCTTCATCTATTGTTCCTGGATGTCAAACGTGCTACAGGAATATGTTGTCGCCATATAAATAATTGTAATTGTTTTCAACCTCTATTCAGTTAGTAAAGTATTATCCTGGCTCACCAGAGACGCCATTCAAATGTCTCCAACACTACCTTGCATGAGATGTAGAGGAATATATTCTGCATCATACATCCTAATAAAATGGTTTTATTTTACAGGTTATATGATTCCTGCCCTGTGCTAAGATTTCCATGTAAAACAGTGCTGAGAAGCATATCACTTTCCAAAACTGTTCCTTTCTGTGAGGGAATGGCAAAAGCATTTCAAAAATGCTTATTAGCTCACGTAATGAGTATAAAGTCATTCCAATTCATGGACCTTGAAGTGAAGTACATAAAACATGAGAAAGGCAAGTTAGAAACGTGACTTCCCCGGTTTTGTGTGCCAAAGTAAGATTTATTCAGTGATTACCAACGGATACTTTTCACATTAATATTCATTTTCGTGCTCATTAATTTCGGACCTGCAACTGAATTGGAACGTTCTACCATTAGCACACATCTCCAGGCTCATGTTTTAATTAAGAAATAATTGAGAGATACTAAATATGTTTTGCCAGCTTGAAATCTGATCAGTATCTCAAAAAGAGAGCGGAAATTTCATTTGCTCTGCTGCCGTCACACTGATTTCAAGGCCTTCCAACTGCCGTATCATAAACTTTTCAACACGATTCCTTGAAAAGTGTTAAAGAATGAGCAATCAATCCTATTTATGTCTATCGTTTAGAATAAATTAGCATTTTTTTTAAATTAAATTACTGACACTTTTTTTTTTTTAATTGTTTTTTTTCATCAGAGGTCTTTTTTACTGTTATTGTGTTGCAGAGTGCAATCAATTCTTGCAGTTTTTCTATCGTGAAGCTTTGATACTTCTCTATAACATTTATCGGGAACAGCAAGCCTTCAAATTCTCTCCATGATCCATAATGCTAACATATATATATAATATACATTTATGTTTCCATTAGCAAGTTATTACAATTTAAACAGCAAAAACAATGCATAAATAATATGGCACAAAATGTGCAATAACAATATTACAGTAGAAAGAAAACCAAGTAGCATTAAACAGGATAGATAGGGTATGCAAAAGCCATACTATGGGACATTAGTCTTGATCTAATCCATCTATTAGGGCCAGGTCCTCTGAAATGTCTGGAGGAGGAGGAGTTACACATGTTATGGGCTATTTTTTCCCATTAATGTTTATCAAGAATCATGATTATTTCAGAAACTGGGGACCAACCGGTCATAATATAGCCAGTTTGGATGCTAGGAAAATATGGCCTAATAAATTATGCATACTTCCCAACAGTCCATATTTAGACAATCCCTATTTTGGGCTCACAGCCATCTATCCTTCTTTTCCAGGCGCTCCATATTGTTGGTGTCTCTGAAGGTATAACAGAGCTCCACATCATTTTTTAGTGTTTCCGAAGCTACAAATTGCACCAGAGAGAAACCGTTCTCTTTATAGAGGATATCTACTTTTCCATCCAGCTGAAAAGTTATACATTTGGTATCTGACCCTCTAGGGTGGGGGTAGGCAACTTTTGGCACTCCAGATGTTGTGGGCTACATCTCCCAAAATGCTCTTACAGCTATAATGCGGGCAAAACGTCAAGGGAGATGTAGTCCACAATATCTGTGGATGAGTGCTGAAGGTTGTCTACTCCAGCTCGAGGGGGTTAGTGAAAACTGTTGCAGAAAAAGTCCCTTTTTCCAACATAGTGTCTGGTTTGCTAATCTCCCACATAACAAAGTTGGTTTACACAAAGCCCCAACCCTGGCGACACTCACACCGCTAAAGTTAATTTGAAATGTTGGGAGGTCGAAAGTCCACTCTACTCACGACCTTCTTGCCAATAATATTAGCCTGGCAATAAGCACCAGAACTAGAACTTCGGCCAGAAAACCAGAATCTATGAGGATTAACTGAAACCACCTGTTATGGCTCATTAATCTGGAGAATGACCACCCATGCTGGCCTATGCACAATATGTCCGTAAAACATTTATCAGACTGTCTGACTTTATATCAAGAAAATCAAGTACAAAATTAAATAGCAATGTTCCACCTGCTTCTAATTAAATATCTTGAAGAACAGGCTCCATTTTGAAGAGACAGATTATTTTTGATGAGATAACAGGGTTTTGTTTTTTTTTATATTCCATTTAGGTTTATCTGTTCCTATATTAAAATATTTTCCAAGTATTATCTTGGAAGTGCGCTCTCTGTCTCTCCCTCCCTATTCCCTGGCTCTGCTCCCAGGACATACACTAAAGCGAAATGTAAGTTTGTGCATTCCACACAAAACCAAAAAACTAATGTTGGCTCTCGTTCAGAGCACATGTTCCAGAGGCGGTAAGACAATTACATCTAATGATATCAACAAAATATGGTTGGTGTAATTTTGTGATTAGCTCGATGCTGCGTTCCCAGTATGGCTGCTGATCAAATTTTGGGGTTTGTCGCCTTTTTGCTTCGCTGCTCTTTACAGCAGCGCGAAGCATAGTTATTTCAGTTTTGTTAATTTAAAAAAATAAAAATTTATTTTTATAAAGTTATCCAGACTCGCTGAAATGATATATTTATAGAAAAGCTATTTGCTAGAAGTTGCATTAAACACTTTGCTGATTTTTTTTTTTTTTTCCTTTCAAATTTTGTTATCCATTGCTAAAGTATATGGAAGGACTGGCATGGAGCCAGTGTTGTGTTTATTTTTATTTTTTTTTTCCTTTTGTTTTTCTCCATGGAATGTGGATGATTTTGCAGATGTTACAGCTGTTATATTTATTTATTTTTCTATTCTTTAAAAGCGGGACGGTCATGGCGATACAGCGAATAGGATCAGAATTTACTAATACTAAGTAATCTTTACTTAGTATTAGTAATTTTGGCTGAAAGACCAATTGAGGTGACTAATTTAGGTCTTTCAGCCTTTTGGTAGATGGTTATCTACTTAGCAAAGTCCTGAATTGCGTCCTAACATGGATGGAGCAACTGTTCTCATTCTGTTAAGACGAAAATCGGTAGTTTTGCCGGCATTATGTCTAAAATGACAGGACATTCGGGAATACTGACAGGAGGCATTACGAGAACATGGAGGAAAGGTGAGAATTGTGGGAAAATTTCTCCGACCACAGGAAACGGAGCACACTTTGCTCCTCCGCTGGTCAGAGATGGTCAGGTGTAGGAAACCTCCACAAGACAAATAGTCCCTACTTTGTCTTATGTTTTTAAGAAAACTAGAGCAGACCGGAAGAAATGAAGAACAGATCCTGAGAGAGGGAGAGAAGAGAAATCGATTTGGGAAAGGTAAATTCGGCATGACAGTGCCACTTTAAAGAAAAATAAAATCTCCTTAAAAGTTTTTGTAATGAAATCCAGGATCCAAGCACTGATTTATATACCTAAAATTCAGAAAGACAAAGGTACTCCTGAAATGGTTTCTATAGCCCTGTAAAGCCAATAGCTTTTTAATGCCCTATTCTAACCCTTAATCTTGTCCACTCCCTTATTTTGTTTGAAGCCCTATTTAATTTATTAAACTTACATTGAATTCACTCCTCCTCGCTTTATTTCCAAGCCCCGTCTGCCATTATGCTGCATCATCCATGGTCCATTCAAATGCTTTATTAAAATTAAACATTTTAATTGTGTTACTGGCTCAGAGAGCATGTACGTGCTGTGGACCAGTGAAGGGAGGGGTTTTAATTAGGACCACTATTTTTAGACCACTTCATTGAAT
The DNA here is from genome assembly GCA_933207985.1 of Pelobates cultripes. Classification (NCBI taxonomy): domain Eukaryota; kingdom Metazoa; phylum Chordata; class Amphibia; order Anura; family Pelobatidae; genus Pelobates; species Pelobates cultripes. The sequence continues at coordinate 398,965,670 of OW240912.1, read as the reverse complement.
CTGGGTGCCATCTAGTTTTAACCTGGCAAGTGAAAACATTGCCGTTCTGCAGTAGGGGCAATGTTTTACATTACAGGTTTTAAATGCCTAGTGACAGTCACAAGAGGCACTTCCACAGAGTAAAACTTGGCCTATTTCTATCAAACAGTCTCATAGAGACCATCTGACTGTTGCAGTCATACTGTGCATGTGAACTAGCCTTCCAGTGGTTTCCACTCTTGATGACCTCAGACAAGGTGGTAGAGCCTGCCATGGAGAGAGCATTGTGGCCTGACTTAAAGGTGAGTACTTTTTTAACCCTTGCGCGGGGCGGTCACCTAAATGGTGGCTAGGACACTATTGGGTTATGGATACAAATGTGTAACCTATGAAATTAGAGGCAACAGATTTAAGGGTACATCATCTGAAATTCACTCTTCGTTTGTCGAATGTTTTTTATATTCACCAAATCTTGATCTTTATGAGATTACTCCCAGTGTAAGCAGTAGAATTGTATTCGTCCTTTTTAATCGTACTAAACAAGATATAAGATATAATATTCGCATGATTTAATTCTCTTGTTTTTTTTTATGAGCTCTGAAAATTTACATCCGTTCCCTTGTGTAATCTCTGCAACACCATAATTAATGTTTATTTGCTTGGGTGGGTACCTTTTATTTTTCTATAGATTTGCACACAGACTTTTTTCTCATTACCTGATACTTCCTTTGAGAACCAAATCTGACTTCCACGTCGTTGTTCAGTTTCTAACCTTCCTGACATAGAGGCCATTTGCCTGTGGCATTGAATAGCTTTACTTTTTTTCCCACTAGATTCTTACATGCCTCTTACTTGCGAATGAGCATCTCTGAATTTTGACAGTTTTACCTAAATTTCAACTTATTTCTGCACAGCTATAATTCACTCGCAGACTGCATGTCAAGTAATGTTTCCCTGTGACATGTGAACACAGTGATCTGATCTGTTTTGTCTAACAATTTGAACAGTTTTACCTAAATTTCAACTTATTTCTGCACAGCTATAATTCACTCGCAGACTGCATGTCAAGTAATGTTTCCCTGTGACATGTGAACACAGTGATCTGATCTGTTTTGTCTAACAATTTGAACTGTTAATTAAATTTGGTGTGATGGGTGTTATTAATGGGGTAATAAGAGACAAGCACCAGATTGAATTTACAGCTCTCATAGAACACAGCCCGAGGTTCTAAGCTGGTGATCTGTCATGATGTGGAAGATGTTGCCTTATTATGACAAAGCGCTTATTGTTTAATATTATATTATACACACTAGACAAGGTTTGGTATTTACTAAGATTAATTATAATGCTTTTTCTGTTACCCTGATCTCCCTTCTGTTCCTTCCTGCCTCCACCACAAAGAGCTTGTGTCGTTTCTTCTGCCACGGGGCGTCCATGCTGCCACATTTTGGACTGACGTGAGACAATTGGAGAGGTTTATCAAAATATTCCTTTCTAAAAAAAGTGGTCTAAAATACCATACGTGGGCAATCACCATGAAAACCAGTGAAACCGACAAGCACATTCCATTGGTGACTCCTCCAATCCCCTAATCTGACAATTCATATTTTAGTGAATAACTTTGAGTCTGTCTGGTGGCCTTAAAAACAGTCTACAGGATCATGTAAGCAGAGAGACATTCAGCAACTGAGATCAATATAGAATTGCACTCTCTTCTTGCTGGTACATTAGATTGATTGTCTTTTTTGTGTTCCCTCTTTGATTCGTCTTGGTATCCTGGTCAATTGCGGGATGTCCATAGCCTTTTGTTATGGAATGTTCTGTTTGTCTAATGTAGTTTCTTCAGTAAACCTATCACTGCAAACCAACTTGTTGGCTGCTGGTGTAGTCTTTAGTCTTCTTGAGATTAGCAATATGTTGGACTAGGTTTCCTTGCCCTCAGTTGCCATGTTCCTCAAGTCTGGAATTGTTATAATTTAGTCTGTCCCATTATGTTTAGCTTTCTTACACTGGTTACTCACCTTTCTTTGACTGTGATTCAGCTTTTTGGAGATTTGGGGTGCCTTGGGGAAGATATAATATATTAAAACTTCCAATCAATTTCAAATCATCCAAATTGTTCACTTGCACTCTGAAGTACATTGACCAAGGTTTTTCTGTCTGCATACTTTCCAACAATCCCTCATTCCGAAAGACATCCCTGATTTGGGGCTGCTTTCCTGGGTTTGTTCCCTGATGACACCAGATACAAGTCCCCACTAACATAGAATGTGCACAACACAAATTGCACTCAAGGCATGCATTTCCTGTGAGAGCATGGGCGATCGTGAAACAGGGTGGCCCTTACTAGGCTCCCTGTACACCTGGTCATCATGTAGTCATTCCTGGTGTGTTGCCGTTTCATTGCAGTTTTGATTCTGTCAATGTGCAGTCTGTCCTGTTTGTAGGCTTTCCTACGATTTGTTAGAGAGCTTTGTTCTATGGCACGTTTCAATAGCTATGTTCCAGATTAAACCACTTTTTCTTAGGAGCTGCTGCCATGTGCCCTCACTTGTTATTCCAATCACAATTTTATATTTTATTGGGTAATCCTGCAGTGTGCCATAATCAAAACAGCAGTCAAATTTACTGCACTGATGTCGTTGTTCATATTCACATCCATAACATTGTCTGTGGTCCGGAATGATTTTGACCACGTTGCCTAGTGATACACTTAATTTCACGTTATTGAAAAGAGAAAATGTTGCTGGATCATAAGTCCTGTGCAGTCTATGGGGGTTTGATTTTGACTGGCATTGGCTTCCGTCTAAAACCCAAAATAACTATCTGGCCTTCATCTTGAATAGTTTATCAATTTTGTAGTCTATGCTAGAGATATATATTAATACATTATACATCCAGAATATATTGTATATAAAAATGAAAACTGCAAAGCCATATCTAGTCACCTGTCAGACCTTCATGGCATACTGTTCTGCTGGAAGTGTATATTATTGGGTAGACTGTGGCTATAATAGTATAATCACTCTCCACATCAATCCCTCAGTACATTGTGACATTCATATGATGACCAGCTTCATATTACGGAACCAGCAAATCATTATACGCTCCATTATACAAGCAGTCTGACACAAGGCCAATAGATAACTGGAGACTTGGATTAAAGCAGTTTACGCAGAATTCTGACCATCTGCTTGTAACAGCAGAATTTAAGATGTGTTGGAGCAGGTAGTATTTTAGAAGGCTTTTACGTATTCTATCTTGTTTAATGTTTTAACGTTATAGCCTTGTGCCCCTGTTTCTCTCTGAAAGCAGTGAGTGGAACAAGATGTAGTCTTCAGCTGACGTCACCCACCTGTAAGGTTTGACTCAATGTGCATTCACATACACCTGTATGCGCAAATAGTCAACTTTATATTCATGGTATTTTTGTTAAACAGAGCAAGAAAATCTTCTCATTCTCCATTGAAGTCTTTAGATGTTTGTGAAGTTTATTGCTGGTAATATTCATTTGACCTAATTAAAGGATTATACTTCCAGTTAGAATATAGGGCGCAGGCACTGCAATAGCAGTGCTCCAGCAATCCAGTGTCTCCCTATGAGAAGGTTTAGCAACATTCTGAGTCATCGTGCTGTGCGTAATGAGGGTAAATGTGAAGGCCTTTGAAAATCAAAGGTTTTAAGGAAGAAGTGCCTCTGGTGGCTTTCTGTCTGACAGCTGCTAGAATTGAGTCTGCGAACAACTGTGAACATTACAGTTTCTCAGAAATATGTTCCAAACTGCTACATTACAGGGTTACTTCCAACACCATGACCACTTCAGTGATTTTAAGTTATCATGGTGCGTGGAGACTGTATGTGCACCATTTCGCTATGAAACGCTGCACATACGGAATCTCCTGCCGGAGGTGGGATTGCACCATCAGCAGCAAAGGGGTTAAACTCTCCTGGGAGCACTGGGACCTCGCGGAGCCCAGATAAGGGTCAAACTGTTCATAACTAGTTTTTACCCATTACCAGGGAATTGAACTAGGGAAATCCTTGCATCACAACGGCTGCAGCGGACTGTAGTGGTTATGATGGTTGGTGTAACTCAGCTTTGGCGTTTAAAGTTTACCTGTAACCCAAGCTACATCAGTGGGGTAAAGTCTTTAGTGTCATGTTTTGTATAAAACTGCTGATTGTGTGGCACAAACTTCGGGTTGGCACCCAAAGACTCAGAGCGTGTGAAATCTTACTTTGATGTTTAGCGAACAAATGCCTAAATCTTTTTATTTAATGTGTTTTTATAACTTGTTTATTTTCTGAAAAAATACTGAACAGCTTCACATGCAAACAGGCATATATATTAATTTTTTTTTGCAGTTTATGTAAGTGCTAACCCGGAACAGCAAGACTCAGAACATTTGAATCTGGGCCACTTTAAATATATGATATTAGTTAAAAAAATTATAATAAAAAAAAAAAAGCTCACAAAATGTATTCCTAATACACTGTTACACAAATTACAATGTGATCTTCAGCACCAAAGACATTATCACATATTTGTAACCCTCTATGAAATGCTTTATAAATATTCTTACTTCATCGATTGTTTTCTCTGTCAGTATGGCTGCCACCTGTGCCATGCATAGAAAAATAAACATACCTTTATAATAAGATGTTTTTTATTCATAGAAATCCTGTTTCAGTAAAGGACTTGTTAAACATACATTGCCTATTTATTTATTTATTTTTTTAAGTTTGTTTCGAATAGTAAGAGACAGGCAGGTGAAGTCCATCAGGAAATCATGGTAATTGGTATGAAATAGGATTTGTGGAAGTATCAGATTATTTCTCATCTTCTGGTAATTCTGTAACCATCTAGGATGGCATGAAACCCCAGCCCTCTGACACCACGGACAGATTTCTTTTCCACTCTCTCCTTCCTGTCAATTGTCTTTCTGTCTGCTCCCAGCCATTTAGCTCTGGGAACTGTTTGGCGGTGAATATAGAAAGCCAGGTCCTCATGGGGCTCGAATTTAACCTCTGAGCACTGAAAAGGATGCCTGCGAGCAGAAAGGCTAGGGTTTCACATCCTTTATGTGAGACTGTCCAAACTGTATGAGAGAATTCACGAATATCCAGTGCTTCGCCTGAACTGTCAAGCTGCATCCTAAATAACACATTTACAGTTCAACGTGACATGGTGTCCTCTTACAAACAGCCACTTTCTAACAGAGTACGAGCGGGAGCTACTTTCTCAGGCCAGCGGCCACTGAAATATCCTTCCTTTTAGCTACCTAGAATTTCAGCATGTCTTACAAAACATTTATTTTGTCTGCCGGTTACTTGCTGTCTACGCAGTGTATCATTGTTAATGAACTGGCTGGGGTTCTAATTTGCTGCTACTGAGGATAATAATAATAATAATTTTAAAAATGCCCAAACACAGCAGCTACGCTGGCACACTCCCACGGTGGCTTGCATTGACTCTCAGGATACCTTGCTTTTACAAAAGAAAATGTTTTCAATCTAGTTAAGATGTAAAAAAGATTGCAAGACAAGCAGGGATGGGAATGGGAAAACTTGCAATAAGGGTGTCTTCATTATTCAGTATGCATGCAGCGAGAGTTTCCTCTTCATTCAGTATGCATGCGAGAGAAAGTGACAATTCAGTATGCATGCAGTGATAGATTCCCTTTCATTCAGACAATTTCATGCTCCCTTTCATTCAGTTTGCCTGTAGTGACAGTGTCCTATTCAGTATGCATGCAGTGATAGATTCCCTTTCATTCAGTTTGCCTGTAGTGACAGTGTCCTATTCAGTATAGTCATGCATGTGAAGATTCCCTTTCATTCAGTTTGCCTGTAGTGACAGTGTCCTATTCAGTATGCATGCAGTGAGAGATTCCCTTTCATTCAGTTGCCTGTAGATCAGTGTCCTATTCAGTATGCATGCAGTGAGAGATTCCCTTCATTCAGTTTGCCTGTAGTGACAGTGTCCTATTCAGTATGCATGCAGTGAGAGATTCCCTTTCATTCAGTTTGCCTGTAGTGACAGTGTCCTATTCAGTATGCTTGCAGTGAGAGATTCCCTTTCATTCAGTCTGCCTGTAGTGACAGTGTCCTATTCAGTATGCATGCAGTGAGAGATTCCCTTTCATTCAGTTTGCCTGTAGTGACAGTGTCCTATTCAGTATGCATGCAGTGATAGATTCCCTTTCATTCAGTTTGCCTGACAGTGTCCTATTCAGTATGCATGCAGTGATTCCCTCTTCATTCAGTTTGCCTGTAATACAGTGTCCTATTTATGCTGCAGTGAGAGATTCCCTTTCCATTCAGTCTCTGTCAGATGACCAGTGTCCTATTGCCAGTATGCATGCAAGATTAAAGTCCCTAATATGCATGCATCCGCCCTGTCGTATTCTGAAGAGCCTGTAGTGACAGTGCATGCATGGCAGAGACTTCAGAGAATTGACAGCAATTCAGTCTGCCCAGTGTAGTATGCATTGGCAGTAACAACACTGCAAAGATTCCCTTTCATTCAGTTTGCCTATGCATGCATGTGCAGTAGATTCCCTTTCATTCAGTTTGCCAGTGTAGTGATGCAGAGATTCCCTTTCATTCAGTATGCATGCATGCATGCAGTGATAGATTCCCTTTCATTCAGTTTGCCTGTAGTGACAGTGTCCTATTCAGTATGCATGCAGTGAGAGATTCCCTTTCATTCAGTTTGCCTGTAGTGACAGTGTCCTATTCAGTATGCATGCAGTGAGAGATTCCCTTTCATTCAGTTTGCCTGTAGTGACAGTGTCCTATTCATGCATGCGAGAGATTCCCTTTCATTCAGTTTGCCTGTAGTGACAGTGTCCTATTCAGTATGCATGCAGTGAGAGTTTGCCTGTAGTGACAGTGTCCTATTCAGTATGCATGCAGTGAGAGATAGTGACCCTTTCATTCAGTCTGCCTGTAGTGACAGTGTAGTATGACAGTAGATTCCCTTTCATTCAGTTTGCCTGTAGTGACAGTGTCCTATTCAGTATGCATGCAGTGATAGATTCCCTTTCATTCAGTTTGCCTGTAGTGACAGTGTCCTATTCAGTATGCATGCAGTGAGAGTCTGCCTAGTAGTCACAGTGATAGTCCTATTCAGTAGTGACATGTCCTATTCATGTGAGAGATTCCCTTTCATTCAGTTTGCCTGTAGTGACAGTGTCCTATTCAGTATGCATGCAGTGATAGATTCCCTCATTCATAGTGACAGTGTTTGCCTAGATTCCCTTTCATTCAGTTTGCCAGTGTCCTATTCAGTATGCATGCAGTGATAGATTCCCTTTCATTCAGTTTGCCAGTATGCATGCAGTGATTCAGATTGCCCTTTCATTCAGATTCCCTGTCAGTGACAGTGCCTGTAGTGACAGTGTCCTATTCAGTATGCATGCAGTGATAGATTCCCTTTCATTCAGTTTGCCTGTAGTGACAGTGTCCTATTCAGTATGCATGCAGTGAGAGATTCCCTTTCATTCAGTTTGCCTGTAGTGACAGTGTCCTATTCAGTATGCATGCAGTGATAGATTCCCTTTCATTCAGTTTGCCTGTAGTGACAGTGTCCTATTCAGTATGCATGCAGTGAGAGATTCCCTTTCATTCAGTTTGCCTGTAGTGACAGTGTCCTATTCAGTATGCATGCAGTGAGAGATTCCCTTTCATTCAGTTTGCCTGTAGTGACAGTGTCCTATTCAGTATGCATGCAGTGAGAGATTCCCTTTCATTCAGTTTGCCTGTAGTGACAGTGTCCTATTCAGTATGCATGCAGTGAGAGATTCCCTTTCATTCAGTTTGCCTGTAGTGACAGTGTCCTATTCAGTATGCATGCAGTGAGAGATTCCCTTTCATTCAGTTTGCCTGTAGTGACAGTGTCCTATTCAGAATGCATGCAGTGAGAGATTCCCTTTCATTCAGTTTGCCTGTAGTGACAGTGTCCTATTCAGTATGCATGCAGTGAGAGATTCCCTTTCATTCAGTTTGCCTGTAGTGACAGTGTCCTATTCAGTATGCATGCAGTGAGAGATTCCCTTTCATTCAGTCTGCCTGTAGTGACAGTGTCCTATTCAGTATGCATGCAGTGATAGATTCCCTTTCATTCAGTTTGCCTGTAGTGACAGTGTCCTATTCAGTATGCATGCAGTGAGAGATTCCCTTTCATTCAGTTTGCCTGTAGTGACAGTGTCCTATTCAGTATGCATGCAGTGAGAGATTCCCTTTCATTCAGTTTGCCTGTAGTGACAGTGTCCTATTCAGTATGCATGCAGTGAGAGATTCCCTTTCATTCAGTTTGCCTGTAGTGACAGTGTCCTATTCAGTATGCATGCAGTGAGAGATTCCCTTTCATTCAGTTTGCCTGTAGTGACAGTGTCCTATTCAGTATGCATGCAGTGATAGATTCCCTTTCATTCAGTTTGCCTGTAGTGACAGTGTCCTATTCAGTATGCATGCAGTGATAGATTCCCTTTCATTCAGTTTGCCTGTAGTGACAGTGTCCTATTCAGTATGCATGCAGTGATAGATTCCCTTTCATTCAGTTTGCCTGTAGTGACAGTGTCCTATTCAGTATGCATGCAGTGAGAGATTCCCTTTCATTCAGTTTGCCTGTAGTGACAGTGTCCTATTCAGTATGCATGCAGTGAGAGATTCCCTTTCATTCAGTTTGCCTGTAGTGACAGTGTCCTATTCAGTATGCATGCAGTGAGAGATTCCCTTTCATTCAGTTTGCCTGTAGTGACAGTGTCCTATTCAGTATGCATGCAGTGAGAGATTCCCTTTCATTCAGTTTGCCTGTAGTGACAGTGTCCTATTCAGTATGCATGCAGTGATAGATTCCCTTTCATTCAGTCTGCCTGTAGTGACAGTGTCCTATTCAGTATGCATGCAGTGAGAGATTCCCTTTCATTCAGTTTGCCTGTAGTGACAGTGTCCTATTCAGTATGCATGCAGTGATAGATTCCCTTTCATTCAGTTTGCCTGTAGTGACAGTGTCCTATTCAGTATGCATGCAGTGATAGATTCCCTTTCATTCAGTTTGCCTGTAGTGACAGTGTCCTATTCAGTATGCATGCAGTGATAGATTCCCTTTCATTCAGTTTGCCTGTAGTGACAGTGTCCTATTCAGTATGCATGCAGTGATAGATTCCCTTTCATTCAGTTTGCCTGTAGTGACAGTGTCCTATTCAGTATGCATGCAGTGAGAGATTCCCTTTCATTCAGTTTGCCTGTAGTGACAGTGTCCTATTCAGTATGCATGCAGTGATAGATTCCCTTTCATTCAGTTTGCCTGTAGTGACAGTGTCCTATTCAGTATGCATGCAGTGAGAGATTCCCTTTCATTCAGTTTGCCTGTAGTGACAGTGTCCTATTCAGTATGCATGCAGTGATAGATTCCCTTTCATTCAGTTTGCCTGTAGTGACAGTGTCCTATTCAGTATGCATGCAGTGATAGATTCCCTTTCATTCAGTTTGCCTGTAGTGACAGTGTCCTATTCAGTATGCATGCAGTGATAGATTCCCTTTCATTCAGTTTGCCTGTAGTGACAGTGTCCTATTCAGTATGCATGCAGTGAGAGATTCCCTTTCATTCAGTTTGCCTGTAGTGACAGTGTCCTATTCAGTATGCATGCAGTGATAGATTCCCTTTCATTCAGTTTGCCTGTAGTGACAGTGTCCTATTCAGTATGCATGCAGTGAGAGATTCCCTTTCATTCAGTTTGCCTGTAGTGACAGTGTCCTATTCAGTATGCATGCAGTGAGAGATTCCCTTTCATTCAGTTTGCCTGTAGTGACAGTGTCCTATTCAGTATGCATGCAGTGAGAGATTCCCTTTCATTCAGTTTGCCTGTAGTGACAGTGTCCTATTCAGTATGCATG